>JAOPSE010000026.1:7758838-8333380 GCA_029449295.1 Zea luxurians | reverse complement strand
GACTTAAGTCGACAATGACTTAAGACGGTGCGACATGCTCACGCTTACTCGACTCAGGGTGACCACTATACCCTACTAACGGAGCAATCGACTTAAGTCGGTAACGACTTAAGACGGTGCGACATGCTCATGTCTACTCATCTTAGGGCAACCACTAAGCCTTACCAGCCAAGCGATTGGCATAAGTTAGGAAAAAAACTCCAAAACCAGCACGCTGCACTTACTTCCGCAATCGTTCAAGATGATTGTTACAACCTAACGACAGAAACAAATGTTATAGTCATCAGCACCTGGGGCACATTCTAGTGCTCTACCCACCAAAATATCCAAGCACAATGATCACACACACATATAATTCACAAATGCATTCAGTATCTTCTAAACATGTCACTACGGCGAAACATCTCTATTTGGCAATGTCTTTCGCAGGGGCAATTGAGGAAGAAGGGCGACTCGAGGCATCAGGCGCAGCCTTGATGTCGGCAACAATGTCATCAGGAACAACTACACCGGGCCTTCTCATCAAGATCTGTCTCGCGCAAATGGCTTTGTCCATAGCCTTGTCACGCTGAGCTTTCAGAATGGCGCAATTGTCCTCTGCAACTTTGGTAGCCAGTCGAGCGGCCTCTAGCTCCTGGGCAACTGACTTCTTGGAGGCACGCAGATCTTTGACGATGGAATCCTTGCTTGACACCAACTGTCTAAGCCGCAGGACCTCATCTTGTGACACTTGCAGTTCACGACGGTGATGATCCAGATCCGACATAGTAAAGCGATGGCTTCTCTCCAAAATGGTTAAGGAATTGCTGGCATCACGATACAACCTATCTAGATTGTCATGAGAAGCTGCAACTGCTCGTCTCTCCTCCTACAAACAGGAATCAACTTTCAAGCATCCAGTAAACAGCAAGCACGATAGAGCCAATTAAGGAAGTTTACCTCATGAGCTGCCCTTTCAGAGTTAAGCTGAGCATTGAGAAGAAAATTCAAAGAATGCGCATCATCCAAAGAAGCAGAAACCCAAGCTAGGTCGGTCTGACCTTGAGAATACTTCTCTTCAAGATCAGAGTACCGTCGGGTTGAGTCGGCTTTATGTTGAAGATGTTTTTCCTCAAGCTTAGAGCACCATCGGGCCATATCTGACAATGCAGTCGAATAAGGATACACGGTTAGAAGCAAGTTGATCAATCAGCCAAGGAAGAAACAAAATTACCAACCAGCATTTGACGCCTTCAAATCAGCTATCTGTTTCTGAAGCAATAATGGGTTCCACTGCGTCAGAGACAGAGCCCCTTCTGGGATAGTGGCACCATGTGATCTCAACTAAGCGGACATTCCGTCAACCAAAGCCTGTGATCAAAGGCAAATGAATATAGGGAAGATAATTTACCAGGAGGAACGATAAAATGAAAAGAGCTGAGTTACCTGAAGATTGGAGAAGAATGAAGGTAATCCCAAGTCAGGAGAAGCTGCATCGTAGCTCGACAAAGGAAGATCAACCAGAACAATTTGAAGAACATTGTCAGGGGCTGACTTAGTCCCACCAGCGGATATCAGAATCCTTGCATCTAGCTCGCCAGCCTCCAAGGCGACTCGCTCGCTCGAAGTCAAATAAGCATGCATCGCCATCACCCCATCAGATCGTGGTGGAGACGACCCAGCATGGACATCCATGGAGGTGTGGGAAGGAGAGCTCACTGGGACACCCTCGGGGGCTGGGTTGTAGCTCGCACCACCCACCAGAGCCGAATCATTACCAGCAACACCCTCGGGGGCTGGGTTGCAGCTCGCGCTACCCACCAGAGCCGGATCACTACATGCGACACCCTCGGGGGCTGGGTAACTGCCAGCACCACCCTCAGGGGCTGGGTTTTCTACAACAGCCACCTCTAAGGCTGAAGGATCCTCAGTCACCTCCATGGGAGTCGGGCAATCCTGACCAACTTCTTGACATCGAAGACTGCCTTCCAAAGTCGACGATGCGCGAGACACTGCTCGGGATACCTCTAATCCCACGTCTAGAATTTTAGAGCAAACATCCATCATGTCGCCAACAGTCGGCTCCGACAGCATATCTTCAGGAACGACATCCTTAAGGGCCTGATCAAAATCTGCTATGGACAATTCTTGAAGGCTGACAAGAGCAGACAGAGCTGGAGAAGGAATATCACTATCCCCCCTACTACCTCTGTAACGCCGGCTATTTTTACGAATTAGCGGAACTTCTTCTTTCTCTTCTTCGTCCTCATCAAAAATATGGACAATAGCCAGTGCACGGTCACACCCATTGAGATTAGCTTCTGCACGGTCACACCCATTGGGTTTAGCTTCAATAAGATCACACCCATTGGGATTAGCTGGTTCATGGTTACACCCATTGGGGTCAGCTTCAACATGTACACCACTATTGGGATCAACATCAGGAAGGACCTCTACTGATACTTCTTCACAAACAGGAACAGAAGAGCCAGCATCCTGGTCCAAGCACGATAGTCCCCGAAGCCGCCTCTTCTTCTTCTTCTTCTTCTCTTCAACAGACGCAGTTGGACGGCTAACCGGGCGAGGACGTTTTGGGCGAGTACACTCAGGCTTTCGGGTGTCCACTGTTTTGTTAACCTCTTGTCCAACCGTAAGAGCCATCGGTTTAGTAGGGGCTGAGTCAGAAGATTCTCCAGCCAACATATTGAGTACAACATCTATTTCTGCATCATCTGGACTTGCCGACATCTCAAAGTGAACTTGCTTCTCATCATTGGGAAGATCATGAAGAGGGGCAACCAGAGCCTCAATGTCTTCAAGAGAGGGTCACACTCTAAGACCCTGACCACTATTACTGGCAGGAGGGTTGGACACAAAATTGAAAAATGACCTAGGAGGTGGCAGATTCCAAGCAGAATAAGCAACAGGAGTGCCAACATTTGATACCTTGCCCCTCAGAATCATGTCTAGTCGGCTCACCAGATCCTCAGTAGGAATTTTCCTGTCGGTAACCCGAGTTGAGTCAGTAACACCACTGTACAAGTAAGCTGGATACGCCCTGTCTTTCAAAGGCTGAATATTCTTGAAAACGAAGTCAGCAACCACAACTTCAGCAGTCAGACCTCTCTCCTTCAGTAGATAGATCTCAGCAAGCAGAACCCTAGTTTCTGTCACCTCCAAGGCAGTAGGAGCCTCAACCCAACTCGGAGTGCGTACATCTGGCTGTCCCTGGCCGAGGGGGGAGGGACTTGCCGTGGTTTTCCACAATAAACCATTCAAGGCACCACCCTTTAATGCTGTCCTTGAGAGGAATGTCAAGGTATTCTGTCTTCCTCCCGTGGTGCATCTCCAAACTCGCACCACCCACGAGCTGGTGCTGCCCCCCAGCCATCCCAGGCCGACAGTGATACAAATACTTCCATAAACCGAAATGAGTAAGAATTCCAAGGTAGGCCTCACACAGATGTACAAAGATAGAAATTTGCAAGATGGAATTGGGATTCAGATGGGTCAGGTTTAGATTGTAAAAATCAAGGAGACCATGGAAGAAGGGAGAAATGGGAAGAGCAAGACCGTGGATGAGAAAAGGAACGTAGACGACGGACTTGTGGGTATCTTCTGTCGGAATAGTGACCCCATGGCAAATCTGCCAAGAACAGAGCTCTTTTGGAGGAAGAACTCCAACATCGACAAGGGAGAGGAGATCTGATTCTGAGACAACAGACATGTGGTTACCTGCGAACGGCAACTGGCTATTGGGGTCGATGGGAGGAATGACTATGCAGCAGAACTCTGGCTCTTCCGCCTGGGTGCCATCGCAATCTCACCGACGGGTCGAACAAGGGTGAAATCAGAGGGAAACAGAGGAGTAGTTTGAAGCGGAAATGTGAAGTTAGGGCTCAGAACTCAAGAGCGCACGATGACATGAGTATAAATGGGGTTTTCCCGGGTTGGACACAGTTTCTAAAAAGTGCCAAGTCATCACTCGGAAAAATGAGATTTCCGACATAGCTCGACCGTTACCTCTAAAACGCCGACAGCATCAAATACCACTCGGCTGTTACCTCTAAAACACCGACAGTGTCTGCCATAGCTCGACTGTTATCTCTAAAACGTCGACAGAGTCAAATACCACTCAGTCGTTACCTCTAAAAACACCGATAGTGCCTGCCATAACTCGGTTGTTACCTCTAAAACACCGACAGTGTCTGTCATAACTCGGCCGTTTTCTCTAAAAAACGCCGAGACTCACCAAACAAGGCGTAGCAGTTACCAGTTATTGCTTGGTAATTATTTCTAATAACGTCAGCAGCGTGAGGCGCGAATGCAAACTATCAATCGACTATAAAGGAAGAACGGCGAAAAAGCAAAAGGTTGCCCAGAACAAGCTGAAATTTTCTTGGATATATAGAGGAGGGAAGTTTCTCCACAAACTTAAAGACTAACTCATTATGAGTCGGCCTTTTCTCCCTTTTCCACTGCACTACATTACATTACTGTATTACTCACACTACACTATACTACTAACTACTACTACATTATTCTGCTGCTGCTGCTACTACTACTACTAATTACCTATACTAATATTTAAACCAGTGGCGCTTTGCCACTGGCCTTGCTGCTGCCACCGCTGCCCTTGCCGTCGCCGTCGCCCTTGTCGTCGTCGCCGTCGCCATCACCCTTGCCGCTATTGCCTCTGTCGCCCTTACCGCCGTCGTCGCCGTCATCACCGCTGTCACCTCCATCGCCGTCGTCGCCCTCATCATCACCATCGCCGCCGCCCTCCTCCTCGGACGAGTCGGAGGAATTCTCCTCCTCCGAGGAGACCTCCGATTCATCCGAGCCTTCGAGCCCGGAGTGCTCGACGGCTCGGATGTACGTCCACACCACGGTGGTGATCCTCTGGGAATCGTCCGAATCATCGGACGACACCGTTGGAGAGGCGTAGACCAGCGCTCCCTCTGACTCAGAGGAAAACTCCTCCTCCGAGTACTCGGAGTCACCAAAGTCCTCCGAGGGGGGACTTGGCTCGCGCTTCCGCTTGTCGCCGGAGTGGTGCGACGAACTTCCACCCTTCTTGTTCTTACCCATGGTTGGTCACAAGAGAAGAGAAAACTGGGAAAACAAGCAACAAACAACCAGAAGATGTGTGAAGACACCAGCGAGGCAGGCAGTCTATTTATAGAGGCCGGAAGCAACTGCTCATCTCCTACCATAGTCACCGAACAGTCGTAAGTATTCAATAAGCAATTCTAATCGTCTGGAAGCAAGTCAGGCAGTAGGCGCTGTTTCACGTAACACGACACTATTTGGACTGAAGTCAACTACTTGGACGATATGATTACACCTTGCGGTCACGTCAAATTACTACTCAAGGACAGTTTGCTAAACGCTCGGCGTACCAAGCCGTCCCTCGGTTACACCCATTGGAGAGGGGACGTCCAAGAATTTTCAATAGATTTTCCCAAGCAGTCACATCCATACAGTATACGCAATGAATGTATCAAGACAGAAGAAAGATATCGATGGAGATCAGAGGAAAGCCAAATATAGCTACTGAAGTACAAGTCTAATCAACAGAAGCATTGAAGCACAAAGCGAAATGAAGACCAGCCAAGAGCCATCTACTAGACATCCAATCTGTCGCTGATCAAATAAATTTCAAACCTAACAGGACATGGGCAGATCACGCTGTTAGTTTCTAAAAACAGAAAATGAAGACAACATGCTGATCTCTAAAGCATAAGCTGTACAAAATGCTGATTTCTAAAGCATGAGACAGAGATAAACCAATGATTTCTAAAAAGCATGAGATGAAGACCTTTGAGTGGATTATTTTCAGTAATCCACTCAAAGCTCGGGGGCTACACTCATTGGGTGCATCTTCGGTGCACCCAATGAATCCTCAACCCCTAAGGACAAAATGCTGACCTCTAAAGCATAAGCCAGTAACCAAGCACTGATTTCTAAAGTATAAGGTGAAGACCGTTGAAAGAGCTGAAGAAGGATAACAGAAGGTTGTTTTTACCGGATTGATTAGAGTTCAGAAGCAACAATTCGACAGGTACACTTTCAGAGCATCCACTACCTAAAATCAAAACCGCAAGCTGGACCTGGAATCTTTGGGCCGATTGTTTCAAAATCAAACTCAAAGATTGGGGGCTTGTGGGGGACAGATATCCCCGGGTCCACTGGAAGGCTAGAAGGCCTCGCGAAAGACTTTGGGCCCATTACTTTGCAAGGCCATCCCTTCATGGGCCAAGGGAGGAACCGTTGGTGGAATGGATTGACGCAAGATTGAATAGACTCGAGCCTAGACGGCTCATTGGGTTTAAGCATTATCCATAGCGTTCACCCGATTCTCCCGCGCAGTGCCCTCAGACGTTGGAACTAAATGAGGATAAGTCGGCAGGATTATAGGAAGATAAGTTCAGTCGGTTCACTATTACTTAGGTGCACGTTGTTATCATACCCGCATGTAACGCCCCACGGTCGAGTATATAAGGCCTAAGGGGCACCCCATTAAAAGACAAGTCACTGATTAGCCATCCATTCCATTCTCTAGCATCCCTCATACTAGAGAATCCCCCTGTAACCCACCACATAAAGATCCACACCATGAAGTAGGGTGCTATGCCTCTCTAAGCAGCCCAAATATGTATAAAAATTGTCTATCGTCTCTCGTGCGCCTAGCACGAACCATCGAGCTACAGTCGGTAACACTGTCCTACCCAAAAAGCACCTCGAGGGGTAACCCCGGGTGCGCGGTCGGGTCCCAAACGCCGACAACGCCATAAAATAGACTGGTTTGATATGTCAAAGCTCTTTTAAAAAATTCAGAGTACAATGCAAAGGAATGCTCAAATTTACCATTGAAAATTCAAGTATGTAATGACACAAAACAGCTGGCAACTAAGACAAGCATAGTAATTTTGAGCCGAAGCCAATTTTTATTCTTGCAACATAACTTGGAGAAATGTATAATGATAATTGTCGCAGAAAAATATGTCATGATACTTTCAAGTCAAATATGACTTGATACATTTTAGTCAAGAAGCGGGAACAATGACCTATCTGTGTTAGGGAAGAAGTTAAAAGCACGAGCACTCTCCAACTGTTAGGTCTGGCTTTTGCAGTTCTGCACAAGAAACGTATACAATTATTGGAGTAGCAAAATGAAAATACAACAATACATTATGTATACAAATGCTAATTTATAGCGAGAAAGAAAACGACGACATGTTTATGATCCTGCAGAACTGAATCCCTAACGTCTATTAATTAATCCACATGTCAATATCGATTATTAGGCCCAAAGTAACTCTTTTATCTCTTTTTTTACAACATTGCACCCTTCGATGCCTTTGTCTCGCCATCTGCTCTTCCGTTTCGTTCATTCAGTCAGAAAGCCAGAATATACTTTCCCACAATAGGTGCAGACCAACAACAATGATTATGGATAGCAAAATAGTCAGTAGCGCTCTCAGAGCGTAAGTCTTCACTTCATGCAAAATATAGATATGTTATAAGGAGCACAATTTTCAATGAAAGTGGAACATGTGCGTAGATTACAAAGCTGGAATTTTGACATTTTAACTTCTTGCCTGTGGTCACGCTGCTTACTGTGTTTTGGGCACATTTACGACTTCCACAATAGGGATCTAATTAATTGAACGCAACGGAAATGAACACTAATGCACCAATATAGTTTGATGGTCAAAAGATTTGCAAAGAACAATACAACATATAATTTTTTGTATTAAAATAATGGTAAGACTTAGTACCTTGTTCTCCTGCCTTTCTGGAGATGCAACTCTGAATCTAGAGCCTTCAGCTTCTGCTTGCAATCTTCACCATAGGTAATTAAGCCAACTCCAAATTGGCTTTTAGGTACTTCTGGATCATGGCCAGACTCGCGCTATCCCTTGAGTACATCTTGACATTGCCACTTTGTTTCAGAATGTTGCAGGCACAACGGGTGTTGACCCTTATAGCTATATCATACAATTATTACAGATAAGTACAATTAGTAGAATATAGTTAAATGACAAATTCAAATTGTCAACGAACTTCCTATAAGAAAAACAAATTTTCACAGTAATGTGGTTCCAGCAGAACGCTTGGTAATACTATAGATCAAGCATTGGTGTACCACTTAAACATTATTAGCATTCACTTATTCTACAGTCTGAACATCTAACTATGTATGTTGAGACAATGAGAGACTCAAATCATACCTTTTTCATGCACTGATCAATCGATGGGCATACAATAGGGTGACATACTTCTGAGCATAGATTGGGGTAATTTGGTAGTTTTATGTTCAAAAAACATGTTTAACTACATGATAAAATCAAACAAATTTATGGAAATGTATTAGAGTAGCTCAGTAACACCACAAAAATTGCACCAGTTTCAATACAGAAACAGTTAAGAGCCAAAATGACATATGACACGGGCCACCACAAGATCTTACTTTAATATGATACTTTGAGTTTAAGTTGTTATAATACACATACTCAAAAGCATGCACCATAGCATGATATATACTATATAGTGATCCCAGTTGCTAAAGCATGGAACTAATACTTGTGCATGTAGAGATAAAAGTCAAAAACTGAAACCAGAATATAAACTCATGCAGTTGTACATTGAACAAAAACATGTGCGTGTAGAGAAAAAAAAGTCAAAACACAGTGACTCCTCTCTTCTTGTTTCTCCTACCATAAGACAATTACTAAGCCAAGGCATATATCTAACCAAAACAAGATAAATCGTGGGTAAATCATGGACCAAAAATGTTGTTCACAACATAGATGGCTATAATACACAATTGTCCACCAGCATCCAAAATTTCGACTATAAACCCAACAAAAACTTGACCAAGGAGAGAAAAAGTCAAGTCATCGTGGCTTATCTCTTCCTGTTTCTCCTAGCACAAGTTTATCTGCAACCTCAATATAAACCTATGCAAAGGAGAACCTGCAACCTGAACATAGACTCATGGAAATGTAAACCAAACAAAAAGTTGTGGAAGGAGAGAAAAAAAGACAGAACACAGTGACACCTTTCTTCCTATTTTTCCTGGCACAAGACAATTACCCACCAAAGACATATATAACCAAAACAGGATGAACAATGGACAAATCATGGCAGTAACACTATTGTTAACAACATGGATGGGTATAGCACACATGTGTCAATCATCGTGCTCAAAGAAACAACTAAGAGAACAGATATCAAGCATTCATATACAACGGATATCAAGCAGTCTGTAAATGTGTCAAAGTTGGACAGTAAAAAATTCTAAGCTAAACAGCTAAATGCAGAATTTATCTATTGTCAGTATGCCTCTTAATTGTATAGGATTTCCACTAAGATGTATGTCCTATCACTCTGCATTTGTTTGCATCAGATATATGCATTTGACCATTAAGTAGTTCCAAATATGTGGAACATATATGGATAATACAAAATTACTTATGTGTAGCTGATTAATACCATGAAAGTATCAAATTTCATACAAAGAACTAACATTGAAGCCAAAAGGTTGGACTCAACTAAATATGTTAGTTATATTTTATACATAAACAAAATCAAGCAATTCTCTAAACATTAGGTCATCACTCGTCAGCTAGAGGTCCACAAAGAAGTGCCAAACAGTCAACAAAAAGTTCCATCAAAACACAGAAGTAGTATCATACTAGATTAATCAGACAAAAGACCTTGATAGCATTGATTAACTGCTAATAAGAATATGGTAATCTCTATAGTTTTAAATTGGAATTGCAAACCAGATTATGAAATACAAGATAATATAACAATAAAAAAAATTACCAACACAATTACTGCCATGAACTTTGCCAAATTCTATTTCACTACCATCTCTATGTTGGCTATCCACAACCTGTCCAACACTTGTCTGAAATAAATGTTCCCTTGTAGTTACAACTGGTAGAGCACAACATATGGATATCCACCTCCTCCACACCTCATAGATAATATATATGGGCAATGCATGACCATTAATAAGCAGTAAGGTCCTCCAAAAGAATGCCACGCTTTTTCCCCATGGTCCAGTCCCTTTCATGAAAGGGGATGTAGTCCAGTGCAGTGCAACGCAGCGCAGAGGGGACTTAAAGAAACTTTGCAGTTTTAATTTATTTATTCTAGCACTAAATAATAATTAACAAATCATAAATAAGAGCAGGTGTACTGCAATGGCAAAGGATTCAAAGAGAATATCATCATGCATCTTTCAGACTGTCACAGACTCAAACTGGTTGAGCATCAGCATCTGTACTCAAAGTTCTTTTCCTTGGGTGCACTTATTGTAGAAAATATCACCATAGTTTGGACAGTGATGCTGAAAACAAAATAGGTTTGTCATATTACAAAAAAACCAATGTGATATAACTGTTCCTGCCCAACTGTTGAAAGCACTGAATTCTGTTGCACATGTTGTGCACTTGCTGACGACTTCATCTAGGACTTGAAAGAAAGTTAGGAGAAAACATGTATCTGATTAGAAAAAACTGAGTCAATGAACAAATCAAGAATAAAGAAATAAGCAAACACATATTGAATGTGACATGGTAAGTATGAAATGGAGAGCAAACTGTAGACAATAATATTCAAGGCTGGTTCCAGTATGATGCTATTGAACAAACACAAAACCAAATCTTCTCATTTGTTCTATCTGATGAAGAAAAATTGCCCAAAATTACCGCTCCTGGTTGGACAACATAGTAAAACAATGGGTTCCTTCTAGAAAAGAAATGTACCTTGAGAGCAACCATAGCTTCTGTGCCGATATTGATGGTTTCTTGTACAGTCTAGATCAGCACTAAGCAATGATGCGCTAATACACTAAGCAATGATGCGCTAATACACTGCCACTAAGGGGGCTTGAGCACAACAGTCTGTGGAATCCATTGTTGAGACAAATTTGATATACTTGTTGGATCATATATGTCATTATCCATGGCTATGATCTAGCAAGTATTTCAAATTTGTCTCAACAATCATGCTATAATAAGCTAATAATTATGGCTTTGATTTAGCTTTTTGCATCAAAATAAATGGATAGATGCTTTCTACTTATTCTTTTAGTAATTGTATATAAGCCAAATAAAGATTTTCATAATGATAAGGTACTAACAACAAAGAAGGATTATGTCGTGTACCTTCTTGCGGTCTTTATGGAGCAAAGGTGCATGTGAGTAATCATCTCTTGGTACACACAGTCATCCATCTCTGTCACCTGAACTACTCCACTTAGCAGCTCCTAGAACCTAGAGGTCAGAGAAGAATGACACATATCATTAGTTGAGATGAGTAGCATGGCCCATAGCATCAACGCCTTCTGCATGCATCCTTAACAGAATGGAAAATACTATGTTAACAAATAGCTCTAGAAATGTGAGTGAGGTACTGAGGTCCTAAAAACAAAACAAATTTAGTAGAACTAAATAAAAAAAGAGTTACTGCATCGGTGACCAGCTTCTCCTGGTTTCCAATCAACCTTTAGTAAACTATAGGACTCGACAAAGATCTGAACCCAAATGGTTCAGGTAAGGATGCATTGGATAAGCCTGGCCTCTAAAATCAAGGTTGTGTGGATAGTAAAAATGTAAAATCCCTTTTCATCCTTCATTTTTCTAGCAACATGTAATGAATGTGTATGAATTAGATGAATGAGACATTAAAGATTGAATAAAGTATGGCGCTACCCCTTTGTATCTTACAATAAGTTTGAGTTCAACATCACATGTCTGCAACTTCAGGTTAAGATGAAGGTCACTAAAAAAGGGCCACAAAACAAAAAGGTGAGGAAAAAAGTGGAGATAAGTGACATCAAATGTACCTTGCTGCAAATTAGCGAGTGATCCAAGGACATACAAGCTGATCTCGTCACAGACTGCTTTGCCTTCATACAGTAAAGGACAGATGTGAGGCAGCGCGGGCAAGTGGCAGGCGACAGCACGCGCGGAGAGAGAGAGAGGTGGAGGTGGAGCGAGAGCGGCCTTACCGTGGAGGAGGCACGAAGGTGTGGTCTTCGGTAGGGGCGTATGCGGAGGCTGGTGGCGGGGAGGAGGCATCGTGGTGGCCCCGGTCTGGCTGTGGCGTGGCGAGCACGTTCGCAGAGGCTGCACGGCCGCAAAGGAGGCAGAGGGGCGACACACGTTTGTGAAGGCTGCGCGCATTCGAGGAGGGGCGCGTGGGAGCCGACGGAGGGGACGATGCGGCTGCCAGTAGAGCTGCGTCGGGGATGCAGGAGCTACGCGCTGTGGTGGCAGGAAGGAGGAGGCGAGGCTTATCAGGCCAGTGGCGGAGGTGGCGGTGGGATTGGAGAGGGATTTTGCGGGATTGAAGAGGGATTTTTGGGTCCGTGCCAGGCGCCCACAGCCACGCGTCGCGTACGCGATGGGCAGAAGCCCGGCGAACGCGGAGAGCGCTCCAAACCAGGTCAGGTTTTAATATCTCTGATAGGGTGTTTGATACAAGGTGTTCACTTTGGCTCATGATTTTTTAAGAAGAGATTTTTTGCCTTGTCCTTCAATAATCCTCATGGGTAAAATAATCCTGAAGAAAGAGGCTCCCTGAGAATTATCTGGAAGCAC
Organism: Zea luxurians; assembly: GCA_029449295.1. Taxonomy (NCBI): domain Eukaryota; kingdom Viridiplantae; phylum Streptophyta; class Magnoliopsida; order Poales; family Poaceae; genus Zea; species Zea luxurians. The sequence goes on along the minus strand of JAOPSE010000026.1, from coordinate 8,320,778 downwards.
AAAATGGTATGTTAGTACTTCATCATGCATTATGATAGATAAATTGAACAAACCATCCTTTTTTCCAAAAATAAATTGAAAGGGAAACAGGGTCAAACATTTTCCTAAATGATTTTGGTGGTTGAATTGCCCAACACAAACAATTGGACTAACTAGTTTGCTCTAGAATATATGTTCTACAGGTGCCAAAGGTTCACAACAAACCAATACAAAGTTAAAAGAATGAGTTCAAAACAAAGAAGCAAAGAAAACTGAAGGCTATCCTGGTCTGGCGCACCGGACTGTCCAGTGTGCCACCGGACAGTGTCCAGTGCACTAGGGAGAATCACTCTGAACTGCTCAGCTTCGGGTTTCTAGAAATTGCTCTCCGCTATAATTCACCGGACTGTCCGGTGTAGCACCGGACTGTCCGGTGAGCCAGCGGGGGCAACGGCTAGCGCGCCAACGGTCGTCTGCAAAAGGTGAACAGTGAGCTACAGTGTGTGGACTACGCGCGCAGAAGTCAGAGCAGGCGTAGAAGGTGCACCAGACAGTGAACAGGACTTGTCCGGTGCACCACCAGACTGTCCGGTGGCCCCACAAGTTAGAGCTCCAATGGTCGAACCCTAACGGTTGGGTGACGTGGCTGGCGCACCGGACAGTGTCCGGTGGCGCACCGGACTGTCCGGTGCGCCCGTCGACAGCAGAGTTCCCCAACGGCCACTTTGGTGGTTGGGGCTATAAATACCCCCAACCACTACACTTCAAGGCATCTAAGTTTTTCAGCCATTGCATTCAATACAAGAGCTCTAGACTTCACTCCAAGACACAAAAGCAAAGATCAAATCATCTCCCAAGTCCGGAATCACTCCAACAATTAGTGACTAGTGAGAGAGTGATATTTGTGTTCATTTGAGTTCTTGTGCTTGGATCGCTTTTCTTCTTCCTTCTTTCTTGTTCCCAAGTCAATTGTAATCAAGGCAAGAGACACCAATTGTGTGGTGGTCCTTGTGGGGACTAAGTGTCCCGATTGATTGAGAAGAGAAGCTCACTCGGTCTAGGTGACCATTTGAGAGAGGGAAAGGGTTGAAAGAGACCCGGTCTTTGTGACCACCTCAACGGGGAGTAGGTTTGCAAGAACCGAACCTCGGTAAAACAAATCACCGTGTCATACTCTTTATTTGCTTGTGATTTGTTTTCGCCCTCTCTTTCGGACTCGATTTTATTTTTAACGCTAACCCCGGCTTGTAGTTGTGCTTAAAGTTTATAAATTTCAGATTCCGCCTATTCACCCCCTAGGCGACTTTCATAAATGTTGCATTGGCACTTATAGTAGCAAAGTGAAATGACGCACTGTCGTATCTGAAAACAATTTTTTTTGAATATATATAGGGCAGGTATAATAGGAGCTCTGGGCTTCCAATAGCTAAAGGAAGCCCAGGCCGACCACTCCTGCAACCTGGTTCAACCCAGCGCGTCGACTCAAGTAGGCTATCGGGTGCGCCACCCATCCCACGTCTGTGAGCGAAAAAAAGGAATGCATGCATGAGTCAAAACACGTTTCCTTGCATACGCGTAAATTTAGCAAAGAGATGTGTGACGGTTTCTATTTTTAAATACTTTATTTCCTCCATAAATATAGGATCGCTGCAACGGCCATGCAACTAGGCTCGTAAGAACCATTTTATGATATATATATACCGATACTAACTATGCTACACTGTATAGATAATTATGCAATTCGGTATATAGCGTAAAAATCTATTACCCGCTGCATACACACAAATTTATGATGGAAAAATGTGCAATGAAGAAAATGAATTAGCATGCATAAAAACAAAAAATTGTATTTAGTGTTTTATTTCCTCCATAAATATAGGATCCCTCCAACAGCCATGCAACTAAACTCGTTAGAACTAGTTTATGATATATGCTGATACTAATTATACTACATAGTTTAGGTATTTATGCAATTCGGTACATTGCGTAAAAATCTGTTTTCTGCTGCATGCGCACAGATTTAGGACGACAATATTTGCGATGAAAGGAAATCGATTAGCATGCATGGAAACAAAAAATTTATTTAAATGCTTTATTTTCTCCATAAATATAGGATCGCTCCAATAACCATGTAACTAGGCTCGTTAGACCAGTTTATGATATATACTTATACAAATTATGCTATACGATATAAGTATTTATATAATGCAGTACACTGCGTAAAAAATCTGGCATGTTGTTCACTGGTGGACGCATCTCCAGGTTCGAGCGTAAAAACTTTAAGTTTTGAGCATAAAACCCCTCAGTTATAAGCGTAAATACCGAGCCAATGTGAGAGGTTGATAGCTCCAATAGGTTGCCGCATGCATGCGGTTTCTATTTTTATGGCAGATCAAATCACTTATGACGGTCCTATTTTTATGGGAGATCCGAAAAACATGGCAGTCGCATGCATGCAGTTTCTATTTTTATACAGATCCGAAAATTATGGCAAATCGTGAGAGTTTCCATTGCATGCGCGCAAATTTGGATTATATTTTCCTTTCTAGTTCGCGTGCGAAAAAAATTAGATGACATGAGTCATATAGAGCATAAATTCTTATACAACGTCGCATAAATACGTACACCGTGTAGCATAATATATCAGTCCAACTAAGAACGACAGCGAAAATTAGGGACGATTTTAAGGCAGCTGTAAAATCTAGCATTTACGAACATAAGTGATTTGATTTGATTTTTTATGATAATTACGAACATGCGGGAATTAAGGATAGTTTTATGGCTGACGTACAAATTTGTCATTTACGAACATAAATGATTTGATTTTTATGATAATTATGAACAACATAAATTAAGTAATTGTCTTTTCAATGTGCATGCAAAAAATATGCATGCAGTAAACTGACATACGAACTCCGTGTTCAAGCACAGATGTAGGTCGTCACTTAGGCCGCCCGAGCTGCGCCGGATCGGAGGATGTCACGCGCCATCATCGTTGCGCTCACCTCGCGCCTTCGTGATGCCGCTCGAATCTCGCGCCTCGTGCGTCACCGTCGCTACTCGCACGTCGAGGGGCGCCGCTTGCTCGCCGGCCTTGGAAGTGTCGCCACCTCGAGACCCCAGAGACACCGCCGCTTGCCCACACAAGGGCTCCGCTGTCGCTCGCCCTCTAGATCGGGTAGCCGCCGCCAGCAACCTGGGAACCGCCACCACTACTCCGAATCGAGAAACTGCCGCCACCGCGCGTCGAGGTCAGGGAGCCGCGGCCACCGCAGCCATTGGCTGGGGTCCACCGCCGTGCATGCTCTCACGCAACCGCCGTCGTTGCACGCGTCGTCGCTAATGAATCGGGATGGGGCGTGAAAAACTGAACCCTAGCACTCCGGGTCTTGTTTTATAGACGTCCGGACCTAGTCCGGCTCGACCGGATTGCATGGTTCGACATGGGCTTCCTCTAGTTATTGGAAGCCCAAAGCTCTTAAAATATAAACTATATATATTATATTAAAGACACATATTGTTTAATGACCTTTTCTATGTCTTCATGCATGCTTTTTGGCAACAAAAAAGCAGGGGACACCTAGGTACATCAAGATTGATCTCGCAGGATAGGTTCGATCCAAAGTCCAACTGAATTAATACAGAGTAAAGTTAGATGAATTTTTTTCTCTGGCCTCAGAAATAAGGTACCTTTATGTGAAACTCTTTCAAATTCTTCATGTGAACTCACCAATGCATTTCAAAAGGAACCCGTGTTTGACATCCATAACTTTGTTCATGTTTATATACTAAATTAAACACATCTCATCTATACTTGATTGATTACTAATACATTTTGTGAGTTAGTAGCACTCCAAAATCATTACAAATATGGGCACATTCACTCAATTAATTATCGTTGTTACCTTGCTACCAGGTTAGATTATTAGATTAAAATTGTGCATCTCCTTTGGATCCAGTACTGAAAGCCATAGTCACCAAGAAGAGGTGCAACTAGAAGGTTATTGTAGGGGACAGATATCACCCGGGTCCACTAGAAGGCGAGAAGGCCTCACGTGGGTCTCGAGCCAGTTACCCCACAAGGCCATCCCTTCGTGGGCCGGGCCAGAGCTACTAGCAGAATGGAACAACCTGAGAAGGCAACGGACTCAAGCCCAAACAATCTGTCGCCCCATGCGCTATCCATAGCAACCACCCGACTTTCCCGTGCACAACGTCCTCGAATATCGAGGCGGGTTATGGATAAGTCGGCAAGATTATAGGGAGATCAGTTCAGTCGGTTCACTATTATTTAGGAGACAAATGATCCTCATGTACGTATGGAGTGCCCTACGATCAAGTATACAAGGCCTAAGGGGTACCCATCATTTCCATCGACCATCTACCTAGTTCATTAGCTTTTCTCCACTCAGGAGACCACGTTTGTAACCCACCACATATATACCCATCCCAGGAAGTAGGGTATTACGCCTCTCTAAGCGGCTCGAACCTGCAGAAAATTGTCTGTCCTTCTCTCGTGCGTCCAGCACGAACCATTGAGTTACAGTCAACAACATCGTCCTAACCAAAAGCACCGCAAGGGGTAACCCTGGGTGTGCGGTCGGACACTAAACACTAACAGCTGGCGCACCAGGTAGGGGGTGTGTCGTTGATCCAAGCTAGCTCAATGGCCATCGCCTCCAAGTGCCAAATCGCTATTCGCCCTAGGACCATGTTCTGCTTTGGAACCATCTCATCCATAGCAGATGAAGAGGGAATTCTGCACCGTGTAGCAGATCCGCCGGAGAGAAAGCTTTCCTTGGAAATCCTGAGGGGAGCCAGAGCAGAACAGCGGGTGGCGCCGTCACCCGCATCCCGAGCGAAGATGACCTCTTACAAACCAAAAGTCGGGAGATCACCTACCCGAAAAACTTCGCTGTCCACTTCGCCCACAAAGGAGTGGACATGGATCACTAGAAATAAGGAAGCAAACATCCTGAGTCAGGAGATAAGAACACGCCGAGCCATCTTTTCGACGCCTCCGCCCTCAAAGGAGGACGGAAAGAAGAGCACCACCACACCGGCTCCTTTCTACCCCGACGTCCTCTTCATCAGGGGGAGATTGGAGTCAGTACCCATCTCCGACGATGAGCCAACCATGCAAGGGGAGGAACCTCCCCAACGTGAGGCACGGCGATGAAGGAACAGATGCCAGAACGTGCGGCGACATCACGAGGCTAAGGAATGGGATCTGACGCTGCCCGTATCCCAGATGAAACCTTAGAAGTGGGAGAAACTCCCGACGAGCGAGTACACCGAGAAAGGCGGAACTCTCGCCGTCGTGATAGCTGACAAGCTTAGGACCAAGAACGGGAGCAAGCCGAGCAAGGTGCAAGGCTGCACCGAGAAAACCCTCTCTTTGCTCGGAACCTGTACCTCGATTTCGCTTGCGCAATGAACACGTTGAGTGAAGTCGGAGGGGTGCTGGCTCAGATAGCTGACGGTCTCCTGCGAACCCCGGACACGGAGGGCTACCGACGGCTGCTTACTCAAGCAGCTAATCACCTTCTACCCATTGCCCATCCTGAGAGCACCTAGAGGGGGGGTGAATAGGTGATCCTGTAAAAACTTAAACTTAAAGCCACAAAAACTTGTTTAAGTGTTAGCACAATAATGCCAAGTGACTAGAGAGAAGTCTTAACAAAACACAATAACCACAAGAGATCAACACAGAGATGGCACAGTGGTTTATCCCGTGGTTCGGCCAAGACCAACGCTTGCCTACTCCATGTTGTGGCGTCCCAACGGACGAGGGTTGCAATCAACCCCTCTCAAGCGGTCCAAAGACCCACTTGAATACCACGGTGTTTTGCTTTGCTTTACTATATCCCGATCGCGAGGAATCTCCACAACTTGGAGCCTCTCGCCCTTACACTTTGATGTTCACAAAGAAGCACGGAGTAAGGGAGGTATGAGCAACTCACACAAGACACAAAAATCACAACAAATACGCACACACAAGACCCAGACTTGAGCTCAAAAGACTATCACGAGGTTCTCACTAGAACGGAGCTCAAATCACTAAGAATGTCGAACAAGTGCGCAAGAATGAAGTGTGAGTGATCAACAATGCTCTAAGGATGCTTGGTGTTCTCCTCCATGCGCCTAGGGGTCCTTTTTATAGCCCCAAGGCAGCTAGGAGTCGTTGAGAGCATTCCAGGAAGGCAATTCTTGCCTTCTGTCGCCTGGCGCACCGGACACTGTTCGGTGCGGATTTCTTTCCTTATTTGGCGAAGCCGACCGTTGAAGATTCAGAGCCGTTGGCGCATCGGACACTGTCCGGTGCACACCGGACAGTCCGGTGCTCCAATGTGATCGTTGGCTCGGCCACGCGTCACGCGCGGAATCCTCGGCCGACTGTTGGCCCGGCTGACCGTTGGCTCACCGGACAGTCCGGTGCACCACCGGACAGACCGGTGATTTTTAGCCGTACGCCGTTAATCACTTCCCGAGAGCGACGACTTCGCCTGTGAATGGCTCACCGGACAGTCCGGTGCACCACTGGACAGTCCGGTGATTTATAGCCGTACACCGCCGTCGAAGTCCCGAGAGCAGCAAGTTCGCCAGAGCCAGCCTGGTGCACCCAGACTGAGCAGACTTAGGCTGAACAAAGCCATCTCTTTTCCAACTTGATTTTTCCTGTTTCCAGCACTTAGACACAATACATTAGTCCATAAAACAATGTACTAAGTCTAGAAACATACCTTTACTTTTGATTTGCACTTTGTCCATCATTTGGGATACTTTAACACTTAAGCACTTGTGTTGGCACTCAATCACCAAAATACTTAGAAATGGCCCAAAGGCACATTTCCCTTTCAATCTCCCCCTTTTTGGTGATTTATGCCAACACAACATAAAGCAACTAGAACAATTGCAATATCAATGCAAATGAAAACTCAAAATTGTTTTGATTCAAATTTGGCATATATGGATCACTCTTTGCCACCACTTGGTTTGTTTTTGCAAATCAAACTCAATTTCCTATCTCTAAGTCAACTTCACTTGTAGAGACATAAAAAGAGGTATTCCAAGAGAAATTGATCAAAGATTCAAAAACTCCCACTTTTTCCCATAATCAAACATTCTCCCCACAGGAGACCAACTTTTGACAAAGAGAAACAACAAGAGAGTTTTGACAAACCAAAAGCTCTATTCTACTATTTTCAAAATTTCTCAAGTGGTAGCTGATCCATTTATTGCTTTGGCCTTATTTTCTCCCCCTTTGGCATCAAGCACCAAAACGGGATCAATCTTGGCCCTTGAACCCCATTGCCTCACCAAAATCTTCAAGTAAGAATACAAAGGCAATACGAGTACATGAGATGAACTTGGAACAAGTTACCCTCTCATCGGAGTGCAGTGGAAGTCTTTCATGGTCCAAGTCCACCTTTTCCCTTTCAAACCTCCTTTGAGACTAAATTAAGAACACTCAAGCATATGGTTAGTCTCAAAGGGTCAAGTTGTAGCACATCTCCCCCTCAATGTGTGCATCACTTGCAAATGGACTTGTGAGGTCCGAGGAGTGTTTGTACAACTTGAGCACCATAAATAAACAACAAAATGCATAAGGAACATGATCAAAGGCATAAACACATGTATGCTATAAATCAATCCAAGTTCCGCGAATCTAAGACATTTAGCTCACTATGCAGCCTGCAAAAGGTCTTCTCATCTAGAGGCTTGGTAAAGATATCGGCTAGCTGGTTCTCGGTGCTAATATAGAACACTTCGATATCTCCCTTTTGCTGGTGGTCTCTCAAAAAGTGATGCCAGATGTCAATGTGCTTTGTGCGGCTATGCTCAACAGGATTGTCCGCTATGCGGATAGCACTCTCATTGTCACATAGGAGTGGGACTTTGCTCAGATTATAGCCAAAGTCCCGGAGGGTTTGCCTCATCCAAAGTAGTTGCGCGCAACACTGTCCTGCGGCAACATACTCGGCCTCAACGGTGGATAGGGCAACGGAAGTTTGTTTCTTAGAATTCCATGACACCAGGGACCTTCCTAAGAATTGGCACGTCCTCGATGTACTCTTCCTATCGACCTTACATCTAGCATAGTCGGAATCTGAATATCCAATCAAGTCAAAGGTAGACCCCTTTGGATACCAGATCCCGAAGCAAGGCGTAGCGACTAAGTATCTAAGAATTCGCTTTACGGCCACTAAGTGACACTCCCTTGGATCGGATTGAAATCTAGCACACATGCATACGCTAAGCATAATATCTGGTCTACTAGCACATAAATAAAGTAAAGACCCTATCATTGACCGGTATGCCTTTTGATCAACAGACTTACCTCCTTTGTTGAGGTCGGTGTGTCCGTCGGTTCCCATCGGAGTCTTTGCGGGCTTGGCGTCCTTCATCCCAAACCGCTTTAGCAAGTCTTGTGTGTACTACGTTTAGGAGATGAAGGTGCCATCCTTGAGTTGCTTCACTTGGAACCCAAGGAAGTAATTCAACTCGCCCATCATCGACATCTCGAATTTCTACGTCATCACCCTGCTAAACTCTTCACAAGACTTTTGATTAGTAGAACCAAATATTATGTCATCGACATAAATTTGGCACACAAAAAGATCACCATCCAAGTCTTAGTGAAAAGAGTTGGATCGGCTTTTCCAACCTTGAAAGCATTAGCAATTAAAAAGTCTCTAAGGCATTCATACCATGCTCTTGGGGCTTGCTTAAGTCCATAGAGCGCCTTAGAGAGCTTACACACGTGGTCGGGGTACCATTCATCCTTGAAGCCAGGGGGTTGCTCCACGTACACCTCCTCCTTGATTGGCCTGTTGTCGGGGACCATAATTAGGGGTACCCTCAAGACGCCTAATTCTCAGCTGGTAACCCCCATCAGCATAAAGCTGCAGAGGCCTGATGGGTGCGATTAAGTCAGGGATCAGTCCATACGAGCGACTCGATCACGCCTCGCCCGAGCCTAGCCTCGGGCAAGGGCAGCCGACCCCGAGGGGTTTCCGTCTCGCCCGAGGCCCCCTTTTAAAAGGCGGACACATCTCCGGCTCGCCCGAGGCCTTGCCTTCGCTAAGAAGCAACCCTGACTAAATCGCCGCGCCGACTGACCGAGTCGCAGGAGCATTTAACGCAAAGGTAGCCTGACACCTTTATCCTGACACGCGCCCCCCCGGCAGAGCCGAAGTGACCGCCGTCACTTCGCCGCTCCACTGACCGGTCTGATAGAAGGACAGCGCCGCCTGCGCCATTCCGACTGCAGTGCCACTTGACAGAGTGAGACTGACAGGCAGTCAGGCCTTGCCAAAGGCGCCATAGGAAGCTCCGCCCGACCCAGGGCTCGGACTCGGGCTAAGGCCCCGGAAGACGGCGAACTCCGCTCCGCCCGACCCACGGCTCGGACTCGGGCTAAGGCCCCGGAAGACGGCGAACTCCGCTCCGCCCGACCCAGGGCTCGGACTCGGGCTAAGGCCCCGGAAGACGGCGAACTCCGCTCCGCCCGACCTAGGGCTCGGACTCGGGCTAAGGCCCCGGAAGACGGCGAACTCCGCTCCGCCCGACCCAGGGCTCGGACTCGGGCTAAGGCCCCGGAAGACGGCGAACTCCGCTCCGCCCGACCCAGGGCTCGGACTCGGTCTAGGCCCCAGAAGACGACGAACTTCGCTTCGCCCGACCCCAGGGGTCGGACTCCACCCTGGCCTCTGCCGAACGACCTCCGCCTCGCCCGACCCAGGAGCTCGGGCTCGGCCTCGGCCATGAAAGACAGACTCGACCTCGGCTTCGGAGGAGCCTCCACGTCGCCCGACCTAGGGCACAAGCCCGTCACGTCAACAGGAAGCGCCATCATCACCCTACCCCGAGCCGACTCGGGCCGCAGAGAACAAGACCGGTGTCCCATCTGGCTAGCTCCGCCAGATAGGCAATGATGGCGCCCCGCTAGCCCCGTGACGACGACGGCTCTCGGCTCCCTTACGGAAGCGGGGGGACGTCAGCAAGGACCCAACCGCTCTGACAGTTGTTCCTCCGCCAGGCTCCGTTGCTCCTCTGACAGCCACGACACCACACCAGCTGGGTGCCAAGATCTCTCCGGCTGCCACATTGGCATGTACTTAGGGCGCTAGCTCTCCCCCGCTAGACACGTAGCACTCTTCTACACCCCCATTGTACACCTTGATCCTCTCCTTGCGCCTATAAAAGGAAGGACCAGGGCCTTCTTAGAGAAGGTTGGCCGCGCGGGGACGAGGACGGGGCAGGCGCTCTCTTGGGGCCGCTCGCTTCCCTCACCCGCGTGGACGCTTGTAACCCCCTACTGCAAGCGCACCCAACCTGGGCGCGGGACGAACACGAAGGCCGCGGGATTTCCACCTCTCTCACGACCCGTCTCCGGCCACCTCGCTTCCCCCCTTCGCGCTCGCCCACGCGCTCGACCCATCTGGGCTGGGGCACGCGGCACACTCACTCGTCGGCTTAGGCACCCCCCGGTCTCGAAACGCCGACAGTTGGCGCGCCAGGTAGGGGCACGCTGCGTGTTGACGAGCAGTTTCCCGTCAAGCTCTAGATGGGCAGTCTCCAACGACCTCTCCAACCCGGGACGGTGCTCCGTTTCGGGAGTGTCGAGTTCATGTCTCTCGACGGCAGCTACGACATGATACTCCTTCCACCGCCGTGCGACGATGACAATGGCGGCCGACAGCCCGCCCGCCGGCGGCGGAATCGACGACGTCTTCCCCGCGTGGTGGAAGAACAACATTCGAGCTCGCCCCGTCCTCTCCCCCGCCATCGGAGGAGGAGGCGGGGCAACCAAGGCCGAGCGGGAGGCCGCGCTCCGTCGGCTGTCGAGCGAATCGACGTCCCCAGCGCCCCAACGGAGGGCGCGTCGGGCGTTGACCTCGTGTTTGAGACGAAGGCGAGCGCCGTCCCCCCACGACACGCCAATCCCGAGCAAGTGGACGACGCCAGCACGCTCGCGGAGGGCCTGCAGGACGTCGCCCTCGTACCCAAGACGACGGCGCAATCAGTCCCCGACGTGACTATGTCGCTCCTCGTCGACCAAAAGGTACCGACTGATTCCCATCCTACGTCATTTCGACTCGGCCTCAACCCGCCTAGCGACCTCGCTTTGGCGGGCGCTCACGTTGAGGCGAGTGCAACCTCTCTGGGGTTTCGTATGCGGTCGCCTTGGGACCGATTGACGGACGTCTCGACCTACGGGCCCTCTGGGTCCGAGGAAGATGACGATCCCAGCGTCTGTTGGAATTTCTCTAGATTTGGCAACCCCAGTGCCATGCGGGACTTTATGACCGCATGTGACTACTGCCTCTCCTATTGTTCCGACGGTAGCCGCAGCCTTGACGATAAGGACTGCGGCCCAAGCCGTGAATGTTTCCACGTCGAGCTAGGGGATCCCTCCGAAGGCAACCATCTCGGCATGCCGGAGGACGGTGATCTCCCTAGGCCGGTGCCTCGCGCCGACATCCCACGGGAGCTAGCTGTGGTCCCCGTTCCGGCGGGGGGTCACGACCCACAGCTCGAGCAAGTCCGCGGGGCGCAGGCCAGGCTCGACGAGGGAGCAGGAGCGCTCGAGTCGATCCGCCGGGACGTCGGGCAGGTATGGGCGGGCCAACCCCCGGCCGGAGAAATACGTCACCTGCCCTAGGGTTTCCAGCACCGCGTCGCCAACGATGTTAGGGACAGGCCGCCACCCGCATCCAGCAGGGTCGGTCAGAACCTGGCAGCCGCAGCGATGCTCCTCCGCGCGATGCCAGAACCCTCAACCACCGAGGGTCGGCGAATCCAGGGAGAGCTCAAGAATCTCCTGGAAGGCGCTGCGGCCCGGCGGGCCGAGAGCTCTGCCTCCCGAAGGCAGGGGTACCCCTCGGAACCTCATGCCGCGACTTCCCGATTCATGCGGGAAGCCTCGGTCTACACCGGGCGCACGCGCAACACCGCGCCTGCGGCCCCAGGCCACCTCGGCAACGAGCACCATCGTCGCGACCGTCGGGCCCACCTCGACGAAAGGGTGCGCCGAGGCTACCACCCCAGACGTGGGGGACGCTACGACAGCGGGGAGGATCGGAGTCCCTCGCCCAAACCACCTGGTCCGCAGGCCTTCAGCCGGGCCATCCGGCGGGCGCCGTTTCCGGCCCGGTTCCGACCCCCGACTACTATCACAAAGTACTCGGGGGAAACGAGGCCGGAATTGTGGCTCGCAGACTACCGCCTGGCCTGCCAACTGGGTGGAACGGACAACGACAACCTCATCATCCGCAACCTCCCCCTATTCCTCTCCGACACTGCTCGCGCCTGGTTGGAGCACCTGCCTCCGGGGCAGATCTCCAACTGGGATGGTTTGGTCCAAGCCTTCGCCGGCAATTTCCAGGGCACGTACGTGCGCCCCGGGAATTCCTGGGACCTCCGAAGCTGCCGGCAACAGCCGGGAGAGTCTCTTCGGAACTACATCCGGCGATTCTCGAAGCAGCGCACCGAGCTGCCCAACATCACCGACTCCGATGTCATCGGCGCGTTCCTTGCTGGCACCACCTGCCGTGACCTGGTGAGCAAGTTGGGTCGCAAGACCCCCACCAGGGCGAGCGAGCTGATGGACATCGCCACCAAGTTCGCCTCTGGCCAGGAGGCGGTCGAGGCCATCTTCCGACAGGACAAGCAGCCCCAGGGCCGCCCGTCGAAAGAGGCTCCCGAGGCGTCTACTCCACGCGGCGCCAAGAAGAAAGGCAAGAAGAAGTCGCAAGCGAAACGCGACGCCGCCGACACGGACCTTGTCGCCGCTGCCGAGTACAAGAACCCTCGGAAGCCCCCCGGAGGTGCTAACCTCTTCGACAAGATGCTCAAGGAGCCGTGCCCCTACCATCAGGGGCCCGTCAAGCACACCCTCGAGGAGTGCGTCATGCTTCGGCGCCACTTCCACAAGGCCGGGCCACCCGCAGAGGGTGGCAGGGCCCGCGACGACGACAAAAAGGAAGATCACCGAGCAGGAGAGTTCCCCGAGGTCCGCGACTGCTTCATGATCTACGGAGGGCATGCGGCGAATGCCTCGGCTCGGCATCACAAGCGAGAGCGTCGGGAGGTCTGCTCGGTGAAGGTGGCGGCGCCAGTCTACCTAGACTGGTCCGACAAGCCCATCACCTTCGACCAAGCTGACCACCCCAGCCACGTGCCGAGCCCGGGGAAATACCCGCTCGTCGTCGACCCCATCATCGGCGACATCAGGCTCACCAAGGTCCTGATGGATGGGGGCAGCTGCCTCAACATCATCTACGCCGAGACCCTCAGGCTCCTGCGCGTCGATCTATCCTCCGTCCGAGCAGGCACCGCGCCCTTCCACGAGATCATTCCTGGGAAGCGCGTCCAGCCCCTCGGACGGCTCGACCTTCCTGTCTGCTTCGGAACGCCCTCCAATTTCCGAAGGGAGATTTTGATGTTCGAGGTGGTCGGGTTCCGAGGAACCTACCACGCGGTATTGGGGAGGCCATGCTACACGAAGTTCATGGCCGTCCCCAACTACACCTACCTGAAGCTCAAGATGTCGGGCCCCAACGGGGTCATCACCGTCGGCCCCACGTACAAACACGCGTTCGAATGCGACGTGGAGTGCATGGAGTACGCCGAGGCCCTCGCCGAGTCCGAGGCCCTCATCGCCGACCTAGAAAACCTCTCCAGAGAGGTGCCGAACGTGAAGTGACACACCGGCAATTTCGAGCCAGCGGAGACGGTTAAGGCCGTCCCTCTCGACCCCAGTGGCGACACCTCCAAGCAGGTCTGGATCGGTTCCGGGCTCGACCCCAAATAGGAAGCAGTGCTCGTCGACTTTCTCCGCGCAAACGCCGATGTCTTTGCGTGGAGTCCCTCGGACATGCCCGGCATACCGAGGGATGTCGCCGAGCACTCGCTGGATATTCGGGCCGGAGCCCGACCGGTCAGGCAGCCTCTGCGCCGATTCGACGAGGAGAAGCGCAGAGTGATAGGCGAGGAGATCCACAAGCTAATGGCAGCAGGGTTCATCAAAGAGGTATTCCATCCCGAATGGCTTGCCAACCCTATGCTTGTGAGGAAGAAAGGGGGGAAATGGCGGATGTGTGTAGACTACACTGGTCTCAACAAAGCATGTCCGAAGGTTCCCTACCCTCTACCTCACATCGATCAAATCGTGGATTCCACTGCTGGGTGCGAAACCCTGTCTTTCCTCGATGCCTACTCAGGGTATCATCCAATCAAGAAGAAAGAGTCCGACCAGCTCGCGACTTCTTTCATCACGCCCTTCGGCATGTACTGCTATGTCACCATGCTGTTCGGTTTGAGGAACGCGGGTGCGACGTACCAGCGGTGCATGAACCATGTGTTCGGCGAACACATCGGTCGCACGGACGAGGCCTACGTCGATGACATCATAGTCAAGACAAGGAAAGCCTCCGACCTCCTCTCCGACCTTGAAGTGACATTCCGGTGTCTCAAGGCAAAGGACGTCAAGCTCAATCCCGAGAAGTGTGTCTTCGGGGTGCCTCGAGGCATGCTCCTGGGGTTCATCGTCTCCAAGCGGGGCATCGAAGCCAACCCGGAGAAGATCGCAGCCATCACCAGCATGGGGCCCATCAAGGACTTAAAAGGTGTACAGAGGGTCATGGGATGTCTCGCGGCCTTGAGCCGTTTCATCTCACGACTCGGCGAAAGAGGCCTGCCTCTGTACCGCCTCTTAAGGAAGGCCGAGTGCTTCACTTGGACCCCTGAGGCCGAGGAAGCTCTCGGGAACCTGAAGGCGCTCCTCACCAAGGCGCCTATCTTGGTACCCCCAGCTGATGGAGAAGCCCTCTTGGTCTACGTCGCCGCGACCACTCAGGTGGTTAGCGCCGCGATTGTGGTCGAAAGGCAAGAAGAGGGACATGCATTGCCCGTTCAGAGGCCAGTTTACTTCGTCAGCGAGGTGCTGTCCGAAACCAAGATCCGCTACCCACAAGTTCAGAAGCTACTGTATGCAGTGATCCTGACGAGGCGAAAGTTGCGGCATTACTTCGAGTCTCATCCGGTAACTGTGGTGTCATCCTTCCCCCTGGGGGAGATCATCCAGTGCCGAGAGGCCTCGGGCAGGATCGCAAAGTGGGCGGTGGAAATCATGGGCGAGATAATCTCGTTCGCCCCTCGGAAGGCCATCAAGTCCCAGGTATTGGCGGACTTCGTAGCCGAATGGGTCGACACCCAGCTGCCGACGGCTCCGATCCAACCGGAGCTCTGGACCATGTTTTTCGACGGGTCGCTGATGAAGACGGGAGCCGGCGCGGGCCTGCTCTTCGTCTCGCCCCTCGGGAAACACCTACGCTACGTGCTGCGCCTCCATTTCCCGGCGTCCAACAATGTGGCTGAGTACGAAGCTCTGATCAACGGATTGCGAATCGCCATCGAGCTAGGGGTCCGACGCCTCGACGCTCGCGGCGACTCGCAGCTCGTCATCGACCAAGTCATGAAGAACTCCCACTGCCGCGACCCGAATATGGAGGCCTACTGCGATGAGGTTCGGCGCCTGGAAGACAAGTTCTACGGGCTCGAGCTTAACCACATCGCCCGGCGCTACAACGAGACTGCGGACGAGCTGGCAAAAATAGCCTCGGGGCGAACGACGGTTCCCCCGGACGTCTTCTCCCGGGATCTGCACCAACCCTCCGTCAAGATCAACGACATGCCCGAGTCCGAGGTACCCTCGGCCCAGCCCGAGGCGTCCTCGGTTCAGCCCGAGGTACCCTCGGCCCCCGAGGGCGAGGCGCTGCGCATCGAGGAGGAGCGGAGCGGGGTCACGCCTGATCGAGATTGGCAGACCCCGTACCTGCAATATCTCCGCCAAGGAGCGCTACCCCTCGACCAAGCCGAGGCTCGGCGGGTAGCGCGACGCGCCAAGTCGTTCGTCTTGCTGGGCGATGAGAAGGAGCTCTACCACCGCAGCCCCTCGGGCATCCTCCAGCGATGCATCTCCATCGCCGAAGGTCAGGAACTCCTGCAAGAGATACACTCGGGGGCTTGCGGCCATCATGCAGCGCCTCGAGCCCTCGTCGGGAACGCTTTCCGGCAAGGCTTCTACTGGCCGACGGCGGTGGCTGACGCCACTAGAATTGTCCGCACCTGCGAAGGGTGTCAATTCTATGCGAAGCAGACCCACCTGCCCGCTCGGGCTCTGCAGACGATACCCATCACCTGGCCCTTCGCTGTGTGGGGTCTGGACCTCGTCAGCCCTCTGCAGAAGGTGCCCGGGGGCTACACGCACCTGCTGGTCGCCGTCGACAAATTCTCCAAGTGGATCGAGGTCCGACCCCTGAACAGCATCAGGTCCGAGCAGGCGGTGGCGTTCTTCACCAACATCATCCATCGCTTCGGGGTCCTAAACTCCATCATCACCGACAATGGCACCCAGTTCACCGGCAGAAAATTCTTGGATTTTTGCGAGGATCACCATATCCGGGTGGGCTGGGCTGCCGTAGCTCATCCCATGTCGAATGGGCAAGTAGAGCGTGCCAACGGCATGATTCTACAAGGGCTCAAGCCTCGGATTTACAACGACCTCAACAAGTTCGGCAAGCGATGGATGAAGGAACTCCCCTCGGTGGTCTGGAGCCTGAGGACAACGCCGAGCCGAGCCACGGGTTTCACGCCGTTCTTCCTGGTCTACGGGGCCGAGGCCGTCTTGCCCACTGACCTGGAATATGGCTCCCCGAGGACGAGGGCCTACGACGATCAAAGCAACCAAGCTAGCCGAGAAGACTCGCTGGACCAGCTGGAAGAGGCTCGGGACAGGGCCTTACTACACTCGGCGCGGTATCAGCAGTCCCTGTGACGCTACCACGCCCGAGGGGTCCGACCCCGAGACCTCCAGGTGGGCGACCTGGTGCTTCGGCTGCGGCAAGACGCCCGAGGGAGGCGCAAGCTCACGCCCCCCTGGGAGGGGCCATTCGTCATCACCAAAGTTCTGAAGCCCGGAACGTACAAGCTGGCCAACAGTCAAGGCGAGGTCTACGACAACGCTTGGAACATCCAACAGCTACGTCGCTTCTACCCTTAAGATGTTTCCAAGTTGTTCATATACCTCGCACCCACGCAAAGTTTAGTCAACAAGGAAGGGTCGGCCTCGCCTCGGCAAAGCCCGACCCTCCCTCGGGGGCTAAAAGGGAGGAAACCCCCTCTGCATCAAAATTTTCCTCGAAAAAAAATCTCTTTTACCAGAATATCTTTCGTGCTTTTTGACTACTTCGAAAAGTGGGTCCTGGAAACGACGGAGTACACGTAAGCAGTCAAGGCTGACCGAGCCGAGGGACTCCTACGCCTCCGGGATACGGATACCTCACTCATCACCTTCTGCGATAAGTAACTCGCGTTCGGATAAAGTGGCTCCGCGGATCGAACAAGTCTTTACGTTCGGAAGCCCTTCTGCCGAAGCGATCCTTCGAGCCTTCTCGACCGAGTCGGCGACAGGGCCTTACGGACGGGTGAAAGTACGCGTAAGCGGCAAGGCTGACCGAGCCGAGGGACTCCCACGCCTCCGGGATACGGATACCTCACTCATCACCTTCCGCGAGAAGCAACTCTCGCTCGCACTAACATCCCTGTTACCGACAAAAAGTCCAGATACTCGAAACAAGAGGAAAAGAGACGCAGCTTTACAACGCAGCGAGGGTGTGTGTTCTGGCCTCGACGGCCGCACAAGGCACACGCTACAAGACAATCTGATCCTGCAGGCTCGGGTCTTGACGCTGGAAGGGGGCAGCAACACCCTCGGCATCGACGGCACCTTCGGCGAGGCCCGACCTAGCCTCGGACGGCGACGCGGTCCGAGGTTCTCCGCTCTGAAGGACGACGTCATCACCACGCCCGGGCAATCGCTCCCAGGGACTTCTCCGGGAATCCGGCCCGAGCAGGCGGCTCAGCCGGTCACCCCTGGGGCCTCGGCCAACCATCTTCCGAGGGCGCCAGCCCGGTCCGAAGCCTCGGCTGATCAACTCCGACGTCGATCCTGCCAACGGACAACCCGGCTAGGCTCCGGCCGACCAGGTTTCATTTTCGAGCCAACTCCGCCTCTGTTCATGCTGATATCGCTACCCCTGGCCTTGGCTCGTCGAAGAGCGGCCGAGGGGTCTCTTTAACTAAGCTAGAGGAACCTCAGACAGCAAGGCCGACCGAGCCGAGGGACTCCTACGCCTCCGGGATACGGATACCTCACTCGTCACCTTGACACGGGGCGACTCATGCTTGGTGAAGCGGTTCAGATAATCAGCAGACGAGTCTTAGTGCTCAAAAATGAGGAAAGAACGCGGCTCCGTGCCGTGATTACATACATGTTCAGGCCCCGAAAGCCGAAATGAACAAAAAACACCGGCATTCGAAGTGCCGTCACAAACGGAACGGCCGCCTTGCCAACTACTCACCCCGTCGCATTAACTCCGCGGCTGGACAGGCGGCGCTTCTGGTAGGAGCAGCGGGCAACGCTTCGCCTTCGCCGAAACAACCGCGCCAAAAAAGGTACGCCGCGTCGTTCGGTTACGTATCCTTTTTCCTTTTTTCCTCTTACTCTATCTCTTGCGACAGGGACCGGGAAAGGGGGATACCCCGAAAGGGATCCTTCCCCGTGAAGGAACTAGGCTCTGAGCCTCCTTACTGATCAGGGTTTCGAAGGCTGGCCCCTCGAAGGGTTCAACAGCTGCCTCAGGTCGCGTGGGCCCTACACCCACTACTGGTCAGAGGTTCGAAGGTCGGCCCCCCGAAGGGTTCCACGGCCGCCTCAGGCTACTCGGGCTCCGCGCCCATTACTGATCAGGGGTTCGAAGGCTGGCCCCCGAAGGGTTCACAGTCGCCTCAGACACCGAGCGAGGGATGACCAGGGGTACGTTCGATACATAACCGAGGCTCGGGCTGCGCTCCCGAGGTACCCTAGGACATTTCCGAGACCAGCGGGAGCGATCTTGTAACGGAATCCCATCGGAGGGAGGCATCGAGCCCTCGGACCCCGTCGCCAGGGGACCGGGTCCGGCAGATCACCCGCAGGTACTTTTGGGCGTGCTTCTGGGCCCCTAGCCGACCCCCAACGAACGGGGCACGGACGTCCACTCGGATTACCCACTTGCAGCTCACCGGAGACACCATGTTCGATGCCCATCAAGGGTAACATGGCGCTCTCCCCCCCTCCTTCTTGCGGAAAGGCGACGTAGGGGCGTATGTAAAAAAGCCGAGTCTGTCCTTGATCGCCCTCTCACCCTGTGCGGAGGCTCGGGGGCTGCTCTCGCAAACCCGGCTCCGGCCGAACCGTTGACAGCGTCAACATACCAGCCCGAGAACTTGGGCCCCGACCGTGCACCCGGGCTACGGCCAGTTCGCATGAGGGAACCACCAGACCAGCCGAAGCATTACGCAAGGCATTAAGACCTCGAAGGAGTGAAACCACTCCTCTGAGGCCTCGGGGGCTACACCCGGCGGGTGCGCTCGCGCGCACCCACCGGAACAAAATGCAACCGAGAAAGGCTAGTCCCCTTGCAAAAAAGTGCGACGAAAGCCTCCAAGCGAGTGCTAACACTCCCTTTGAGGCTCGGGGGCTACTGTCGGGGACAATAATTAGGGGTACCCTCAAGACGCCTAATTCTCAGCTGGTAACCCCCATCAGCATAAAGCTGCAAAGGCCTGATGGGTGCGATTAAGTCAGGGATCAGTCCATACGAGCGACTCGATCACGCCTCGCCCGAGCCTAGCCTCGGGCAAGGGCAGCCGACCCCAAGGGGTTTCCGTCTCGCCCGAGGCCCCCTTTTAAACGGCGGACACATCTCCGGCTCGCCCAAGGCCTTGCCTTCGCTAAGAAGCAACCCTGACTAAATCGCCGCGCCGACCGACCGAGTCGCAGGAGCATTTAACGCAAAGGTAGCCTGACACCTTTATCCTGACGCGCGCCCCCCGGTAGAGCCGAAGTGACCGCCGTCACTTCGCCAGTCCACTGACCGGTCTGACAGAAGGACAACGCCGCCTGCGCCATTCTGACTGCAGTGCCACTTGACAGAGTGAGACTGACAGGCAGTCAGGCCTTGCCAAAGGCGCCATAGGAAGCTCCGCCCGACCCAGGGCTCGGACTCGGGCTAAGGCCCCGGAAGACGGCGAACTCCGCTCCGCCCGACCCAGGGCTCGGACTCGGGCTAAGGCCCCGGAAGACGGCGAACTCCGCTCCGCCCGACCCAGGGCTCGAACTCGGGCTAAGGCCCCGGAAGACGGCGAACTCCGCTTCGCCCGACCCAGGGCTCGGACTCGGGCTAAGGCCCCAGAAGACGGCGAACTCCGCTCCGCCCGACCCAGGGCTCGGACTCGGGCTAGGCCCCAGAAGACGACGAACTCCGCTTCGCCCGACCCCAGGGGTCGGACTCCACCCTGGCCTCTGCCGAACGACCTCCGCCTCGCCCGACCCAGGAGCTCAGGCTCGGCCTCGGCCATGAAAGACAGACTCGACCTCGGCTTCGGAGGAGCCTCCACGTCGCCCGACCTAGGGCACAAGCCCGCCACGTCAACAGGAAGCGCCATCATCACCCTACCCCGAGCTGACTCGGGCCGCAGAGAACAAGACCGGTGTCCCATCTGGCTAGCTCCGCCAGATAGGCAATGATGGCGCCCCGCTAGCCCCGTGACGACGGCGGCTCTCGGCTCCCTTACGGAAGCGGGGGGACGTCAGCAAGGACCCAACCGCTCCGACAGCTGTCCCTCCGCCAGGCTCCGTTGCTCCTCTGACAGCCACGACACCACACCAGCTGGGTGCCAAGATCTCTCCGGCTGCCACATTGGCATGTACTTAGGGCGCTAGCTCTCCCCCGCTAGACACGTAGCACTCTGCTACACCCCCATTGTACACCTGGATCCTCTCCTTGCGCCTATAAAAGGAAGGACCAGGGCCTTCTTAGAGAAGGTTGGCCGCGCGGGGACGAGGACGGGGCAGGCGCTCTCTTGGGGCCGCTCGCTTCCCTCACCCGCGTGGACGCTTGTAACCCCCTACTGCAAGCGCACCCGACCTGGGCGCGGGACGAACACGAAGGCCGCGGGATTTCCACCTCTCTCACGACCTGTCTCCGGCCACCTCGCTTCCCCCCTTCGCGCTCGCCCACGCGCTCGACCCATCTGGGCTGGGGCACGCGGCACACTCACTCGTCGGCTTAGGGACCCCCCGGTCTCGAAACGCCGACACCTGTTGAGGAAGGCGCTCTTCACATCCATTTGGAACAACCTGAAAGAATGGTGAGCGGCATATGCTAGCAAAATACGAATGGACTCTAGCCTAGCCACATGAGCAAAAGTCTCCTCAAAGTCCAAACCTGCGACTTGGGCATAACCTTTTGCCACAAGTCGAGCCTTGTTCCTTGTCACCACCCCGTGCTCGTCTTGTTTGTTGCGGAACACCCACTTGGTTCCCACAACATTTTGCTTAGGACGAGGCACCAGTGTCCAAACTTCATTACGCTTGAAGTTGTTGAGCTCCTCCTGCATGACCAACACCCAGTCCGGATCTAGCAAGGCCTCTTCTACCCTGAAATGCTCAATTGAAGAGACAAAGGAGTAATGCTCACAAAAATTAACTAATCTAGAACGAGTAGTTACTCCCTTGCTAATATCACCCAATATTTGGTCGACGGGATGATTCCTTTGAATCGTCGCTCGAACTTGGGTTGGAGGTGCCGGTTGTGCCTCTTCCTCCATCACATGATCATCTTGTGCTCCCCCTTTATCACACGCCTCCTTTTGATGAACCTGTTCATCGTCTTGAGTTGGGGGATGCACCATTGTTGAGGAAGAAGGTTGATCTTGCTCCTTTTGTTCCTGCGGTCACACATCTCCAATCGCCATGGTGCGAATCGCGGTCGTTGGAATGTCTTCTTCATCTACATCATCAAGATCAACAACTTGCTCTCTTGGAGAGCCATTAGTCTCATCAAATACAACATCGCTAGAGACTTCAACCAAACCCGATGATTTGTTGAAGACCCTATACGCCTTTGTATTTGAGTCATAACCTAACAAAAACCCTTCTACAGCTTTGGGAGCAAATTTAGAATTCATACCCTTCTTCACTAGAATGTAGCATTTACTCCCAAAAACTCGAAAATACGAAACATTGGGTTTGTTACCGGTTAGTAGCTCATACAAAGTCTTCTTGAGGAGGCGGTGAAGGTAGACCCGGTTGATGGCGTGGCAAGCCGTGTTCACGGCTTCCGACCAAAAGCGCTCGGGGGTCTTGAACTCTCCAAGCATCGTCCTCGCCATATCTATGAGCGTCCTATTCTTCCTCTCTACCACACCATTTTGTTGTGGTGTGTAGGGAGCGGAGAACTCGTGCTTGATCCCTTCCTCCTCAAGGTACTCCTCCACTTGAAGGTTCTTGAACTCGGACCCGTTGTCACTCCTTATCTTCTTCACCTTGAGCTCAAATTCATTTTGAGCTCTCCTTAGGAAGCGCTTGAGGGTCCCTTGGGTTTCAGTTTTATCCTGCAAAAAGAATACCCAAGTGAAGCGGGAAATCATCAACTATAACAAGACCATACTTACTTCCTCCTATGCTTAGATAGGCGATGGGTCTGAAGAGGTCCATATGCAGCAGCTCCAGGGGTCTCGACGTAGTCATCACATTCTTGATGTGATGAGCACTTCCCACTTGTTTACCTGCTTAACAAGCTGCACAAGGTCTATCTTTTTCGAAATGCACGTTAGTTAGACCTATCACGTGTTCTCCCTTTAGAAGCTTGTGAAGGTTCTTCATCCCCACATGTGCTAAACGGCGATGCCACAGCCAGCCCATGCAAGTCTTAGCAATTAAGCATGCATCTAGACCGGCCTCCTCTTTTGCAAAATCAACTAAATAAAGTTTGCCGTCTAGTACACCCTTAAAAGCTAGTGAACCATCACTCCTTCTAAAGACAGACACATCTACATTAGTGAATAAACAATTATATCCCATATTGCATAATTGACTAACGGATAACAAATTATATCCAAGTGACTCAACTAAAAACACATTAGAAATAGAGTGCTCGGATGAAATAGCAATCTTCCCCAACCCTTTCACCTTGCCTTGGTTCCCATCACCGAATATGATTGAATCTTGGGAATCCTTGTTCTTGACGTAGGAGGTGAACATCTTCTTCTCCCCCGTCATGTGGTTTGTGCATTCGCTGTCGATAATCTAGCTTGAACCCCCGGATGCATAAACCTGCAAGGCAAATTTAGGCTTGGGTTTTAGGTACCCAACTCTTGTTGGGTCCTACAAGGTTAGTCACAATGGTCTTAGGGACCCAGATGCAAGTTTTATCTCCCTTGCATCTTGCCCCTAATTTCCTAGCTATTACCTTCTTATTCTTTCTACAAATAGCAAAGGAAGCATTGCAAGTATGAAAAATTGTAGAAGGTTCATTAATTACTTTCCTAGGAACATGAACAATATTCTTTCTAGGCACATGATGAATATTTTTCCTAGGCATATCTCTACCATGCACAACATGGGAACTAGAAGCAGTCATAGCATATGAACCATAAGCATGTGAAACAACATTATTGCAATTTCTATCATGATGAACATTCCTAGAATATTTCCTATCATGGTATAAGAAAGCATGGTTCTTTTGAATACTATTTGCCATAGGGGCCTTCCCTTTCTCCTTGATGGAGATGGGAGCCTTATGACATGTCAAGTTCTTGGCTTCCCTCTTGAAGCCAAGTCCATCCTTAATTGAGGGGTGTCTACCAATCGTGTAGGCATCCCTTGCAAATTTTAGCTTATCGAATTCACTTTTGCTAGTCTTAAGTTGGGCATTAAGACTAGCCACTTCATCATTCAATCTAGAAATTGAAGCTAGGTGTTTGCTACAAGCATCAATATTAAAATCTTTACACCTATTGCAAATTACAACATTTTCTACACAAGATGTTGATTTACTAGCTATTTCTAACTTAGCATTCAAATCATCATTTATGCTCCTTAAGCTAGAAATTGTCTCATGGCAAGTAGATAGTTCACAAGAAAGCATTTCATTCCTTTTAACTTCTAAAGCATGAGATTTTTGTGCCTCTACAAATTTGTCATGTTCTTCATACAACAAATCCTCTTGCTTTTCTAATAATCTATTCTTATCATTCAAGGCATCAATTAATTCATTAATTTTATCAACCTTGGTTCTATCTAGGCCTTTGAATAAACATGAATAATCTATTTCATCATCATCACTAGACTCGTCCTCACTTGAAGAAGCATAAGTAGTATTTCGAGTACATACCTTCTTCTCCTTCGCCATGAGGCATGTGTGACGCTCGTTTGGGAAGAGGGCCGATTTGTTGAAGGCGGTGGCGGCGAGTCCTTCGTTGTCGGAGTCGGACAACGAACAATCCGAGTCCCACTCCTTGCCAAGGTGTGCCTCGCTCTTAGCCTTCTTGTAAGCTTTCTTCTTCTCCCTTTTGTTCCCTTGTTCCTGGTCACTATCATTATTGGGACAATTAGCGATAAAATGACCAATCTTACCACATTTGAAGCATGAGCGCTTCCCCTTTGTCTTGGTCTTGCTTGGCTGCCCCTTGCGACCCTTTAGCGCCGTCTTGAAGCGCTTGATGATGAAGGCCATCTCTTCATCATTAAGTCCCACCGCCTCAACTTGCGCCACCTTGTTAGGTAGCGTCTCCTTGCTTCTCGTTGCTTTGAGGGCGATGGTTTGAGGCTCATGGATTGGGCCATTTAGCGCATCATCCACGTATCTCACCTCCTTGATCATCATTCGCCCGCTTACAAACTTCCCAAGAACTTCTTCGGGCGACATCTTGGTGTACCTAGGATTTTCACGAATATTGTTCACCAGATGTGGATCAAGTACAGTAAAGGACCTTAGCATTAGGTGAACGACGTCGTGGTCCGTCCATCGCGTGCTTCCGTAGCTCCTTATTTTATTGATGAGGGTCTTGAGCCGGTTGTATGTTTGGGTTGGCTCCTCTCCCCTTATCATTGCGAATCTTCCAAGCTCGCCCTCCACCAACTCCATTTTGGTGAGCATGGTGACGTCGTTCCCCTCATGTGAGATCCTGAGGGTGTCCTAGATCTGCTTGGCATTGTCCAAGCCGCTCACCTTATTGTACTCTTCCCTGCACAAAGATGCTAAAAGGACAGTAGTAGCTTGTGCATTTCTATGGATTTGTTCATTTATAAACATGGGATTATCCGAGCTATCAAATTTCATTCCACTCTCTACAATCTCCCATATGCTTGGATGGAGAGAGAATAAGTGACTACGCATTTTGTGACTCCAAAATCAGTAGTCCTCCCCATCAAAGTGTGGAGGTTTGCCAAGTGGAATGGAGAGTAAATGAGCATTGGTACTTTGCGGAATACGGGAATAATCAAAGGAAAAGTTTGAATTAATCGTCTTCCTTCTCTCGTAGTCGTTGTCGTCGTCCTTTTGGGAAGAAGTGGACTCGTCGCTGTCGTCGTAGTAGACGATCTCCTTGATGCGCCTCGTCTTCTTCTTCTTCCCATCTTTTCGTTTGTTGCCCGAGCCCGAGTCGGTAGGCTTGTCCTCCTTCGGCTCGTTGACGAAGGACTCCTTCTCCTTTTCATTGATCACAATTCTCTTCCCCTTAGGATCCATCTCTTCGGGCGATTAGTCCCTTTCTTGAAGAGAACGGCTCTGATACCAATTGAGAGCACCTAGAGGGGGGTGAATAGGTGATCCTATAAAAACTTAAACTTAAAGCCACAAAAACTTGTTTAAGTGTTAGCACAATAATGCCAAGTGGTTAGAGAGGAGTCTTAACAAAACACAATAACCACAAGAGATCAACACAGAGATGGCACAGTGGTTTATCCCGTGGTTCGGCCAAGACCAACGCTTGCCTACTGCATGTTGTGGCGTCCCAACGGACGAGGGTTGCAATCAACCCCTCTCAAGCGGTCCAAAGACCCACTTGAATACCACGGTGTTTTGCTTTGCTTTACTATATCCCGATCGCGAGGAATCTCCACAACATGGAGCCTCTCGCCCTTACACTTTGATGTTCACAAAGAAGCATGGAGTAAGGGAGGGATGAGCAACTCACACAAGACACAAAAATCACAGCAAATACGCACACACAAGACCTAGACTTGAGCTCAAAAGACTATCACGAGGTTCTCACTAGAACGGAGCTCAACTCACTAAGAATGTCAAACAAGTGCGCAAGAATGAAGTGTGAGTGATCAACAATGCTCTAAGGATGCTTGGTGTTCTCCTCCATGCGCCTAGGGGTCCTTTTTATAGCCCCAAGGCAGCTAGGAGCCGTTGAGAGCATTCCAGGAAGGCAATTCTTGCCTTCTGTCGCCTGGCGCACCGGACAGTCCGGTGCACCACCGGACACTGTCTGGTACGGATTTCTTTCCTTATTTGGCGAAGCCGACCTTTGAAGATTCAGAGCCGTTGGCGCACTGGACACTGTCCGGTGCACACCGGACAGTCCGGTGCTCCAATGTGACCGTTGGCTCGGCCACGTGTCACGCGCGGAATCCTCGGCCGACCGTTGGCCCGACTGACCATTGGCTCACCGGACAGTCCGGTGCACCACCGGACAGACCGGTGATTTTTAGCCGTACGTCGTTAATCACTTCCCGAGAGCGACGACTTCGCCTGTGAACGGCTCACCGGACAGTCCGGTGCACCACCGGACAGTCCGGTGATTTATAGTCGTACACCGCCGTCGAAGTCCCGAGAGCAGCAAGTTCGCCAGAGCCAGCCTGGTGCACCGGACACACCCAGACTGAGCAGACTTAGGCTGAACAAAGCCATCTCTTTTCCAACTTGATTTTTCCTGTTTCCAGCACTTAGACACAATACATTAGTCCATAAAACAATGTACTAAGTCTAGAAACATACCTTTACTTTTGATTTGCACTTTGTCCATCACTTGGGATACTTTAACACTTAAGCACTTGTGTTGGCACTCAATCACCAAAATACTTAGAAATGGCCCACAGGCACATTTCCCTTTCACATCCCCCGAGCGACCTACGCCACGCCATCAACAGCCGGCGAGACGCGTGGAGCTCCATCAACGCTTCGCGCAACCGATGGCACAAAAGTGAGAAAAGGCGCCGGGAGGAGTATGACTGGGATCACGACGTCCCGGCTCGAAGTCGTGCCACCTGGGCTGAGTCGGTTGCAGGCTCGACTAGTGGCCCGTTCCGGGGACGGTCGAGACGACACACTACCGACTCCCCTCCCCAGGACCGACCACATGAACACCGACAGGAAGACACATGCGGAGTCTCCGCGCTTACCACGCGTCTCTAGGCCATCCAGTGGCCCCCAACTTCAAGGTCTCCAACGTCGACAAGTATGAGCCCAAGTAGGACCTAGGTGGCTAGTTGGCCATCTACACATCCGCCGCCCGGAACGCCAGGGCGACGAAAGACGTAATGACGGCGTATTTGCCCATCGTCCTGGGGCAAGACGCACTGCAGTGGCTCCGACATCTTCCATGACACTGCATCGACGATTGGAGCAATTTTAGTCGGCATTTCATCGCCAACTTCTAGTCCCTCTCTGACAAGCCGGTGCAACCATGGGACCTCAAATCCATTAGGCACCAGGGCGATGAAACACTCTGGTCATACCTCAATAGGTTTCAGACCATGAGAACTGTATCCCCGAGGTCGCCGAGGCAGCAGTGATTGAAGATTTCTACCGGGGATCCAACGACTCGGCTTTCGTCTGAGCCATACTCCAGAAACCGCTGAAAGGGAAATATGGTCAATTCGTCGGCGGCGTACGACTATAATTCATCGGACTGTCCGGTGGTGCACCGGACTGTCTGGTGAGCCAACGGCCACCAGCGCAACAGTCGGCCGCCAAATCCACGGGCGACGCGTGACCCGCTCCAACGGTCGGCAGGGGGCACCGGACTGTCTGGTGTGCACTGGACAGTGTCCGGTGCGCCAACGGCTACAATTCTGCAATGGTCGAATGTGCTATTTTTGGAAGGAGATCTGCACCGGACTATGAACAGTACCTGTCCGGTGGTGCACTCTCAGGAATTTGTCGGCGGCCACTCTCGGGAATTCGTCGGCGTACGGCTATAATTCACCAGACTGTCCGGTGGTGCACCGGACTGTCCGGTGAGCCAACGGCCGCCAGCGCAACAGTTGACCGCCAAATCCGCGGGCGACGCGTGACCCGCTCCAACGGTCGGCAGGGGGCACCGGACTGTCCGGTGTGCACCGGACAGTGTCCGGTGCGCCAATGGCTACAATTCTGCAACGGTCGACTGTGCTATTTTTGGAAGGAGATCTGCACCGGACTATGAACAGTACCTGTCCGGTGGTGCACCGGACTATCCGGTGCACCACCCGACAGAAGGCAAGAATTGCCTTCCCAGTTTGCTTCCAACGGCTCCTAGCTGCCTTGGGGGTATAAAAGGGACCCCTAGGCGCATGAAAAAAATACAAGCATTCTTTGACCATCTCTAAGCACCAAGACTCCATTCTCGTGCATTTGATTCTTTGTGATAGTGACTTGAGCTCTAGTTGAGTAGAGAACTCCCCGCATTGTGTTGTGAGCTAAAGTTGTGGCTTGTGTGCGTGTTTGTGTTCGTCCTTTGAGTCTTGTGTGTGTTGCTCTCCCCTCCCTTACTTCCATGCTTCTTTGTGATCATCAATTGTAAGGGCGAGAGGCTCCAAGTTGTGGAGATTCCTCGCGAACGAGAAATAGTAAAGGAAAGGAAAACACCATGGTATTCAAGTTGATCATTGGATCACTTGAAAGGGGTTGAGTGCAACCCTCGTCCATTGGGACGCCACAACGTGGAGTAGGCAAGTGCTACTTGGCCGAACCACGAGATAAATCACCGTGCCTCTTGTGCTTGTGTTCTTCGTGTCCATTGTATTTCACAAGAGCTTGGTCCTTAGCCACTTGATTCTATTGAGCTAACACTTAACCAAATTTTGTGGCTACAAGTATTCATTTTTACAGGATCACCTATTCACCCCCCTCTAGGTGCTCTCAATTGGTATCAAAGTCGTTCTCTTCATAAAAGGGACTAATCGCCCGAAGAGATGGATCCTAAGGGAAAGGGGATGGTGGTCAACGATAAAGAGAAGGAATCCATCTTCAACGAGCCAAGGGACGACAAACCTACTAACTCTGGTTCGAGTCATAAGAAGAAGGACGGGAAGAAGAAGAGGTGCATCAAGAAGATCGTCTACTATGACAGCGACGAGTCTTCTTCTTCCCAAAGAGACGACAACTACGACGAGAAAAAAACGGTCAACTCAAACTTTTCTTTTGATTATTTTCATATTCCATTTAACTCTAATGCCCATTTACTTTCAATTCTACTTGGGAAACCTCCGCACTTTGATGGAGAAGACTACCCATTTTGGAGTCACAAAATGCGTAGTCACCTATTCCCTCTCCATCCAAGCATTTGGGAGATTGTTGAAAACGGAATGCTTTTTGATAATACTGACAACCCCGTTTTCATTAATGAGCAAATCCATAAAAATGCACAAGCTACCACTGTTTTGTTAGCATCCTTGTGCAAGGACGAGTACAATAAGGTGAGCGGCTTGGACAACGCCAAGCAAATCTGGGACACCCTCAAGATCTCTCATGAGGGGAATGACGCCACCATGATCACCAAGATGGAGTTGGTGGAAGGCGAACTGGGGAGGTTCGCAGTGATCAGGGGAGAGGAGCCAACGCAAACGTACAACCGGCTCAATACCTTGGTCAACAAAATCAGGAGCTATGGAAGCACGAGATGGACCGATCACGACGTCGTCCGGCTTATGCTCAGGTCCTTCACTGTTCTTGATCCTCATCTTGTGAATTCAATCCGTGAGAATCCTAGGTACACAAAGATGACGCCCGAGGAAATACTCAGAAAGTTTATAAGCGGGCGTATGATGATCAAGGAGGCAATATATGTAGATGAGGCATTGAATGGCCCAATGCCTATCTACGAGCCTCAAACAGTTGCTCTCAAAGCAACAAGCAGCAGGGAGGCGCTACCTAGCAAGGTGGCTCAAGTTGAGGAGGCCGGGCTAAATGAGGATGAAATGACCCTCATCATCAAGCGCTTCAAGACGGCGCTAAAAGGACGCAAGGAGCATCCCAACAAAAGCAAGACAAAGGGAAAGCGCTCCTGCTTCAAGTGTGGTAAGACTGGTCACTTTATTGCTAACTGTCCCGATAATGATAGTGACTAGGGACAAGAAAAGAGCGGGAAGAGGGAGAAAAAGAAATCCTACAAGAAGGCAAAGGGCGAGGCGCACCTTGGCAAGGAGTGGGATTCGGATTGCTCCTCGTCCGACTACGACGACGAAGGACTCGTCGCCTCGGCCTTCAACAAGTCGTCTCTCTTCCCCAACGAGCGCCACACCTGCCTCATGGCAAAGGAGAAAAAGGTAAACGCTCGAGATACCCCTACGTATGCTTCTTCAAGTGATGATGAATCTAGTGATGACGAAGTAGACTACACAAGTTTATTTAAAGGTTTAGATAGAACTAAAATTGATAAGATCAATGAATTGATTGATGCTTTAAATGAGAAGAATAGATTGTTAGAGAAGCAAGAAGATATTTTATATGAAGAGCATGACAAATTCATTAGTGTGCAAAAATCTCTTGCTTTAGAAGTAAAAAGGAATGAGATGCTTTCCTCCGAATTATCTACCTGTCATGAAACTGTGTCTAGCTTAAGAAGTATTAATGATAATTTAAATGCTAAGCTAGAAGTTGTTAATAAATCTAGTTCTTGTGTAGAGCATGTTGTTATCTGTAATAGATGTAAGGATTTTGATGTTGATGCATGTGTTGAGCACCTTACTTCTATTACAAAATTAAATGGTGAAGTGGCTAGTCTTAATGCCCAACTTAAGACTAGCAAAAATGACTTTGATAAACTAAAATTTGCAAGGGATGCCTACACTGTTGGTAGACACCCCTCTAATAAGGATGGGCTTGGCTTTCGAAAGGAAGCCAAGAACTTAACAAGTCAAAGGGCTCCCATTTCCGCCAAGGAGAAAGGGAAGGCCCCTATGGCTAATAGTGCTCAAATAAATCATGCTTTCATCTATAGTGATAGAAAGTTTTCTAGAAATGCTTATAGGAGTCATGCTTATGATTCACATGCTATGGTTGCATCAAGTTCTTCTTTTGTGCATGGTAGAAATATGCCTAGGAAAAATGTTGCTCATGTGCCTAGGAAAGTTTGTAATGAACCTTCTACAATTTACCATGCTTGCAATACTTCTTTTGCAATTTGTTGTAAGAATAAGAAAGTGATTGCTAGGAAGTCGGGGGCCAAATGCAAGGGAGACAAGACTTGCCTTTGGATCCCAACGACTATTATAACTAACCTTGTAGGACCCAACAAGAGTTGGGTACCTAAAACCTAAGCCTAATTTGCCTTGCAGGTTTATGCATCCGGGGGCTCAAGCTGGATTATCGACAGCAGATGCACAAACCACATGACGGGAGAGAAGAAGATGTTCACCTCCTACGTCAAGAACAAGGATTCCCAAGATACAATCATATTTGGAGATGGGAATCAAGGCAAGGTCAAAGGCTTAGGCAAGATAGCCATCACTAATGAGCACTCTATCTCTAATGTATTTCTAGTAGAGTCGCTAGGCTATAATCTGCTGTCTGTTAGTCAATTGTGCCACATGGGTTATAATTGTCTATTTACAAATGTAGATGTGTCTGTCTTTAGAAGGAGTGATGGTTCACTAGCTTTTAAGGGTGTACTATATGGCGAACTCTATTTAGTGGATTTTTCGAAAGAGGAGGCCGATCTAGATGCATGCTTAATTGCTAAGACTAGCATGGGCTGGCTGTGGCATCGCCGTCTAGCACATGTTGGGATGAAGAACCTTCACAAACTTCTAAAGGGAGAACATGTGTTAGGTCTAACAAATATGTTTTTCAAAAAAGATAGACCTTGTGCAGCTTGTCAAGAAGGCAAACAGGTGGAAAGCGCTCATCACAGCAAGAATGTGATGACCACATCAAGACCTTTGGAGCTACTTCACATGGACCTCTTCGGACCCGTCGCTTACTTCAGCATAGGGGGAAGTAAGTATGGTCTTGTTGTTGTAGATGATTTTTCCCGCTTCACTTGGGTATTCTTTTTGCAGGATAAATCAGAAAACTGAAAGGGAAATGTGCCCTTGGGCCATTTCTAAGTATTTTGGTGATTGAGTGCCAACACAAGTGCTTAAGTGTTAAAGTATCCCAAGTGATGGACAAAATGCAAATCAAAAGTAAAGGTATGTTTCTAGACTTAGTACATTGTTTTATGGACTAATGTATTGTGTCTAAGTGCTGGAAAAAGGAAAAATCAAGTTGGAAAAGAGATGGCTTTGTTCAGCCAAAGTCTGCTCAGTCTGGGTGCACCAGACTGTCCGGTGGTGCACCGGACACCAGGCTGGCTCTGGCGAACTTGCTGCTCTCGGGACTTCGACGGCGGTGTACGGCTATAAATCACCGGACTGTCCGGTGGTGCACCGGACTGTTCGGTGAGCCGTTCACAGGCGAAGTCGTCGCTCTCGGGAAGTGATTAACGGCGTACGGCTAAAAATCACCGGTCTATCCGGTGGTGCACCGGACTGACCGGTGAGCCAACGGTCAGCCGGGCCAATGGTCGGCCGAGGATTCCGCGCGTGACGCGTGGCCGAGCCAACGGTCACATTGGAGCATCGGACTATCCGGTGTGCATCGGACAGTGTCTGGTGCGCCAACGGCTCTGAATCTGCAACGGTCGGCTTCGCCAAATAAGGAAAGAAATCCGCACCGGACAGTGTCCGGTGCGCCAGGCGACAGAAGGCAAGAATTGCCTTCCTGGATTGCTCTCAACGGCTCCTAGTTGCCTTGGGGCTATAAAAAGGATCCCTAGGCGCATGGAGGAGTACACCAAGCATCCTTAGAGCATTGTTGATCACTCACACTTCATTCTTGCGCACTTGTTCGACATTCTTAGTGATTTGAGCTCCGTTCTAGTGAGAACCTTGTGATAGTCTTTTGAGCTCAAGTCTGGGTCTTGTGTGTGCGTATTTGCTGTGATTTTTGTGTCTTGTGTGAGTTGCTCATCCCTCCCTTACTCCGTGCTTCTTTGTGAACATCTTTGTAAGGGCGAGAGACTCCAAGCTATGGAGATTCCTCGCAAGCGGGATATGGTAAAGCTAAGCAAAACACCGTGGTATTCAAGTGGGTCTTTGGACCGCTTGAGAGGGGTTGATTGCAACCCTCGTCCGTTGGGACGCCACAACGTGGAAGTAGGCAAGTTTTGTACTTAGCTGAACCACGGGATAAACCACTGTGTCTATCTCTGTGTTGATCTCTTTGTGGTTATTGTGTTTTTGCTAAGACTCCACTCTAGCCACTTGGCATTATTGTGCTAACTCCTAATCAAGTTTTGTGGCATTAAGTTTCAAGTTTTACAGGATCACCTATTCACCCCCCCCCTCTAGGTGTTCTCAATTGGTATCGGAGCCGTTCTCTTCAAGAAAGGGACTAATCGCCCGAAGAGATGGATCCTAAGGGGAAGGGAATTGTGATCAATGATAAAGAGAAGGAGTCCTTCGTCAACGAGCCGAAAGACGACAAGCCTACCGACTCGGGCTCGGGCCACAAACGAAAAGATGGGAAGAAGAAGAAGACGAGGCGCATCAAGGAGATCGTCTACTACGACGACAGCGACGAGTCCTCTTCTTTCCAAAAGGACGACTACGACTACGAGAAAAAGAAAACGGTCAATTCAAACTTTTCTTTCGATTACTCTCGTATTCCGCAAAGTACAAATTCTCATTTGCTCTCCATTCCACTTGGTAAACCTCCTCACTTTGATGGAGAGGACTACGGATTTTGGAGCCACAAAATGCGTAGTCACTTGTTCTCTCTTCATCCTAGCATATGGGAGATAGTAGAGAGTGGAATGAAATTTGATAGCTCGGATAGTCCTATGTTTATCAATGAACAGATTCATAGAAACGCACAAGCTACTACTGTGTTGTTAGCCTCTTTGTGCAGGGACGAGTACCATAAGGTGAGCGGCTTGGACAATGCCAAGCAGATCTGGGACACCCTCAAGATCTCTCATGAGGGGAACGACGTCACCATGCTCACCAAGATGGAGTTGGTGGAGGGCGAACTCGGGAGATTCGTGATGATAAAGGGCGAGGAGCCAACCCAAACGTACAACCGGCTCAAGACCCTCGTCAACAAAATAAGGAACTACGGAAGCACGCGATGGATGGACCACGACGTTGTCCGCCTAATGCTAAGGTCCTTTACTGTTCTTGATCCACATCTTGTGAACAATATTCATGAGAATCCTAGGTACACCAAGATGTCGCCCAAAGAAATTCTTGGGAAATTTGTAAGCGGGCGGATGATGATCAAGGAGGCAAGATACGTCGACGATGCACTAAATGGACCAATCCAAGAGCCTCAAACTATTGCTCTCAAGGCAATGAGGAGCAAGGAGGCGCTACCTAGCAAGGTGGCGCAAGTTGAGGCGGCGGGGCTTAATGATGAAGAGATGGCCCTCATCATCAAGCGCTTCAAGACAGCGCTAAAGGGTCGCAAGGGGCAACCAAGCAAGACCAAGACAAAGGGGAAGCGCTCATGCTTCAAGCGTGGTAAGATTGGTCATTTCGCTAATTGTCCTGATAATGATAGTGACCAGGAACAAGGGAACAAAAGGGAGAAGAAGAAAGCTTACAAGAAGGCTAAGGGCGAGGCACACCTTGGCAAGGAGTGGGACTCGGATTGTTCGTCGTCCGACTCCGACAACGAAGGACTCGCCGCCACCGCCTTCAACAAATCGGCCCTCTTCCCAAACGAGCGTCACACATGCCTCATGGCGAAGGAGAAGAAGGTATGTACTCAGAATACTACTTATGCTTCTTCAAGTGAGGATGAGTCTAGTGATGATGATGAAATAGATTATTCATGTTTATTCAAGGGCCTAGATAGAACCAAGGTTGATAAAATTAATGAATTAATTGATGCCTTGAATGATAAGAATAGGTTATTAGAAAAGCAAGAGGATCTTTTGTATGAAGAACATGATAAGTTTGTAGAGGCTCAAAAATCCCTTGCTTTAGAAATTAAAAGGAATGAAATGCTTTCTTGTGAATTGTCTGCATGCCATGACTCTATTTCTAGCTTAAAGAGCATAAATGATGATTTAAATGCTAAGTTAGAAATAGCAAATAAATCAACATCTTGTGTAGAACATGTTACAATTTGCAATAGGTGTAAAGATTTTGACGTTGATGCTTGTAGTGAACACCTAGTTTCAATTTCCAAATTGAATGATGAACTGGCTAGTCTTAATGCCCAACTTAAGACTAGCAAGAGTGAATTTGATAAAATAAAATTTGCAAGGGATGCCTACACGAGTGGTAGACACCCCTCAATTAAGGATGGTCTTTTCTTCAAGAGGGAAGTCAAGAACTTAAAAAGCCATAAAGCTTCCATCTCCGCCAAGGAGAAAGGGAAGGCCCCTATGGCTAGTAACGCTAAAAAGAACCATGCTTTCATATACCATGATAGGAGACATTCTAGAAATGCTTATAGGAGTTGTAATGCTTATGATTCAAATGCAATGATTGCTTCAAGTTCTTCCTATATGCATGATAGAGATATGCCTAGGAGAGATGTTGCTCATGTTCCTAGGAAAGTAATACATGAACCTTCTACAATTTATTATGCTTGCAATACGTCCTTTGCTATTTGTAGAAAGGATAAGAAGGTAATTGCTAGGAAGTTAGGGGCAAGATGCAAGGGAGATAAAACTTGCATTTGGGTCCCTAAGACCATTGTGACTAACCTTGTAGGACCCAACAAGAGTTGGGTACCTAAAACCCAAGCCTAAATTTGCCTTGCAGGTTTATGCATCCGGGGGCTCAAGCTGGATTATCGACAGCGGATGCACAAACCACATGACGGGGGAAAAGAGGATGTTTTCTTCCTACGTCAAGAACAAGGATCCCCAAGATTCAATAATATTCAGTGATGGGAACCAAGGCAAGGTGAAAGGGTTAGGAAAAATTGCTATTTCATTCGAGCACTCTATTTCTAATGTGTTCTTAGTTGAGTCGCTTGGATATAATTTGTTATCCGTTAGTCAATTATGCAATATGGGATATAATTGTTTATTCACAAATGTAGATGTGTCTGTCTTTAGAAGAAGTGATGGTTCATTAGCTTTTAAGGGTGTACTAGACGACAAACTTTATTTAGTTGATTTTGCAAAAGAGGAGGCCGGTCTAGATACATGCTTAATTGCTAAGACTAGCATGGGCTGGCTGTGGCATCGCCGCTTAGCACATGTGGGGATGAAGAACCTTCACAGGCTTCTAAAGGGAGAACACGTGATAGGTCTAACTAATGTGCATTTCTAAAAAGATAGACCTTGTGCAGCTTGTCAAGCAGGTAAACAAGTGGGAAGCTCTCATCATGCCAAAAATGTGATGACAACATCAAGACCCCTGGAGTTACTTCATATGGACCTCTTCGGACCCGTCGCCTATCTAAGCATAGGAGGAAGTAAGTATGGTCTTGTTATAGTTGATGATTTTTCCCGCTTCACTTGGGTATTCTTTTTGCAGGATAAAACTGAAACCCAAGGGACCCTCAAGCGCTTCCTAAGGAGAGCTCAAAATGAATTTGAGCTCAAGGTGAAGAAGATAAGGGAGCGACAACGGGTCCGAGTTCAAGAACCTTCAAGTGGAGGAGTACCTTGAGGAGGAAGGGATCAAGCACGAGTTCTCCGCTCCCTACACACCACAACAAAATGGTGTGGTAGAGAGGAAGAATAGGACGCTCATCGATATGGCGAGGACGATGCTTGGAGAGTTCAAGACCCCCGAGCGCTTTTGGTCAGAAGCCGTGAACACAGCTTGCCACGCCATCAACCGGGTCTACCTTCACCGCCTCCTCAAAAAGACTTCTTATGAGCTTCTTACCGGTAACAAACCCAATGTGTCTTACTTTCGTGTATTTGGGAGCAAATGCTATATTCTAGTGAAGAAAGGTAGAAATTCTAAGTTTGCTCCCAAAGCTATAGAAGAGTTTTTGTTAGGTTATGACTCAAGTACAAAGGCGTATAGGGTCTTCAACAAATCATCGGGTTTGGTTGAAGTCTCTAGCGACGTTGTATTTGATGAGACTAATGGCTCTCCAAGAGAGCAAGTTGTTGATCTTGATGATGTAGATGAAGAAGACATTCCAACGGCCGCGATTCGCACCATGGCGATTGGAGATGTGCGACCACAGGAACAAAAGGAGCAAGATCAACCTTCTTCCTCAACAATGGTGCATCCCCCAACTCAAGACGATGAACAGGTTCATCAAAAGGAGGCGTGTGATCAAGGGGGAGCACAAGATGATCATGTGATGGAGGAAGAAGCACAACCGGCACCTCCAACCCAAGTTCAAGCGATGATTCAAAGGAATCATCCCATCGACCAAATATTAGGTGATATTAGCAAGGGAGTAACTACTCGTTCTAGATTAGTTAATTTTTGTGAGCATTACTCCTTTGTCTCTTCTATTGAGCCTTTCAGGGTAGAAGAGGCCTTGCTAGATCCGGACTGGGTGTTGGCCATGCAGGAGGAGCTCAACAACTTCAAGCGTAATGAAGTTTGGACACTGGTGCCTCGTCCTAAGCAAAATGTTGTGGGAACCAAGTGGGTGTTCCGCAACAAACAAGACGAGCACGGGGTGGTGACAAGGAACAAGGCTCGACTTGTGGCAAAAGGTTATGCCCAAGTCACAGGTTTGGACTTTGAGGAGACTTTTGCTCCTGTGGCTAGGCTAGAGTCCATTTGTATTTTGCTAGCATATGCCGCTCACCATTCTTTCAGGTTGTTCCAAATGGATGTGAAGAGCGCCTTCCTCAACGGGCCAATCAAGGAGGAGGTGTACGTGGAGCAACCCCCTGGCTTCGAAAATGAATGGTACCCCGACCACGTGTGTAAGCTCTCTAAGGTGCTCTATGGACTTAAGCAAGCCCCAAGAGCATGGTATGAATGCCTTAGATACTTTTTAATTGCTAGTGCTTTCAAGGTTGGGAAAGTCGATCCAACTCTTTTCACTAAGACTTGCGATGGTGATCTTTTTATGTGCCAAATTTATGTCGATGACATAATATTTGGTTCTACTAACCAAAAGTCTTGTGAAGAGTTTAGCAGGGTGATGACGCAGAAATTTGAGATGTCGATGATGGGCGAGTTGAACTACTTCCTTGGGTTCCAAGTGAAGCAACTCAAGGATGGTACCTTCATCTCCCAAACGAAGTACACGCAAGACTTGCTAAAGCGGTTTGGGATGAAGGACGCCAAGCCCGCAAAGACTCCGATGGGAACCGACGGACACACTGACCTCAACAAAGGAGGTAAGTCCGTTGATCAAAAGGCATACCGGTCAATGATAGGGTCTTTACTTTTTTTTGTGCTAGTAGACCGGATATTATGCTTAGCGTATGCATGTGTGCTAGATTTCAATCCGATCCAAGGGAGTGTCACTTAGTGGCCGTGAAGCGAATTCTTAGATACTTAGTCGCTACGCCTTGCTTCGGGATCTGGTATCCAAAGGGGTCTACCTTTGACTTGATTGGATATTCAGATTCCGACTATGCTGGATGTAAGGTCGATAGGAAGAGTACATCGGGGACGTGCCAATTCTTAGGAAGGTCTCTGGTGTCATGGAATTCTAAGAAACAAACTTCTGTTGCCCTATCCACCGCTGAGGCCGAGTATGTTGCCGCAGAACAGTGTTGCGCGCAACTACTTTGGATAAGGCAAACCCTCCGGGACTTTGGCTACAATCTGAGCAAAGTCCCACTCCTATGTGACAATGAGAGTGCTATCCGCATAGCGGACAATCCTGTTGAGCACAGCCGCACAAAGCACATTGACATCCGGCATCACTTTTTGAGAGACCACCAGCAAAAGGGAGATATCGAAGTGTTCTATATTAGCACCGAGAACCAGCTAGCCGATATCTTTAGCAAGCCTCTAGATGAGAAGACCTTTTGCAGGCTGCGTAGTGAGCTAAATGTCTTAGATTCGCGGAACTTGGATTGATTTATAGCATACATGTGTTTATGCCTTTGATCATGTTCCTTATGCATTTTGTTGTTTACTTGTGGTGCTCAAGTTGTACAAACACTCCCCGGACCTCACACGTCCTTTTGCAAGTGATGCACATATTTAGGGGGAGATGTGCTATAACTTGACCCTTTGAGACTAACCGTGTGCTTGAGTTTGCTTGATTTAGTCTCAAAGGTATATTGAAAGGGAAAAGGTGGACATGGACCATGCAAGACTTCCACTGCACTCCGATGAGAGGGTAACTAATTCCAAGTTCATCTTCATGTCCTTATTGTCTTTGTACTCTTATGTGAAGATTTTGGTGAGGCAATGAGGTTTAAGGGCCAAGATTGATCCCGTTTTGGTGCTTGATGCCAAAGGGGGAGAAAATAAGGCCAAAGCAATAAATGGATCAGCTGCCACTTGAGAAATTTTGAAAATAGTAGAATAGAGCTTTTGGTTTGTCAAAACTCTCTTGTTGTTTCTCTTTGTCAAAAGTTGGTCTCCTGTGGGGAGAATGTTTGATTATGGGAAAAGGGGGAGTTTTTGAATCTTTGATCAATTTCTCTTGGAAATACCTCTCTTTATGTCTCTACAAGTGAAGTTGACTTAGAGATAGGAAATTGAGTTTGATTTGCAAAAACAAACCAAGTGGTGGCAAGGAGTGATCCATATATGCCAAATTTGAATCAAAACAATTTTGAGTTTTCATTTGCATTGATATTGCACTTGTTCTAGTTGCTTTATGTTGTGTTGGCATAAATCACCAAAAAGGGGGAGATTGAAAGGGAAATGTGCCCTTGGGCCATTTCTAAGTATTTTGGTGATTGAGTGCCAACACAAGTGCTTAAGTGTTAAAGTATCCCAAGTGATGGACAAAGTGCTAATCAAAAGTAAAGGTATGTTTCTAGACTTAGTACATTGTTTTATGGACTAATGTATTGTGTCTAAGTGCTGGAAACAGGAAAAATCAAGTTGGAAAAGAGATGGCTTTGTTTAGCCAAAGTCTGCTCAGTCTGGGTGCACCGGACTGTCCGGTGGTGCGATGGTGCACCGGACAGTGTCCGGTGCACCAGGCTGGCTCTGGCGAACTTGCTGCTCTCGGGACTTCGACGATGGTGTACGGCTATAAATCACCGGACTGTCCGGTGGTGCACCGGACTGTCCGGTGAGTCGTTCACAGGCGAAGTCGTCGCTCTCGGGAAGTGATTAACGACGTACGGCTAAAAATCACCGGTCTGTCCGGTGGTGCACCGGACTGACCGGTGAGCCAACAATCAGCCGGGCCAACGGTC
The DNA here is from genome assembly GCA_029449295.1 of Zea luxurians. Lineage (NCBI taxonomy): Eukaryota > Viridiplantae > Streptophyta > Magnoliopsida > Poales > Poaceae > Zea > Zea luxurians. Next base: position 8,280,377 of record JAOPSE010000026.1, on the reverse strand, counting down.
GGCCGAGGATTCCGTGCGTGACGCGTGGCCGAGCCAATGGTCACATTGGAGCACCGGACTGTCCGGTGTGCACCGGACAGTGTCCGGTGCGCCAACGGCTCTGAATCTGCAACGGTTGGCTTCGCCAAATAAGGAAAGAAATCCGCACCGGACAGTGTCCGGTGCGCCAGGCGACAGAAGGCAAGAATTGCCTTCCTGGATTGCTCTCAACGGCTCCTAGCTGCCTTGGGGCTATAAAAAGGACCCCTAGGCGCATGGAGGAGTACACCAAGCATCCTTAGAGCATTGTTGATCACTCACACTTCATTCTTGCGCACTTGTTCGACATTCTTAGTGATTTGAGCTCCGTTCTAGTGAGAACCTCGTGATAGTCTTTTGAGCTCAAGTCTGGGTCTTGTGTGTGCGTATTTTCTGTGATTTTTGTGTCTTGTGTGAGTTGCTCATCCCTCCCTTACTCCGTGCTTCTTTGTGAACATCTTTGTAAGGGCGAGAGACTCCAAGCTGTGGAGATTCCTCGCAAGCGGGATATGGTAAAGCTAAGCAAAACACCGTGGTATTCAAGTGGGTCTTTGGACCGCTTGAGAGGGGTTGATTGCAACCCTCGTCCGTTGGAACGCCACAACGTGGAAGTAGGCAAGTTTTGTACTTGGCCGAACCACGGGATAAACCACTGTGTCTATCTCTGTGTTGATCTCTTTGTGGTTATTGTGTTTTTGCTAAGACTCCACTCTAGCCACTTGGCATTATTGTGCTAACTCCTAATCAAGTTTTGTGGCATTAAGTTTCAAGTTTTACAGGATCACCTATTCACCCCCCCTCTAGGTGCTCTCAGAAACCCAAGGGACCCTCAAGCGCTTTCTAAGGCGAGCTCAAAACGAATTTGAACTCAAAGTGAAAAAGATTAGAAGCGACAACGGGTTCGAATTCAAGAACTTTCAAGTAGAGGAGTTCCTTGAGGAGGAAGGAATCAAGCATGAGTTCTCAGCTCCCTACACACCACAGCAAAACGGTGTGGTAGAGAGGAAGAACAGGACGCTTATAGACATGGCGAGGACGATGCTTGGAGAATTCAAGACGCCCGAGCGATTTTGGTCGGAAGCTGTGAACACAGCTTGCCACGCCATAAACCGGGTCTACCTTCATTGCCTCCTCAAGAAGACGTCATATGAACTTCTAACCGGTAACAAACCCAACGTGTCTTATTTTTGTGTATTTGGGAGTAAATGTTACATACTAGTGAAGAAAGGTAGGAATTCCAAATTTGCTCCCAAAGCTATTGAAGGGTTTTTGCTAGGTTATGACTCAAATACAAAGGCGTATAGAGTCTTCAACAAATCATCGGGTTTGGTTGAAGTCTCTAGCGACGTTGCATTTGATGAAACTAATGGCTCTCCAAGAGAGCAAGTTGATCTTGATGATATAGATGAAGACGATGTTCCAATGGACGCAATTCGCACCATGGTGATTGGAGATGTGCGACCACAGGAACACCAAGTGCAAGATCAACCTTCTTCATCAACAATGGTGCACCCCCCAACTCAAGATGACGAACAGGTTCCTCAAGAGGAGGCGTGTGATCAAGGGGGAGCACAAGAAGACAAAGTTGTGGAGGAAGAAGCACCACGGGCCCCTCCAACTCAAGTTCGAGCGACAATTCAAAGGAATCATCCCGTCGACCAGATCTTGGGTGATATAAGCAAGGGAGTAACTACTCGCTCACGTCTAGCTAATTTTTGTGAGCATTACTCTTTTGTCTCTTCTATTGAGCCTTTCAAGGTAGAAGAGGCCTTGCTAGATCCAGATTGGGTGTTGGCCATGTAGGAAGAGCTCAACAACTTCAAGCGAAATAAAGTTTGGACACTGGTGCCACGTCCCAAGCAAAACGTTGTGGGAACCAAGTGGGTGTTCCGCAACAAACAGGACGAGCACGGGGTGGTGACAAGGAACAAGGCTCGACTTGTGGCAAAAGGTTATGCCCAAGTCGCAGGTTTGGACTTTGAGGAGACTTTTGCTCCTGTAGCTAGGCTAGAGTCGATTCGCATTTTGTTAGCCTATGCCGCTCACCATTCTTTCAGGTTGTTCCAAATGGACGTGAAGAGCACTTTCCTCAACGGGCCAATCAAGGAGGAGGTGTACGTGGAGCAACCCCCTGGCTTTGAGGATGAACGGTACCCCGACCACGTGTGTAAGCTCTCTAAGGCGCTCTATGGACTTAAGCAAGCCCCAAGAGCATGGTATGAATGCCTTAGAGATTTTCTAATTGCTAATGCTTTCAAGGTTGGGAAAGCCGATCCAACTCTTTTCACTAAGACTTGTGATGGTGACCTATTTGTGTGCCAAATTTATGTCGATGACATAATATTTGGTTCTACTAACCAAAAGTCTTGTGAAGAGTTTAGCAGGGTGATGACTCAGAAATTCGAGATGTCTATGATGGGCGAGTTGAACTACTTCCTTGGGTTCCAAGTGAAGCAACTCAAGGATGGCACCTTCATCTCACAAATGAAGTACACACAAGACTTGCTCAAGCAATTCGGGATGAAGGATGCCAAGCCCGCAAAGACTCCAATGGGAACCGACGGACATGTCGACCTCAACAAAGAAGGTAAGTCCGTTGATCAAAAGGCATACCGGTCTATGATAGGGTCTTTACTTTATTTATGTGCTAGTAGACCGGATATTATGCTAAGCATATGCATGTGTGCTAGATTTCAATCCGACCCAAGGGAGTGTCACCTTGTGACCGTTAAGCGAATTCTTAGATATTTAGTTGCTACGCCTTGCTTCGGGATCTGGTATCCAAAGGGGTCTACCTTTGACTTGATTGGATATTCAGACTCCGATTATGCCGGGTGCAAGGTTGATAGGAAGAGTACATCAGAGACGTGCCAATTCCTAGGAAGGTCCCTGATGTCTTAGAGTTCTAAGAAACAAACTTCTGTTGCCCTATCCACTGCTGAGGCCGAGTATGTTGCCGCAGGACAGTGTTGCGCGCAACTACTTTGGATGAGGCAAACCCTCAGGGACTTTGGCTATAATCTGAGCAAAGTCCCACTCCTATGTGATAATGAGAGTGCTATCCGCATGGCGGACAATCCTGCTGAACACAGCCGCACAAAGCACATAGACATCCGGCATCACTTTTTGAGGGACTACCAGCAAAAGGGAGATATCGAAGTGTTTTATGTTAGCACCGAGAACCAGCTAGCCGATATCTTTACCAAGCCTTTAGATGAGAAGACCTTTTACAGGCTGCGTAGTGAGCTAAATGTCTTAGATTCGCGTAACTTGGATTGATCTAGAGCATACATGTGTTTTATGTCTTTGATCATGTTCCTTTATGCATTTTATTGCTTATTTATGATGCTCAAGTTGTGCAAGGGATCCCCAGACCTCACAAGTCCATGTGTGAATGATGCACATATTTAGGGGGAGAAATGCTACAACTTGACCCTTTGAGACTAATCGTGTGCTTGAGTTTACTTAATTTAGTCTCAAAGGTGGATTGAAAGGGAAAGGTGGACTTGGACCATGCAAGACTTCCACTGCACTCCGATGAGAGGGTAATTTACTCCAAGTTCATCTCCATGCTCTTATTGCCTTTTTACTCTTAATTGACGATTTTGGTGAGGCAATGGGGTTTAAGGGCCAATAATGATCCCGTTTTGGTGCTTAATGCCAAAGGGGAGAAATTAAGGCCAAAGCAAATGATGGATCAGCTACCACTGGAGAATTTTTAATTATGGGAAAAAGGGGGAGTTTTTGGATCTTGATCATTTTCTCTCTTGGATTATCTCTCTTTATGCCCAAACAAGTGAGTTTGACTTAGAGATAGGAAAAGAATTTGTTTTGCAAAAACAAACCAAGTGGTGGCAAAGAACGATCCAAATATGTCAAATCTTGTAAAAGACAATTTTATGATTCTAAATTGCACTGATGTTGCACTTCTATTTGTTGCTTTTGATGTGTTGGCATAAATCACCAAAAAGGGGGAGATTGAAAGGAAAATGTGCCCTTGGGCCATTTCTAGTTTATTTTGGTGATTAAGTGCCCAACATGTATTAAGTGAGTAATTATATGCCAAATGATGGATGAAGTGCAAATCAACAAGAAGGTACGATTGTAGACTTAGTACATTGATTTCTGTGTACTAATATGTTTGTCTAAGTGCTAGAATCAGAGAAAAGAGAGAAGGAAAAGGACTTGGCTGGAACAGCCAAGACTCAGCGCAGTCTGGCACACTTGACTGTCCGGTGGTCCACGCCCGTTGCCGCCGGTGGGCTGGCCACGGAGCTCTGCATCGTCGACGTTTCCCATAGCCAGGGATGCGATGGCTGCTGCCGCCGGTATCTGTCACACGATATCTGTGTGAAATAATGGAAAAGATAACGATTCGTAGTTTTGGTGGAGGGTTTTTTATAAAAATAACATGAGTTGAGTCTAAATTTTACACTTAAATTTTAAATATCGGTTCAAATTAGGATTGGGCTCTTTTCATTTTGAATTAAAATATTTTAGGACCACAACGAATTGTGAAAAAATGATTTGATCGTGATCTATTACCACTCATATCTAAAGTTGTGCAAGCTATTTTTTGGGTTCACCAATCCACTAGGTATATATCAGTGCGTTGATACGAAATCAATATGATAAAATATAATAGTACGCAAAAACAAAAACACTAATGGTTATTTTGTAGTTTTGTTAGCATCACTAAAAGTGGATGCTTACATACCTTGAAAGATATAGTAAGATGCACGTGTATTACTAAAGAAATCAATAATCTTAGCGACGCACAAGCACCTTACTATATCTTTTAAAATATATATAAACATCCACTTTTAGTGATGTTAACAAAAATATAGAATAACAATTAGTGTTTTTGCATATCATTATATTTTATTATATTGACTATATAGGGAGCATATATGAACTATATACACCAGGAGATCAAACATAAAGGAAACAAGAATTATTACTGCCACTTTTGCAAACTGAAAATATTTGCCGGGAATGTTCTTAGGAGTGGCATAAATAAAAAGTTGTATGTCTGCAGTTTCAGGGCTATAAGAGCAAGACGTTTCACAACGTTAGAATAAAATCCGAGTCCGAGAGAGAGGGTGAAAAACAAAACAAAGGCAAATGAAGCGGATGACACGGTGATTTGTTTTACCGAGGTTCAGTTCTTGCAAACCTCCTCCCCTTGAGGTGGTCACAAAGATCGGGTCTCTTTCTACCATTTCCCTCTCTCAAACGGTCACTTAGACCGAGTAAGCTTTCTTCCTTGATTTCCCGAGTCACTTAGACCCCGCAAGGACCACCACACGATTGGTGTCTCTTGCTTTGCTTACAAGGCTTTAAGAGTAAGAATGAGAGAAAGAAGAAAGCCAACTGTTGGGGACTTGTTCTCAAATGCTATGAATTAAGAACAAGGCAACACAGAAAAGTTAATGGTTAATGTCCTTCGTCCTCCGAAGCGTTATTTCCCTTAGGATATAACGATCCCGGACGAAGGTTATGAAGGACATACCTTCATCATCATAATTTATATTGATAAGAGAAAAAGCACATGAAACATGAAAGAATACATGAATAATCATACAACATTATTAGGTGTCATCATTATATGATTATGGAAGAATAAGAACAATATTGAATTACATTTGTACCTTCGATTTGACGGAAGGCGAAAAATACAAGCGTGATGCGCGAGTGAATACAAATCAGCGTGAACAGTACGGGGGTACTGTTCATCTATTTATAGACACAGGACACAGCCTGTGAAGAATTACAATTATGCCCCCGTAAAAGTTTACAACATTGACTCAGACCTTTATGGATTAAAAGGTCATTCTATCTCTAAGTCGGTTTATAATTCCGAAGCTTCATGAAGAGGAACCTTCGGTCGTCTCCTGGGGACAACTTCAGCCGAAGCTGCTTCTTTCTACAAGACCTTCGGCGCAACGAAGCATGGCCCCAACACCAACCAAGCAACAAGAGCAACGAAAGAACCCAAGTCGATCTTCTCACAAGTCCTAAAAACTAGAGTTGAATTGTGGACTTTGATTTGATCGGAGGCTTTCATTTGGGTCTTGGAGTGTTGTGTATTGCTCTTGTATTGAATGAGGAGTAGTGAATGCTTGGATGGTTGGAGTGGAGGTGGTTGTGGGGTATTTATAGCCCCCAACCACCAATTCAACCGTTGGAGAAGGTTGCTGTCGATGGGCGCACCAGACAGTCCGGTGCGCCACCGAACACTGTCCGGTGCGCTAGCCACATCACCCAACCGTTAGGGTTCTGACGGTTTCGACCGTTGGAGCTCTGACTTCTTGGGGCACCGGACAGTCCGGTGCCGCACCGGACTGCCACTGTTCACTGTCCGGTGCGTCTTCTACGCCTGCTCTGACTTCTGCCGCGAACTATAGCTCTATCAGGGCACTGTGCAGTCGACCGTTGCGCTGATAGTTGTTGCTCCGCTTGGTGCACCGGACAGTCCGGTGGCACACCTGAGAGCACCTAGAGGGGGTGAATAGGTGATCCTGTAAAAATGAATACTTGTAGCCACAAAATTTGGTTAAGTATTAGCTCAATAGAACCAAGTGGCTAAGAACCAAGCTCTTGTGAAACACAATGGACACGAAGAACACAAGCACAAGAGGCACGGTGATTTATCTCGTGGTTCGGCCAAGTAGCACTTGCCTACTCCACGTTGTGGCGTCCCAATGGATGAGGGTTGCACTCAACCCCTTTCAAGTGATCCAATGATCAACTTGAAAACCACGGTGTTTTCCTTTCCTTTACTATTTCCCGTTCGCGAGGAATCTCCACAACTTGGAGCTTCTCGCCCTTACAATTGATGATCACAAAGAAGCACGGAAGTAAGGGAGGGGAGAGCAACACACACAAGACTCAAAGCACGAACACAAACACGCACACAAGTCACAACTTGAGCTCACAACACAATGCGGGGAGTTCTCTACTCAACTAGAGCTCAAGTCACTATCATAAAGAATCAAATGCACGAGAATGGAGTCTTGGTGCTTAGAGATGATCAAAGAATGCTTGTATTTTTTTCATGCGCCTAGGAGTCCCTTTTATAGCCCCAAGGCAGCTTGGAGCCGTTGGAAGCAAACTGGGAAGGCAATTCTTGTCTTCTGTCGGGTGGTGCACCAGACAGTCCGGTGCACCACCGGACAGATACTGTTCATAGTCCGGTGCAGATCTCCTTCCAAAAATAGCACAGTCGACCGTTGCAGAATTGTAGCCGTTGGCGCACCGGGCACTGTCCGGTGCCCCCTGCCGACCGTTGGAGCGGGTCACGCGTCGCCCGCGGATTTGGCGGCCGACTGTTGCGCTGGCGGTCGTTGGCTCACCAGACAGTCCGGTGCACCACCGGACAGTCCGGTGAATTATAGTCGTACGCCGTCGATGAATTCCTAAGAGTGGCCAGTTCGCCAGAGCCAGCCTGAGCGCAGCCTGATGCGCGGCTAGGGCTCCTGCCTGACGGCCGGACGGTCCGCGCCCTGGGGCCGGACGGTCCGCGCGTACGCAGGGACGGCGGAAGATCGCCGACGGCGCCTGGATCTCGCTCCCGGGAGGGACCCCGTCGGGGAGTAGAGATCCTAGGTGGTGTCTAGGCTCGGGCTGGCCGACCTAGACTCCTCTAATCGACGTAGAGCCGAAGAGAGACGAAGAATTTGGGGATTGGATAACTAAACCTAAACTAGACTAGAACTACTCCTTAGATAAAATGCGAAATAGAAGTTGTATTGATTCGATTGTTGATTATAAATCGGCCGTATACCTCTCTATTTATAGAGGAGGGGGGCTGGACCCTTTACAAACTAATTCCCAAGCTTATCCCACGATTTTAGCTAACAACCGTAGCACAAAATTCGGAACCCTAATCTGCTCTGCGCATAGGCGGACAGTCCGGCCCACAGGCGCAGACCGTCCGGACCGCGGACCGTCCGGCCTCTGGACAGTCCGCCGGCTCATTTTTGGTTCGAACAATTTTGTTTATTTATTCGCGTACGATTTCCAAAGTTGGTTATGTATGTGAACGGCATCTAGATATTTTTAAAAATAATGGTGCATATCGTGTACGTTATCAACTTATTTATTTGCATACGAGCAAACCATTCAAGCAACGCAACAGTACTGCAATATATTAAAAAAACTATCAAAGGTTTATTTTTGCAAAACATTACAGAGATCGTGTTACTAAATGATTTTTGAAAGTGGCTTTAGCTCAAAAAAAAACTTGCTCCCATAGAGAAGTTAGAGTCAAAGGTTTTTTTTTCTTCTAAAAGCTAAAACCCTGCCAAGAAGGTCTAAGAATGTGTTTGGTTCGTTACCTTACTTGCCACACCGGTTTAGTAAAGTTAGATATATGTTTGTTTTATAACCACAGTTGTGACAATATTTTCTTCTTCTTCTTCCGTGTAGGTCTTGTACGTCAATGACTTGTAAAATTGTGATAGAATTATTTAGAAATGCCATAATTGTGATATATAATTTAAACGTATAACTTTATATAAGTGTGACAAAAAAATATGTGGTAATTTTTTATACTTTATATATAGAACAAATCAGGCCAAAAAAGCGAAAGACAAAAGGCAAAACAAACACTACATCAGTGTACGGGTGATGCTCCCGCCCAGCTCCGCGAGCTCCATCTCGGTCGTCGATACGTCTTGGCCCATTTAAGTACGTGGGCCAGCCACCGTTTGGCCCATTATCTTGTGTATATAAACGATACAAAGAGCACAGAAAACCCTATCTTTGTCCACACCGCAGCCGCCGCCCGCTCGCTCGCTCGCCTCCGCTCCGGCAGCGAGCTCTATCTCCCGCGACGAGCAGCAGCTGCACCGACGCACGCAGCCCGGGGTAAATGGACTACGAGCCAGTTTCTTCTCTGTCACCTCTCCCTTACGCTCCTACTGCCGCTTATCCTTAGTCAAATTGCCTGTCTGTCTGGCCACTTGTAGCCTTGTAGGACTGTGGACGGGATCCTGTCCTCATTTCTTCGTCGAATTGTCTGTCTGGTCACTTGTAAGATTGTGGACGGGATCCAGCACTTTAGGATATATGATAATTTTATTAATTTCCTGCCATGTGCCCGTGTCTTGTTTTCTGATTTTTTTTTGATTCTCCATATCCGCATCCTACTGGTACTGAATCCATATCCGTGCATACCATATGCTATGCAAGCGCTTCGAGCCCAAATTGCTTTTAGTTGATTGTTTAGCATCTCTTACTTTACTGTATTTTTTTCTTAAAGAATATCCCAATTGTAGATCTTGGATTAACGAGTTTGCATCATATGTTCAACTAAGATACATCATACATGGTTTTCAGTTCACTTTGTTCTTAGCATTTGTGCTTACAATCCTATGAAAAGTGAGTGTGGTGTAAACAATGGAATGGTGTATTCTGACAAATCATGCATGTCTTTCCATGTCTCTTTGGTTCATGACAATTATGTCGGTTAATTACTTTTTTCAGTTTAGTTATTTTCTCATGTTTTCTATTTAGTTCTTACTGATATGCGAACCTCCAATGGCAGGAATAAATATTGGTATTGGTAGTGTGATATCTATAAGAAGTCAAGATGGTGAAGTTCACTGCTGAAGAGCTTCGTGCTATCATGGACAAAAAGAACAACATTCGTAACATGTCTGTCATTGCTCATGTGGACCATGGTATGTTCAGAACACTGCTCTGTAGCATATATATACATGCATTCCTTAACGTTTTCAAGCCTTTTTATGTGTAGACTTAATTTGTTCCAATATTTGAGCTCTGTACTGTACCTGACTGCTAATACTTCTATTCATGCTGCATAGTCTACTATAGTCTATATATCCCATGTATGAAACAGACTTATTGTTTTTTTGTCTTGTAGTTAATGTATTGGTTTTATCTAGGTGTTGTGTTATTGGTTCATGCTACTTTAGATTGTAATGTACTAGTGTGTTATTAACTTATGTGTTTTCAATATTTAAGCTTTGTATTTACAGCTATTGTTTCTTTTCATGGTGCAAAATTTATTTTAGGCCTACTTAACTACGTAAGTCTAGATATTTGACCCATGTATGAAATGGGCTTATCCTTTTGTCATCTTGTACCTAATATACTAGTTCTCTAGGCATTGCTGTTTATGAAGTATCTGTTAACTGTAAACTCTAGATTGTAATCTATTAATGTGTTTGTTAACTTTTGATTTGGTTGTCTGTCCCTTAATACTTTACTGCTCTATGACGCACATGTTGAAGTTCTCTAGGCTTAGGGGGTGTTTGGTTTTAGAGACTAATTTTTAGTCCCTCTAATTTATTCCACTTTAGTCACTAAATTGTCAAATATGGAAACTAAAATAGAGTTATAGTTTCCATATTTTGCAATTTATAGACTAATGTGGAATAAAATGGAGGGACTAAAAATTAGTCCCTAGTAACCAAACACTACCTTATCCTTTTGTCATCTTGTATCTGATGCTATTATTACTTCTTTGCAGGCAAATCTACGCTTACAGATTCCCTTGTGGCAGCTGCTGGGATTATTGCCCAGGAAGTTGCTGGTGATGTTCGCATGACTGATACTCGTGCAGATGAAGCAGAACGTGGGATTACAATCAAATCTACTGGTATCTCTCTTTACTATGAGATGACTGACGAGTCCCTGAAGAACTATAAGGGTGAGAGAGATGGTAATCAATACTTGATCAACCTTATTGACTCGCCTGGGCACGTTGATTTTTCTTCGGAAGTCACAGCTGCTCTTCGCATCACCGATGGTGCTCTGGTGGTGGTTGACTGTATTGAAGGTGTATGTGTGCAAACTGAAACAGTGCTTCGCCAAGCCCTTGGTGAGAGGATTAGGCCAGTTCTTACCGTGAACAAGATGGACAGGTGTTTCCTTGAGCTTCAGGTTGAGGGCGAGGAAGCTTATCAGACTTTCTCCCGTGTGATTGAGAATGCCAATGTCATTATGGCAACGTATGAAGATAAGCTCCTTGGTGATGTCCAAGTCTACCCAGAGAAGGGGACTGTTGCCTTTTCTGCTGGCCTGCATGGTTGGGCATTTACCCTCACTAACTTCGCCAAGATGTATGCATCTAAGTTTGGAGTTGATGAATCTAAGATGATGGAGAGGCTTTGGGGTGAGAACTTCTTTGACCCTGCCACAAAGAAGTGGACCACCAAGAACACAGGTTCTCCTACCTGCAAGAGAGGATTTGTTCAGTTCTGCTATGAGCCAATCAAGCAAATCATCAAGACCTGCATGAATGACCAGAAGGAGAAATTATGGCCCATGCTGCAAAAGCTTAATGTTACCATGAAGGCTGATGAGAAGGAGTTGATTGGCAAAGCTTTGATGAAGCGTGTTATGCAAACGTGGCTTCCAGCTAGCACTGCTCTGCTTGAGATGATGATATTTCACCTTCCTTCCCCAGCAAAGGCTCAAAAGTATCGTGTGGAGAACTTGTATGAGGGACCCCTTGATGATGTGTATGCAACTGCTATCAGAAACTGTGATCCGGAGGGTCCTCTTATGCTGTATGTTTCAAAGATGATTCCTGCATCTGACAAGGGCAGGTTCTTTGCCTTCGGTCGTGTCTTCTCAGGGAAGGTTGCTACTGGTATGAAGGTTCGGATTATGGGTCCCAACTATGTCCCCGGGCAGAAGAAGGATCTGTATGTCAAGAGTGTCCAGCGTACTGTTATCTGGATGGGAAAGAAACAAGAGTCGGTTGAGGATGTTCCGTGTGGTAACACTGTTGCTATGGTTGGTCTGGATCAGTTCATCACTAAGAATGCTACACTCACTAATGAGAAGGAGGCTGACGCTTGCCCAATCAGAGCAATGAAGTTCTCCGTCTCTCCTGTTGTGCGTGTTGCTGTTCAGTGCAAGGTTGCCTCTGACCTTCCCAAGCTAGTCGAAGGTTTGAAGCGTCTAGCAAAGTCCGATCCTATGGTTCTTTGTACAATTGAAGAATCTGGTGAGCATATCATTGCTGGAGCTGGTGAGCTTCATCTTGAGATTTGCCTGAAGGATCTGCAGGAGGACTTCATGGGTGGTGCTGAAATTATTGTTTCCCCTCCTGTCGTCTCCTTCCGTGAAACAGTTCTTGAGAAGTCCTGCCGCACTGTCATGAGCAAGTCTCCCAACAAGCACAACCGTCTGTACATGGAAGCGCGCCCCTTAGAGGAGGGTCTCGCTGAGGCCATCGATGACGGCCGTATTGGCCCACGTGATGATCCGAAGGTGCGCTCTCAGATCCTCTCTCAGGAGTTTGGGTGGGACAAGGACCTTGCCAAGAAGATTTGGTGTTTTGGACCTGAGACCACTGGCCCGAACATGGTTGTAGATATGTGTAAGGGAGTGCAGTATCTCAATGAAATCAAGGATTCTGTTGTGGCTGGTTTCCAGTGGGCATCAAAGGAGGGTGCACTGGCTGAGGAGAACATGCGTGGAATTTGCTTTGAGGTATGTGATGTCGTTCTTCATGCTGATGCTATCCACAGGGGTGGTGGTCAGGTCATTCCCACTGCCAGGAGGGTCATCTATGCCTCTCAGCTCACGGCCAAGCCAAGGCTGCTGGAGCCAGTCTACCTGGTGGAGATCCAGGCCCCAGAAAATGCACTTGGTGGTATCTACGGTGTTCTGAATCAGAAGAGAGGTCATGTCTTTGAGGAGATGCAGAGGCCGGGTACCCCGCTCTACAACATAAAGGCTTACCTCCCTGTCATCGAGTCCTTTGGTTTCTCCAGCCAACTGAGGGCAGCAACCTCTGGTCAGGCGTTCCCCCAGTGTGTCTTTGACCATTGGGAAATGATGGGCTCAGATCCTTTGGAGGCCGGCTCCCAGGCTGCTCAGCTGGTGCTGGATATCCGCAAGAGGAAGGGTCTCAAGGAACAGATGACCCCTCTTTCTGAGTTTGAGGACAAGCTCTAAAATTTTTGGCTGTTGGTGATACTGTTTCATCTGCTGGTTTAATCATCAATTCGTCTACTGTAATAGCAGCCACTTCAATATTTTATTTTGTTTTAGTTGTCAAATGCACCTGTTTTTGAACAATATTCGTGATGTAGTGCCCTGCCGCGCTTAGAGCCTGAGACTATTTTGTTATCTGCTGTGATGTTACAGATGAAACAGAGTTGGTGTCTGTGGTTCAGTAAGTGCTTATATTCTTAGTGTATTGCTCTTTTGTATTGTCTTGTCCAATTAAGGCCTGTTTGTCTAATTAAGGACCTGTTTGGTATAGCTTCCGAGCAGAACTTCAAGCTGGCATAACAGTTTTTTACTCCAAACACCCAAGCTGGGGTTAAAGTTTTCTAGTTCATGGAGGTTCCATTACCCTGCCAAGATGTCGAACCGGTGTCTGCTTCAAACCTTTGTTGAACATGACAATGTTTATAGCCCGTATTAGTATATAAATTGTATAGTTTTTATTTCTAGTTGAATATTGCATGGAACCTAATTCTCTTATAAAAAATGTTTAATCTGTATTTGAAATGTTAGAGAGATTATTTTTGAACTATGGAAAATGAAATGACATTCAATAAACTCGCACAAAAAACACTTGTTTTTGGATTTTGTGGAACACCTCAAAAACTCTGTAGCACATGTGTAAGAAAATTTCACCATTTTGTTTCTTTATTTCTCGTCTTTTACATGTGAAGTCTGTATAGTCATTTTTGCAGCTCTTTCTGATTTCTTGTGTATTGTCAAGCTGTCCAACGGCAGATTATAATGTTTGCAAAGTCAAGTTTAAAATAAAGGATGTAATAGAGTAGGTGATACAATATTTGCTGGAGACAGCCTCGCAGCTTTCAACAACACTAAGGTGTCGTTTTGTTCACATATTTGTAATGTAATGAGTAAGTGATAACGTTAAATCATGTTTGTTTTAGTCCAACCGTAATCAGATACCACACTAAAAATTGATATCGGCCTATTAAACTTGTTACCGCCGGTACTCGAGTTTAAACCATTACTATTATCATTTACGTTACATTTTGTAACTAAACAGCACCTGAGTGGTGTTCTTGACTCTTGACAACGTGGATCTTGACAAAAATCCCGCCCCTCTAGTCTCTGCCTCTGTCACTTCAATGGTGTTCTTGACTCTTGACAACGTGGATCTTGACAAAAATCCCGCCCCTCTAGTCTCTGCCTCTGTCACTTCAATACGTAGGAGTCCCAGCCTCAGGTACGTATGGAGCATAGAAGTGGTCGACTCCATTTCTTTGTCAGGTGATTATGTTGTGTTCTTTCTTTCTTCTGAAAGGGAAGACGTATAATCCAGTTTGGACACAACAAACACTCTGAATCATTAATTTGTTCGATAGATAAAAAGCTACTGGTTTCTACATGTAAGACTTGTTTCAGGAGGTGATTGTTAGTTATCAGGTTATTGCATGTTCATCCACCAACACTTGTCTTGATTTGTCATATAGTGGAAATCTCCTGAACGTTGGTAGCTACCAGATTACGGCAAAACATTAGTCCAACCTTGGTAGCTCCCAGTTGCTTATTTCATGTGAAACTAGCTGAATGCCCGTGCGTTGTAACGGGAATATATAATACCAGTATACTACGATAACTTATATACAAAATATGTGTTATATTGTTATGAGAAAATGTTTCATAATCAATTTGTGATCCTAGCTATACATAAATTTTGTTATTTTAATCTAGTTATTTCACCACTACATTGCAACCATCAGTATCATACAGACTTCGATATATGCCACGATTTGTATGGTCTCATCATTGGAGAGCACGTTCCACACATGCCGGAAAAATTTCCTCGTACATCATTAGTCATCAGACACGCACCACCACATGCTCTTGCTTAAACAAAAAGGTAAGTGTGTATGTGTTTGCGAAGAGAATTAAAGGCAGGCCGACACAAAAGCTACCCTGGTGGTGGCGAGGATGACGAACTGGTCACTGTTGTCGATCCTCCTCTGTGTCACCTCCGGCGCCAAGATGATACCACAATCCTCGATATAGTAGTCATCGAACGCACGCGACATGACGAGTACCGATGACTCTTGGTTGGGCTGCCAAACAAAGTGCACCCCGGGCTCATCAGCGAGGTAGTACCCCTGGCCGTTGCACCACCGGATGCGCTATTCCACTACATACATCATGTTCGAAGACACTCACACAACGTCAGCAACGTCTATCGTCCCAGTGCACAAGAATTTATGTCCGGTCAGTAGCGACTTACGTGGCAGGTTGGGCTTCAGGTGGACGATGAGCTGGACGGCGTGATGGCGTCGTCGTCGGATGCGGTGTCCAGAACAACCCGAGAGTCATCGACATTGGCGACAACCATGAGGCTCCCTGCTTAACGATGGACAACGCGGTGCAGCTGCTCTGGACCGCGTCCAAGCGGCGGCTTCGCGGGAGCTTGTCGTACACAGCAGCGCATGCGACCACGTAAGACTGCTTTTAGATGTCGAACTGACAGTCGCCAAGCTTCTTCTCGTCATCGATGAGCGACGACAACGCGAGTGCCTCCTGCTCATGGAGTTTGTTCGGGGTTTGAAGTAGGAAACATGGATTCATGCTTGGCGTTGGTTTATGAAAATGACTCACAAGTCTGATCCATGGAAAAAAAATATTACGAAGAAAAAATGTCACACATGCAAAAAAGGGAATTTAAGTATAATGCATTATTCAAACAAAAGAAATAGCATGCAAAGCTCTTCTTTAAATAATATTACCTCCATCCAAAAATATAATTCAAGAATCTCGGTGATACTTATCTACTACTACGCATTGTGCAATGGTAGCAAGTGAGCTTGGAGAGAGATGTAGTAGATGTGTTTCCTGTCATAGATGTAGACATACATATATAGGTGGGTGCCCGTGCGTTGCAACAGAAACATTTAATATCATGATAACTTATGAACAAATGTGTGTTATACTGTTATGTGAAAATGTTTCGTAATTAATTTGTGATCCTAGCCATACATAAATTTTGTTATTTCAATCTAACTATTTCATCACTACATTGCAACCAACAGTACCGTGCAGACTTCTATACATGATAGCTGAATGCCCGTGCGTTGCAACGGGAATATATAATACCAGTATACTACGATAACTTATATACAAAATATGTGTTATACCGTTATGAGAAAATGTTTCATAATCAATTTGTGATTCTGGCCATACATAAATTTTGTTATTTATAATCTATCTGTTTCATCACTACATTGCAACCATCAGTATCATGCAAACTTCGATATATGTCACAATTTGCATGGTCTCATTATTAGAGAGCACGTTTCACACATACCGGAAGAAATTCCCTCGTACATCGTTAGTCATCGGACACGTACCACCATACGCTTTTGCTTAAACAAAAAGGTAAGTGTGTGTTTGTAAGACTAATGGTCAAACATCGTATAACAATTGTCGGCGTTTCGAGACTGGGGGGTCCCTGGGCCGACGAGTGAATGTCGCCGCGTGCCCCAGCCCAGATGGGTCGAGCGCGAGGGCGAGCGCGAAGGGGGAGAGCGAGGCGGCCGGAGACCAACGTGAGAGAGGTGGGAATCCCGCGGCCTTCGTGTTCGTCTCGCGCCCAGGTCGGGTGCGCTTGCAGTAGGGGGTTACAAGCGTCCACGCGGGAGAGTGAGCGAGCGGCTCCAGGCGAGTGCCTGTTCTCGTCCTCGTCCCCGCGCGGCCAACCTTCTCTAAGAGGGCCCTGGTCCTCCCTTTTATAGACGTAAGGAGAGGATCCAGGTGTACAATGGGGGGTGTAGCAGGGTGCTACGTGTCTAGCGGAGGTGAGCTAGCGCCCTAGGTACATGTCGTTGTGGCAGCCGGAGAGATCTTGGCACCCAGCAGGTGTGATGTCGTGGTCGTCGAAGGAGCGATGGAGCTTGGTGGAGGGACAGCTGTCGGAGCGGTTGAGCCCTTGCTGACGTCCTCTTGCTTCCGTAAGAGGGCGGAGAGCCGCCGTCGTCACAGAGCATGCGGGGCGCCATCATTGCTTATCTGGCGGCGCGAGCCAGATGGGACGCCGGTCTTGTTCCCTGCGGCCCGAGTCAGCTTGGGGTAGGGTGATGATGGCGCCTCCTGTCGACGTGGCTGGTCTACGCCCTAGGTTGGGCGATGTGGAAGCTCCTCCGAAGCCGAGGTTGAGACCGAGCCCCCGGGTCGGGCGAGGCGGAGATCGTCGTCTTCTGGGGCCGAGCCCAAGTCCAAGCCCTGGGTCGGGCGAGGCGGAGATCGTCGTCTTCTGGGACTTAGCCCGAGTCCGAGCCCTGGGTCGGGCGAGGCGGAGATCGTCGTCTTCTGGGACTTAGCCCGAGTCCGAGCCCTGGGTCGGGCGAGGCGGAGATCGTCGTCTTCTGGGACTTAGCCCGAGTCCGAGCCCTGGGTCGGGCGGAGCGGAGTTCACCGTCTTCCGGGACTTAGCCCGAGTCCGAGCCCTGGGTCGGGCGGAGCGGAGTTCGCCGTCTTCCGGGACTTAGCCCGAGTCCGAGCCCTGGGTCGGGCGGAGTTCGCCGTCTTCCGGGACTTAGCCCGAGTCCGAGCCCTGGGTCGGGCGGAGTTCGCCGTCTTCCGGGACTTAGCCCGAGTCCGAGCCCTGGGTCGGGCGAAGTTCGCCGTCTTCCGGGACTTAGCCCGAGTCCGAGCCCTGGGTCGGGCGAAGCGGAGCTTCCTATGGTGCCTCCGGCAGGGCCTGACCGCTTGTCAGTCTTACTCTGTCCAATGGCACTGTAGTCGGTGTGGTGTAGGCGGCGCTGTCCTTTCGTCAGGCCGGTCAGTGGAGCGGCGAAGTGACAGCGGTCACTTCGGCTCTGCCGGCGGGGGGTGCGTGCCAGGATAAGGGTGTCAGGCCACCTTTGCATTAAATGCTCCTGCGACTTGGTCGGTCGGTGCGGCGATTTGGTCAGGGTTGCTTCTTAGCGAAGGCAGGGCCTCGGGCGAGCCGGGAATATGTTCGCCGCTAAAAGGGGGGCCTCGGGCGAGACGGAAATCCTCCGGGGTCGGCTGCCCTTGTCCGAGGCTAGGCTCGGGTGAGGCGTGATCGTGTCCCTCGAATGGACTGATCCCTGACTTAATCGCACCCATCAGGCCTTTGCAGCTTCATGCTGATGGGGGTTACCAGCTGAGAATTAGGAGCCTTGAGGGTACCCCTAATTATGGTCCCCGACAGTAGCCCCCGAGCCTCGAAGGGAGTGTTTGCACTCGCTTGGAGGCTTTCGTCGCACCTTTTTGCAAGGGGACTAGCCTTTCTCGGTTGCGTTTTGTTCCGGTGGGTGCGCGCGAGCGCACCCGCCGGGTGTAGCCCCCGAGGCCTTAGAGGAGTGGTTTCACTCCTTCGAGGTCTTACTGCCTCACGTAGTGCTTCGGCTGGTCTGTTCGTTCCCTCATGCGAACTGGCCGTAGCCCAGGTGTACGGTCGGGTCCCAAGTTCTCGGGCTGGTATGTTGACGCTGTCAACGGTTCGGCCGGAGCCGGGTTTGCGAGAGCAGCCCCCGAGCCTCTGCACAGAGCGAGAGGGCGGTCAGGGGTAGACTCGGCTTTTTTTCATACGCCCCTGCGTCGCCTTTCCACAAGGAGGAGGGGGGAAAGCGCCATGTTGCCCTCGATGGGCGTCGAACATGGTGTCTCCGATGAGCTGCAAGCGGGTAATCCGAGTGGATGTCCGTGCCCCGTTCGTTAGGGGTCGGCTAGGGGCCCAGAGGCACGCCCAAAAGTACCTGCGGGTGATCTGCCAGACCCGGTCCCCTGGTGACGGGGTCCGAGGGCTCGATGACTCCCTCTGGTGGGATTCTGTTACAAGATCGTTCCCGCCGGTCTCGGAAATGTCCTAGGATACCTCGGGAGCGCAGCCCGAGCCTTGGTTATGTATCGAACGTACCCATGGTCATCCCTCGCTCGGCGTCTGAGGCGACTGTGAACCCTTCGGGGGCCAGCCTTCGAACCCCTGATCAGTATTGGGCGCGGAGCCCGAGCAGCCTGAGGCGGTCGTTGAACCCTTTCGAGGGGCCGGCCTTCGAACCCCTGACCAGTAGTGGGTGTAGGGCCCACGCGATCTGAAGCGACTGTTGAACCCTTCCGGGGGCCAGCCTTCGAACCTCTGATCAGTAGGGGGGCTCGGAGCCTGGTTCCTTCTCGGGGAAGGATCCTTTTCGGGGTATCCCCCTTTCCCGGTCCCTGTTGCAAGAGAGAGAAAGAGGAAAAATGGAAAAGGATACAAAATCGAACGACGCGGCGTACCTTTTTGGACGCGTTCATTTTGGCGAAGGGGAAGCGTCGCCTGCTTCTCCTGCCGGAGGCGCCGCGTGTCCCGTCGCGGAGTTAATGTGACGGGGCGAGTGGTTGGAGAGGCGACCGTTGCACGTGCGCGAGCCGTTCGAGGAACGGATCACGGGCGCGTCGTCTTCACGCCGTGGGAGAGGGTTCTCTCGTTGCCCCCGGATGGGACGTAAGCTTGGCTGACGACGTGACCGCTGCGCCTGCTCGCCTGCCACCGCCATTACTGCCGGCCCACTTCTGGCCGTGTTGACCATCGCGCTAGGCTGGCGCTGCTGGGTCGCGCGCCGGGTCGCCTCGAGTCGGGGTATTGGTTCCGCAGTCGAGGAGGTGCGGTGGTGGCGCGGGTGGCGATGCAGTTACTCACACGTAGCAAACGGCGCACCGGTTGCACGACGCGTGGGCCTGGGCCTCTATGCTGGGCGTGTTGGGAGTCGGAGGAGCGCGCCCACTTGGCGCGGTTGCATGCCGCCTGCATGGCTGCCCACCCTTTCGCCCGTTGGTCTGGGCAAAAGTGGAGGCTCGCTTGTAACCGCTAGGCGGTTGTATGCACCGCGCGCGGTGGTTTGGCTTCTTCTGCCCTGAGTTGGCTTGCATGACGTGCGGGACCCAGCCCCCGCGCCGTAGGGGAGGACCTTGGAATGTGTTGGAGAAGACTCAGCCCGTGACGGCTGGGGGCGCGAGTAGGGAGAACCGTCCTTAAAAGGAGGGTGACCCCTTTGGAGGGCGACCATGTCTTCGCGCTCCCTTATGCATCGTGTCTTTCCACCTTCCAGGCCCCTGGATGGGGAGATCCGCCGTCTTTTTGCCTCGTCGTCGGGGGAACGCAACTCCGCGGGAGTTGGTACCTTTCAGCCATCGTTCGGCTTCAAGGATTTTCATCAGCCGGCCCAGCCGCTCCCCTCGCCGGGGGTCACCCAAGACGGTGACCACCAGCCCCTGGATGGGGAGGAGCAAGCTGGGCTGTGGTTTTTTGCCCCGCCCCCAGCTGGTCTTCATCATCCCCGCTGGGACGGGGCCCGGGCCAAGCCGGTGCTCTGCCCCCTGCGCGGGTCGGCCGACCGCCTCCTCTTCTAGCTTCTGGTGGTGGAGACCATCCTCCAGTTCTGCGGAGGAGACGTCCTCCAGTCATGCTGGGGGAGGCGGGCTGTTGCTGTCCAGCTAGGATGCAACATTCCGTCCTCTTCCTCGCTTGCGTGGCGAGGACAGGAGTGAGGACCTGCCGATGCGCCTTGGGGTGACCCGCGTTTGCTGGTGATTCGCCCAGAGCTTGTCGCTCCACGGGCTTCCCCGTCGTGGGGGTTGTCCATACCCGCGGGGACGGAACCGGAGTTCCGTTTGTAATGGCGCCTTGAGTGCCAGTGTTTTTGTTCATTGTGGCTGTCGGGGCCTGAACATGTATGTAGTTTCGGCACGGAGCCGTGTATTTTCCTCCTTTCCGAGCACTGAAACTCGCCTGTTGGTTGTCTGAACCGCTTCACCAAGCGTGAGTTGCCCCGTGTACAGGTGACGAGTGAGGTATCCGTATCCCGGAGGTGTAGGAGTTCCTCGGCTCGGTCGGCCTTGTTGTCCGAGGCTTCTCTAACTTAGTTAAAGGAACCCCTCGGCCGCTCTTCGATGAGCCGAGGCCAGGGGTAGCGGCGTCAACATGAACAGAGGCAGAGTTGGCTTGAAAAGGAAACCTGGTTGGCCGGAGCCTGGCCGGGTCGTCCGTCGGTGGGACCGACGCCGGAATTGACCAGCCGAGGCCTCGGGTCGGGCTGACATCCTCGGAGGGCAGCTGGCCGAGGCCCCGGGGTGACCGACCAAGCCGCCTGCTCAGGCCGGATTGACGTCCTTGGAAGGTAACTGGCCGAGGCCCCGGGGCGACCGACCGAGCCGCCTGCTCAGGCCGGATTCCCGGAGAAGACCCTAGCGGCGATGGCCCGGGCGTGGTGATGACGTCGTCCTCCAGAGTGGAGATCCTCGGACTGCGTCGCCGTCCGAGGCTAGGTCGGCCCTCGCCGAAGGTGTCGTCGATGCCAAGGGTGCTGCTGCTCCCTTCAGCCGTCAAGATCCGAGCCTGCAGGATCGGATTGTCT
Organism: Zea luxurians; assembly: GCA_029449295.1. Classification (NCBI taxonomy): domain Eukaryota; kingdom Viridiplantae; phylum Streptophyta; class Magnoliopsida; order Poales; family Poaceae; genus Zea; species Zea luxurians. The sequence continues at coordinate 8,259,006 of JAOPSE010000026.1, read as the reverse complement.
TGTAGCGTGTGTTTCCTGCGGCCGCCGAGGCCTAAACACACCCTCGCCGTGTTGTAAAGCTGCGTCTCTTTTCCTTTTATTTCGAGTATCTGGACTTTTTTGTTGGTAACAGAAATGTTTGTGCGAGCAAGAGTTGCTTCTCGCGGAAGGTGACGAGTGAGGTATCCGTATCCCGGAGGCGTAGGAGTCCCTCGGCTCGGTCGGCCTTGCCGCTTACGCGCACTCTTACCCGTCCATGGGGCTCTGTCACCGACGCAGTCGAGAAGGCTTGGAGGATCGCTTCGGTAGAAGAGCTTTCGGGCGTGAAGACTTGTTCGGTCCGCAGAATCACTTATCTGAACGTGAGTTACTTATCGCAGAAGGTGATGAGTGAGGTATCCGTATCCCGGAGGCGTAGGAGTCCCTCGGCTCGGTCAGCCTTGGCTGCTTACGTGTACTCCGTTGTTTTCAGGATCCACTTTCGAAGTAGCCAAAAAGCGCGAAAGACATTCTGGCAGAAAAGATCTTTTTTCGAGGAAAATTTTGACGCAGAGGGGGTTTCCCCCTTTTAGCCCCCGAGGGAGGGTCGGGCTTTGCCGAGGCGAGGCCGACCCTTCCTTGATGACTAAACTTTGCGTGGGTGTGAGGTATATGATCAACTTGAAAACATCTTAAGGGTAGAAGCAACGTAGCTGTTGGATGTTCTAGGCGTTGTCGTAGACCTCGCCTTGGCTGTTGGCCAGCTTGTATGTTTCGGGCTTCAGAACCTTGGCGATGACGAATGGCCCCTCCCAGGGAGGCGCGAGCTTGTGCCGCCCTCGGGCATCTTGTCGCAGCCGAAGCACCAGGTCGCCCACCTGGAAGTCTCGGGACCGGACCCCTCGGGCGTGGTAGCGTCGCAGGGACTGCTGGTACCGCGCCGAGTGTAGCAAGGCCTGGTCCCGAGCCTCCTCCAGCTGGTCCAGCGAGTTTTCTCGGCTGACTTGGTTGCTTTGGTCGGTGTAGGCCCTCGTCCTCGGGGAGCTGTATTCTAAGTCTGTGGGCAAGATGGCTTCGGCCCCATAGACTAGAAAGAACGGCGTGAAGCCCGTGGCTCGGCTCGGCGTTGTCCTCAGACTCCATACCACCGAGGGGAGTTCCTTCATCCATCGCTTGCCGAACTTGTTGAGGTCGTTGTAGATCCGAGGCTTGAGCCCTTGTAGAATCATGCCGTTGGCACGCTCTACCTGCCCATTCGTCATGGGATGAGCCACGGCGGCCCAGTCCACCCGGATGTGGTGATCCTCGCAGAAGTCCAGGAACTTTCTGCCGGTGAACTGGGTGCCGTTGTCGGTGATGATGGAGTTCGGGACCCCGAAGCGATGGATGATGTTGGTGAAGAATGCCACCGCCTGCTCGGACCTGATGATGTTCAGGGGTCGGACCTCGATCCACTTGGAGAATTTGTCGATGGCGACCAGCAGGTGCGTGTAGCCCCCGGGTGCCTTCTGCAAGGGGCCGACGAGGTCCAGACCCCACACCGCAAAAGGCCAGGTGTTGGGTATCGTCTGCAGAGCCTGAGCGGGCAGATGGGTCTACCTCGCGTAGAATTGGCACCCTTCGCAGGTACGGACGATTCTGGTAGCGTCGGCCACCGCCGTCGGCCAGTAGAAGCCTTGCCGGAAAGCGTTCCCGACAAGGGCTCGAGGCGCTGCGTGATGGCCGCAAGCCCCCGAGTGTATCTCTCGCAGGAGTTCCTGACCTTCGGCGATGGAGATGCATCGCTGGAGGATGCCTGAGGGGCTGCGGTGGTAGAGCTCCTTCTCATCTCCCAGCAAGACGAACGACTTGGCGCGCCGCGCCACCCACCGAGCCTCGGCTCGGTCGAGGGGCAGCTCTCCTCGGTGGAGATATTGCAGGTACGGGGTCTGCCAGTTTTGATTAGGCGCGACCCCGCTTTGCTCCTCCTCGACGCGCAGTGCCTCACCCTTGGGGGCCGAGGGTACCTCAGACTGAACCGAGGGCGCCTCGGGTCGAGCTGAGGGTGCCTCGGACTGAGCCGAGGGCGCCTCGGGTTGAGCCGTGGGCGCCTCGGACTGGGCCGAGGGTACCTCGGGCTCGGACGTGTCGTCGATCTTGACGGAAGGTTGATGCAGGTCTCGGGAGAAGATGTCCGGGGGAACCGTCGTTCGCCCCGAGGCTATTTTAGCTAGCTCGTCCGCAGTCTCGTTGTAGCGCCGAGCGATGTGGTTGAGCTCGAGCCCGTAGAACTTGTCTTCCAGGCGCCGAACCTCATCGCAGTAGGCCTCCATCTTCGGGTCGCGGCAATGGGAGTTCTTCATGACTTGGTCGATGACGAGCCGCGAGTCACCACGAGCATCGAGGCGTCGGACCCCTAGCTCGATGGCGATCCACAACCCGTTGATCAGGGCCTCATATTCGGCCACATTGTTGGACGCCGGGAAGTGGAGGCGTAGCACGTAGCGTAGATGCTTTCCGAGGGGTGAGATGAAGAGTAGGCCTGCGCCGGCTCCTGTCTTCATCAGCGACCCGTCGAAGAACATGGTCCAGAGCTCCGGTTGGATCGGAGCCGTCGGTAGCTGGGTGTCGACCCATTCAGCCACGAAGTCCGCCAAGACCTGGGACTTAATGGCTTTCCGAGGAGCGAACGAGATTGTCTCGCCCATGATCTCCACCGCCCACTTTGCAATCCTACCAGAGGCCTCTCGGCACTGGATGATCTCTCCCAGGGGGAAGGATGACACCACAGTTACCGGATGAGACTCGAAGTAGTGTCGCAGCTTCCGTCGCGTTAGGATCACCGCGTACAGCAGCTTCTGGACTTGTGGGTAGCAGATCTTGGTTTCGGACAGTACCTCGCTGACGAAGTAGACTGGCCTCTGAACGGGCAGTGCATGCCCCTCTTCTTGCCTCTCGACCACAATCGCGGCGCTAACCACCTGGGTGGTCGCGGCGACGTAGACCGAGAGGGCTTCTCCGGCAGCTGGGGGCACCAAGATAGGTGCCTTTGTGAGGAGCGCCTTCAGGTTCCCGAGGGCTTCCTCGGCCTCAGGGGTCCAAGTGAAGCACTCGGCCTTCCTTAAGAGGCGGTACAGAGGTAGACCTCTTTCGCCGAGGCGTGAGATGAAACGGCTCAGAGCCGCGAGGCATCCCATGACCCTCTGTACGCCTTTCAAGTCCTTGATGGGCCCCATGCTGGTAATGGCTGCGATTTTTTCCGGGTTGGCTTCGATGCCCCGCTTGGAGACGATGAACCCCAAGAGCATGCCTCGGGGCACCCCGAAGACACACTTTTCGGGATTGAGCTTGACGCCTTTTGCCTTGAGACATCGGAATGTCGTTTCAAGGTCGGAAAGGAGGTCGGAGGCTTTCCTCGTCTTGACTACGATGTCATCGACGTAGGCCTCGACCGTGCGGCCAATGTGTTCGCTGAACACATGGTTCATGCACCGCTGGTACATCGCGCCCGCATTCCTCAAACCAAACGACATGGTGACATAGCAGTACATGCCGAAGGGTGTGATGAAAGAAGTCGCAAGCTGGTCGGACTCTTTCATCTTGATTTGATGATACCCTGAGTAGGCATCGAGGAAAGACAGGGTTTCGCACCCAGCAGTGGAATCCACGATCTGGTCGATGCGAGGCAGAGGGTAGGGAACCTTCGGACATGCTTTGTTGAGACCAGTGTAGTCTACTCACATCCGCCATTTCCCCCCTTTCTTTCTCACAAGCACAGGGTTGGCAAGCCATTCGGGATGGAATACCTCTTTGATGAACCCTGCCGCCATTAGCTTGTGAATCTCCTCGCCTATAGCTCTGCGCTTCTCCTCGTCGAATCGGCGCAGCGGCTGCTTGACGGGTCGGGCTCCGGCTCGGATGTCCAGCGAGTGCTCGGCGACATCCCTCGGTACGCCGGGCATGTCCGAGGGACTCCACGCGAAGACGTCGGCGTTCGCGCGGAGAAAGTCGACGAGCACTGCTTCCTATTTGGGATCGAACCCGGAGCCGATCCGGATCTGCTTGGAGGTGTCGCCGCTGGGGTTGAGGGGGACGGACTTAACCGTCTCCGCTGGCTCGAAGTTGCCGACGTGACGCTTCACGTTTGGCACCTCCTTAGAGAGGCTCTCCAGGTCGGCGATGAGGGCCTCGGACTCGGCGAGGGCCTCGGCGTACTCCACGCACTCCACGTCGCATTCGAACGCGTGTTTGTACGTAGGGCCGACGGTGATGACCCCGTTGGGGCCCGACATCTTGAGCTTCAGGTAGGTGTAGTTGGGGACGGCCATGAACTTCGCGTAGCATGGCCTCCCCAGTACCGCGTGGTAGGTTCCTCGGAACCCGACCACCTCGAACGTCAGGGTCTCCCTTCGGAAGTTGGAGGGTGTTCCGAAGCAGACGGGAAGGTCGAGCTGTCCGAGGGGTTGGACGCGCTTCCCGGGGATGATCCCATGGAAGGGCGCAGCGCCTGCCCGAAACGGAGGACAGATCAACACGCAGGAGCCCGAGGGTCTCGGCGTAGATGATGTTGAGGCTGCTGCCTCCGTCCATGAGGACCTTGGTGAGCCTGACGTCGCCGATGACGGGGTCAACGACGAGCGGGTATTTCCCCGGGCTCGGCACATGGTCGGGGTGATCGTCTCGGTCGAAGGTGATGGGCTTGTCGGACCAGTCTAGATAGACTGGCGCCGCCACCTTGACCGAGCAGACCTCCCGGCGCTCTTGCTTGCGGTGCCGAGCCGAGGTGTTCGCCGCTTGCCCACCATAGATCATGAAGCAGTCGTGGACCTCGGGGAACTCTCCTGCCTGGTGATCTTCCTTCTTGTCGTCGTCGCGGTCCTTGCCACCCTCCGCGGGTGGCCCGGCCCTGTGGAAGTGGCGTCGAAGCATGACGCACTCCTCAAGGGTGTGCTTGACCGGTCCCTGGTGATAGGGGCACGACTCCTTGAGCATCTTGTCGAAGAGGTTGGCACCTCCGGGGGGCTTCCGAGGGTTCTTGTACTCGGCGGCGGCGACAAGGTCCGCGTCGGCGGCGTCGCGTTTCGCTTGCGACTTCTTCTTGCCCTTCTTTTTGGCGCCGTGCTGAGTTGACGCCTCGGGAGTACCTTCCGATGGGCGGCCCTGGGGCTGCTTGTCCTTTCGGAAGATAGCCTCGACCGCCTCCTAGCCGGAGGCGAACTTGGTGGCGATGTCCATCAGCTCGCTCGCCCTGGTTGGGGTTTTGCGGCCCAGCTTGCTCACCAGGTCGCGGCAGGTGGTGCCAGCGAGGAACGCGTCGATGACATCCGAGTCGGTGATGTTGGGCAGCTCGGTGCGCTGCTTCGAGAATCGCCGGATGTAGTCTCGGAGAGACTCTTCCGGCTGCTGTTGGCAGCTTCGGAGGTCCCAGGAATTCTCGGGGCGCACATACGTGCCCTAGAAATTGCCGGCGAAAGCTTGGACTAGGTCGTCCCAGTTAGAGATCTGCCCTGGAGGCAGGTGCTCCAACCAGGCGTGAGCGGAGTCGGAGAGGAACAGGGGGAGGTTGCGGATGATGAGGTTGTCATCGTCCGTTCCACCTAGCTGGCAGGCCAGACGGTAGTCCACGAGCCACAGTTCCGGTCTCGTCTCCCCCGAATACTTCGTGATAGTAGCCGGGGGTCGAAACCGGGTCGGGAACGGCGCCCGTCGGATGGCTCGGCTGAAGGCTTGCGGACCGGGTGGTTCGGGCGAGGGACTCCGATCCTCCCCGCTGTCGTAGTGTCCCCCACGCCTGGGGTGGTAGCCTCGGCGCACCCTCTCGTCGAGGTGGGCCCGTCGGTCGCGGTGGTGGTGCTCGTTGCCGAGGCGACCCGGGGCCGCAGGCGCGGTGTTGCGCGTGCGCCCGGTGTAGACCGAGGCTTCCCGCATGAATCGGGAAGTCGCGGCATGAGGTTCCGAGGGGTACCCCTGCCTTCGGGAGGCAGAGCTCTCTGAAAGGGAAATGTGCCCTTGGGCCATTTCTAAGTATTTTGGTGATTGAGTGCCAACACATGTGCTCAATTGTGAATTTATGTACATGGATGAACAAGGTGCAAATCATGAAGTAAAGGTATGTTTCTAAGCCTTAGTACATTGGTTTTGTGTACTAATATATTTGTCTAAGTGTTAGAAACAGAAAGAAGAAGAAGAGAAAAAGGAGGAGAAAAGACTTGGCTGTGTGCTGCCAAGACCCAGCTCGGTCTGGAGCACCGGACTGTCCGGTGTGCACCGGACAGTGTCCGGTGCGCTAGGCTGACTCGGCTCGAACTGGCCGCTCTCGGGAAATTGGCCGACGGCGTACGGCTAAAATTCACCGGACTGTCCGGTGTGCACCGGACTGTCCGGTGTGCACCGGACTGTCCGGTGAGCCAACAGTCAGCCGGGCCAACGGTCGGCCGCGCAATCTGCGCGGGACACGTGGCGGAGCCAACGGTCGGAAGACGGCACCGGACTGTCCGGTGTGCACCGGACATGTCCGGTGCGCCAACGGCTCCGGGATCTGCGACAGTCTGCAACGGTCGGAAGCGCCAGATAAGGAAAGAAATCGGGCACCGGACAGTGTCCGGTGTGCACCGGACTGTCTGGTGCCCCCGACGACAGAAGGCAAGGATGGCCTTCCGGATTTGCTCTCAACGGCTCCTAGCTGCCTTGGGGCTATAAAAGGAGCCCCTAGGCGCATGGAGGAGACACACAAGCAACCTTTGAGCATTCTTGATCATCCACACTCAGTCTTTGCGCATTTGATTGTCATTCTAAGTGTTTCGAGCTCCGTTCTAGTGAGAACTTTGTGATACTCTTGTGAGCTCGATTCTTGGCCGTGTGTGTGCGCGTTTCGCTGTGGATTTGTGTGTGTTGCTTCCCTCCCTTACTCTGTGCTTCTTTGTGATCATATACTTGTAAGGGCAAGAGACTCCAATTTATGGAGATTCCTTGCAAACGGGATAGTGAAAGGAAAAACAAAACACCGTGGTATTCAAGTGGGTCTTTGGACCGCTTGAGAGGGGTTGATTGCAACCCTCGTCCGTTGGGACGCCACAACGTGGAGTAGGCAAGCGTTGGCTTGGCCGAACCACGGGATAAACCACTGTGTCACCTCTGTGCTTGATCTCTTGTGGTATTGTGTTTTGTTGAGACTTCACCTTAGCCACTTGGCAATAATTGTGCTAACACTTAACAAGTTTTTGTGGCTTAAGTTTGAAGTTTTTACAGGATCACCTATTCACCCCCCCTCTAGGTGCTCTCAATTGGTATCAGAGCCGTTCTCTTCACAAAGGGACTAACCGCCCGAAGAGATGGATCCTAAGGGGAAGGGTATTGTGATCAATGACAAAGAGAAGGAATCCTTCGTCAACGAGCCGAAGGACGATAAGCCTACCGACTCCGGCTCGGGCCAAAGACGGAAGGAAGGGAAGAAGAAGAAGACAAGGCGCATCAAGGAGATCGTCTACTACGACAGCGACGAGTCTACTTCTTCCCAAAAGGACGAGGACCACAACGACTACGAGAGAAGGAAACCGGTTAATTCGAACTTTTCTTTTGATTACTCTCGTATTCCACAAAGTTCACATTCACATTTGCTCTCCATTCCACTCGGCAAGCCCCCACACTTTGATGGAGAGGACTACGGATTTTGGAGCCACAAAATGCGTAGTCACCTATTCTCTCTCCATCCTAGTATTTGGGAGATTGTAGAGAGTGGAATGCACTTTGATAGTTCTGATAGTCCCATGTTCATTAATGAACAAATTCATAAGAATGCACAAGCTACTACTGTTCTTCTAGCTTCCTTGTGCAGGGATGAATACCATAAAGTGAGCGGCTTGGATAACGCCAAGCAAATCTGGGACACCCTCAAGATTTCTCATGAGGGGAACGACGTCACCTTGCTCACCAAGATGGAGTTGGTGGAGGGAGAGCTTGGACGGTTCGCGATGATAAGGGGCGAGGAGCCGACGCAAACATACAACCGGCTCAAGACCCTTATCAACAAGATAAGAAGCTACGGGAGCACGCGATGGATGGACCACGACGTCGTCCGCCTAATGCTAAGGTCATTTACCGTTCTTGATCCTCATTTGGTAAACAATATACGTGAAAATCCCAGGTACACCAAGATGTCGCCCGAAGAAGTTCTTGGGAAATTTGTTAGCGGGCGAATGATGATCAAGGAGGCGAGGTACGTGGACGACGCCTTGAATGGTCCGATCAACGAGCCGCAACCCCTTGCTCTCAAGGCAACACGAAGCAAGGAGGCGCTACCCAGCAAGGTGGCACAGATTGAGGCGGCCGGACTCAATGATGAAGAGATGGCTCTCATCATCAAAAGATTCAAGACGGCGCTAAATGGTCGCAAGGGGCAGCCAAGCAAGACCAAGACAAAGGGGAAGCGCTCATGCTTCAAATGCGGTAAGCTTGGTCATTTTATCGCTAACTGTCCCGATAATGAAAGTGACCAGGAAAAGGGGAACAAAAGAGAGAAGAAGAAGCAATACAAGAAGGCAAAGGGCGAGGCGCATCTAGGAAAAGAGTGGGACTCGGATTGCTCCTCCTCCGACTCCGACAATGAAGGACTCGCTGCCACTGCCTTCAACAAGTCTTCCCTCTTCCCCAACGAGCGTCTCACATGCCTTATGGCAAGGGAGAAGAAGGTGAGTACTCAAGACTCCACTTATGCTTCGTCTAGTGATAATGAGTCTAGTGATGATGATGACATAGATTATTCATGCTTGTTCAAAGGCTTAGATAGATCTAAGATAGATAAAATCAATGAATTGATTGATGCATTAAATGAAAAGGATAGGCTTTTAGAAAAGCAAGAGGATTTATTGTATGATGAACATGATAAATTTGTAGAGGCACAAAAATCATATGCTTTAGAAGTGAAAAGAAATGAAGTGCTTTCTAGTGAATTATCTTCTTGTCATGAAACCATTGCTACTTTACAAAGTGTTAACAATGATTTAAATGCTAAATTAGAAGTAGCAAATGAATCTAAGTCTTGTGTAGAATATGTTATGATTTGCACTAGATGTAAGGATTTTGATGTTAATGCTTGTAGTGAACACTTAGTGTCAATTTCAAAACTAAATGATGAAGTGGCTAGTCTTAATGCCCAACTTAAGACTAGCAAGAATGAAGTTGATAAAATAAAATTTGCTAGGGATGCCTACACGGTTGGTAGACACCCCTCAATTAAGGATGGGCTTGGCTTCAAGAGGGAAGCCAAGAACTTAACAAGCCATAAGGCTCCCATCTTCGTCAAGGAGAAAGGGAAGGCCCCTATGGCTAGTAGTGCAAAAAAGAACCATGCCTTTATGTATAATGATAGGAGAAATGCTAGAAATGCTTATAATGATTTTGATTCACATGTTTATGATTCTCATGCCATGTTTGCTTCTAGTTCTTCTTATAAGCATAATAGGGATATGTGTAGAAGAAATGTTGTACATATGCCTAGGAGAAATATTGCTCATGTGCCTAGAAAGAATATTATTCATGCTCCTAGGAAAGTAGTGAATGAACCTTCTATAATTTATTGTGCTTTAAACACTTCCTTTGCTATTTGTAGAAAGGATAGGAAAATAGTTGCTAGGAAGTTAGGGGCAAAATGCAAGGGAGACAGGACTTGCATTTGGGTCCCTAAGGACATTTGTGCTAACCTTGCAGGACCCAACATGAGTTGGGTACCTAAGACCCAAGCCTAAATTTGCCTTGCAGGTTTATGCATCCGGGGGTTCAAGCTGGATTATCGACAGCGGATGCACAAACCATATGACGGGGGAGAAGAAGATGTTCACCTCCTACGTCAAAAATAAGGATTCCCAAGATTCAATTATATTCGGTGATGGGAATCAAGGCAAGGTAAAAGGGTTAGGTAAAATTGCAATTTCTAATGAGCACTCAATTTCAAATGTGTTTTTAGTTGAGTCTCTTGGTTACAATTTGCTATCTGTTAGCCAATTATGCAATATGGGGTACAACTGTTTATTTACAAATGTAGATGTGTCTGTCTTTAGAAGGTGTGATGGTTCACTAGCTTTTAAGGGTGTACTAGACGGCAAACTTTACTTAGTTGATTTTGCAAAAGAAGAGGCCGGTCTAGATACATGCTTAATGGCTAAGACTTGCATGGGCTGGCTGTGGCATCGCCGCTTAGCACATGTGGGGATGAAGAACCTCCACAAGCTTCTAAAGGGAGAACATGTGTTAGGTCTAACCAATGTTTATTTCGAAAAAGATAGACCTTGTGCAGCTTGTCAAGCAGGTAAACAAGTGGGAGGAGCGCATCACAGCAAGAATGTGATGACCACGTCAAGACCTCTGGAGCTGCTGCATATGGACCTCTTCGGACCCGTCGCCTATCTGAGCATAGGAGGAAGTAAGTATGGTCTAGTTATTGTTGATGACTTTTCCCGCTTCACTTGGGTGTTCTTTTTGCAGGATAAGTCTGAAACTCAAGGGACCCTCAAGCGCTTCCTCAGGAGAGCTCAAAATGAGTTTGAGCTCAAGGTGAAGAAGATAAGGAGCGACAACGGGTCCGAGTTCAAGAACCTTCAAGTGGAGGAGTTTCTTGAGGAGGAAGGGATCAAGCACGAGTTCTCCGCTCCCTACACACCACAGCAAAATGGTGTGGTAGAGAGGAAGAACAGGACGCTAATCGATATGGCGAGGACGATGCTTGGAGAGTTCAAGACCCCCGAGTGCTTTTGGTCGGAAGCTGTGAACACGGCTTGCCACGCCATCAACAGGGTCTATCTTCATCGACTCCTCAAGAAGACTTCGTATGAGCTACTAACCGGTAACAAACCCAATGTATCGTACTTTCGTGTTTTTGGGAGCAAGTGCTACATTCTAGTGAAGAAGGGTAGAAATTCTAAGTTTGCTCCCAAAGCTGTAGAAGGGTTTTTATTAGGTTATGATTCAAATACAAAGGCGTATAGAGTCTTCAACAAATCGTCGGGTTTGGTTGAAGTCTCTAGCGACGTTGTATTTGATGAGACTAATGGCTCTCCAAGAGAGCAAGTTGTTGATTGTGATGATGTAGATGAAGAAGATGTTCCGACGGCCGCTATACGAACCATGGCGATTGGAGAAGTGCGGCCACAGGAACAAGATGAACGAGATCAACCTTCTTCCTCAACAACGGTGCATCCCCCAACTCAAGACGATGAACAGGTTCATCAAAAGGAGGCGTGTGATCAAGGGGGAGCACAAGATGATCATGTGATGGAGGAAGAAGCACAACCGGCACCTCCAACCCAAGTTCGAGCGATGATTCAAAGGGATCATCCCGTCGACCAAATTCTGGGTGACATTAGCAAGGGAGTAACTACTCGGTCTCGACTAGTTAATTTTTGTGAACATTACTCTTTTGTCTCCTCTATTGAGCCTTTCAGGGTAGAGGAGGCCTTGCTAGATCCGGATTGTGTGTTGGCCATGCAGGAGGAACTTAACAACTTCAAGCGCAATGAAGTTTGGACGCTGGTGCCTCGTCCCAAGCAAAACGTTGTGGGAACCAAGTGGGTGTTCCGCAACAAACAAGACGAGCACGGAGTGGTGACAAGGAATAAGGCTCGACTTGTGGCAAAAGGTTATGCCCAAGTCGCAGGTTTGGACTTTGAGGAGACTTTTGCTCCTGTGGCTAGGCTAGAATCCATTCGTATCTTGCTAGCATATGCCGCTCACCATTCTTTCAGGTTGTACCAAATGGATGTGAAGAGCGCTTTCCTCAACGGGCCAATAAAGGAGGAAGTGTACGTGGAGCAACCCCCTGGCTTCGAGGATGAGCGGTACCCCGACCACGTGTGTAAGCTCTCTAAGGCGCTCTATGGACTTAAACAAGCCCCAAGAGCATGGTATGAATGCCTTAGAGATTTCTTACTTGCTAATGCTTTCAAGGTTGGGAAAGCCGATCCAACTCTTTTTACAAAGACATGTGATGGTGATTTGTTCGTATGCCAAATTTATGTCGATGACATAATATTTGGTTCTACTAATCAAAAGTCTTGTGAAGAGTTTAGCAGGGTGATGACGCAGAAATTCGAGATGTCGATGATGGGCGAGTTGAACTACTTCCTTGGGTTCCAAGTGAAGCAACTCAAGGACTGCACCTTCATCTCCCAAACGAAGTACACGCAAGATCTGCTAAAACGGTTTGGGATGAAGGACGCCAAGCCCGCAAAGACTCCGATGGGAACCGACGGACACACCGACCTCAACAAAGGAGGTAAGTCCGTTGATCAAAAAGCATACCGGTCAATGATAGGGTCTTTACTTTATTTATGTGCTAGTAGACCTGAAAGGGAAATGTGCCCTTGGGCCATTTCTAAGTATTTTGGTGATTGAGTGCCAACACATGTGTTTAATTGTGAATTTGTGTACATGGATGAACAAGGTGCAAATCATGAAGTAAAGGTATGTTTCTAAGCCTTAGTACATTGGTTTTGTGGACTAACATATTTGTCTAAGTGATAGAAACAGAAAGAAGAAAAAGAGAAAAGGGGAGAGAATGACTTGGCTGTGTGCAACCAAGTCCCAGCTCGGTCTGGAGCACCGGACTGTCCGGTGTGCACCGGACAGTGTCCGGTGCGCCAGACTGACTCGACTCGAACTGGCCGCTCTCGGGATTTTGGCCGGCGGCGTACGGCTAAAATTCACCGGACTGTCCGGTGTGCACCGGACTGTCCGGTGAGCCAACGGTCGGCCAGGCCAACGGTCGGCCGCGCAATCGGCGCGGGACACGTGGCCGAGCCAACGGTCGGAAGACGGCACCGGACTGTCCGGTGTGCACCGGACATGTCCGGTGCGCCAACGGCTCGCAGATCTCCAACGGGCTGCAACGGTCGGCAGCGCCAGAAAAGGAAACAAATCGGGCACCGGACAGTGTCCGGTGTGCACCGGACTGTCCGGTGCCCCCGACGACAGAAGGCAAGGATGGCCTTCCGGATTTGCGCTCAACGGCTCCTAGCTGCCTTGGGGCTATAAAAGGAGCCCCCTAGGCGCATGGAGGAGATACACAAGCAACTCTTAAGCATTCTTGATCATCCACACAAGTTCTTTGCGCATTCGTTTGTGATTCTAAGTGATTCGAGCTCTGTTCTAGTGTGAACTCTGAGATAGTCATTCGAGCTCGAGTCTTGGCCGTGTGTGTGCGCTTTTGTTGTGGATTTGTGTGTGTTGCTTCCCTCCCTTACTCTGTGCTTCTTTGTGATCATATACTTGTAAGGGCAAGAGACTCCAATTTGTGGAGATTCCTTGCAAACGGGATAGTGAAAGGAACAACAAAACACCGTGGTATTCAAGTGGGTCTTTGGACCGCTTGAGAGGGGTTGATTGCAACCCTCGTCCGTTGGGACGCCACAACGTGGAAGTAGGCAAGCATTGGCTTGGCCGAACCACGGGATAAACCACCGTGTCACCTCTGTCTTGATCTCTTGTGGTATTGTGTTTTGTTGAGACTTCACTTTAGCCACTTGGCAATAATCGTGCTAACACATAACAAGTTTTTGTGGCTTAAGTTTGAAGTTTTTACAGGATCACCTATTCACCCCCCCCCTCTAGGTGCTCTCAATTGGTATCGGAGCCGTTCTATTCACAAAGGGACTAACCGCCCGAATAGATGGATCCTAAGGGGAAGGGTATTGTGATCAACGACAAAGAAAAGGAGACCTTCGTCAACGAGCCGAAGGACGACAAGCCTACCGACTCCGGCTCGGGCCAAAGACGGAAGGAAGGGAAGAAGAAGAAGACCAGGCGCATCAAGGAGATTGTCTACTACGACAGCGACGAGTCTACTTCTTCCCAAAAGGACGAGGACCACAACGACTACGAGAGGAGAAAACCGGTCAATTCGAACTTTTCTTTTGATTACTCTCGTATTCCGCAAAGTTCACATTCTCAATTGCTCTCCATTCCACTCGGCAAGCCCCCACACTTTGATGGAGAGGACTACGGATTTTGGAGCCACAAAATGCGTAGTCACCTATTCTCTCTCCATCCTAGTATATGGGAGATTGTAGAGAGTGGAATGCACTTTGATAGTTCGGATAGTCCCACGTTTATTAATGAACAAATTCATAAGAATGCACAAGCTACTACTGTTCTTCTAGCTTCCTTGTGCAGGGATGAATATCATAAAGTGAGCGGCTTGGATAACGCCAAGCAAATCTGGGACACCCTCAAGATTTCTCATGAGGGAAACGACGTCACTTTACTCACCAAGATGGAGTTGGTGGAGGGAGAGCTTGGACGTTTCGCCATGATAAGGGGCGAGGAGCCGACGCAAACATACAACCGGCTCAAGACCCTCATCAACAAGATAAGGAGCTACGGGAGCACGCGATGGACGGACCACGACGTCGTCCGCCTAATGCTCAGGTCCTTTACCGTACTTGATCCTCATCTCGTGAACAATATTCGTGAGAATCCCAGGTACACGATGATGACGCCCGAGGAAGTGCTTGGAAAATTCGTAAGCGGGCGGATGATGATCAAGGAGGCAAGATACGTCGACGAAGCGTTGAACGGTCCGATCAACGAGCCGCAACCCCTTGCTCTCAAGGCAACACGAAGCAAGGAGGCGCTACCTAGCAAGGTGGCACAGATTGAGGCGGCTGGCCTTAATGATGAAGAGATGGCTCTCATCATTAAAAGATTCAAGACGGTGCTTAAAGGTCACAAGGGACAACCAAGCAAGACCAAAGCCAAGGGGAAGCGCTCATGCTTCAAATGCGGTAAGCTTGGTCATTTTATTGCTAACTGTCCCGATAATGAAAGTGACCAGGAAAAGGGGAACAAGAGGGAGAAGAAGAAGGCATACAAGAAGACAAAGGGCGAGGCGCATCTAGGAAAGGAGTGGGACTCGGATTGCTCCTCCTCTGACTCTGACAATGAAGGACTCGCCGCCACTGCCTTCAACAAATCGGCTCTCTTCCCCAATGAGCGTCTCACTTGTCTTATGGCAAGAGAGAAGAAGGTAAGTACTAAAGACTCCACTTATGCTTCTTCTAGTGATAGTGAGTCTAGTGATGATGATATAGATTATTCTTGCTTGTTCAAGGGCTTAGATAGATCTAAGATAGATAAAATCAATGAATTGATTGATGCATTGAATAAAAAGGATAGGCTTTTAGAAAAGCAAGAAGATTTATTGTATGATGAACATGATAAGTTTGTAGAGGCACAAAAATCATATGCTTTAGAAGTGAAAAGAAATGAAATGCTTTCTAGTGAAATATCTTCCTGTCATGAAACCATTTCTACCTTAAGAAGTGTTAATATTGATTTAAGTGCTAAACTAGAAGTAGCTAGTAAATCAAATTCTTGTGTTGAACATGTTGAAATTTGTACTAGGTGTAAGGATTTTGATGTTAATGCTTGTAGTGAACACCTAGTTCTAATTTCCAAATTAAATGATGAAGTGGCTAGTCTTAATGCCCAACTTAAGACTAGCAAGAATGAAGTTGATAAAATAAAATTTGCAAGGGATGCCTACACGGTTGGTAGACACCCCTCAATTAAGGATGGGCTTGGCTTCAAGAGGGAAGCCAAGAACTTAACAAGCCATAAGGCTCCCGTCTTCGTCAAGGAGAAAGGGAAGGCCCCTATGGCTAATAGTGCTAAAAAGAACCATGCTTTCTTGTACCATGATAGGAGACATGCTAGAAATGTTTATAATGATTTTGATTCACATGTTTATGATTCTCATGTCATGTTTGCCTCTAGTTCCTCTCATAAGCATGATAGAAATATGAGTAGGAGAAATGTTGCGCATATGCCTAGGAGAAATATTGCTCATGTGCCTAGAAAGAATGTTATTCATGCTCCTAGGAAAGTAGTGAATGAACCTTCTACCATTTATTATGCTTGTAATGCTCCCTTTGCTATTTGTAGAAAGGGAAAGAAGGTTGTTGCTAGGAAATTAGGGGCTAGATGCAAGGGAGATAAATCTTGCATTTGGGTCCCTAAAGATATTTGTGCTAACCTTGCAGGACCCAACATGAGTTGGGTACCTAAGACCCAAGCCTAAATTTGCCTTGCAGGTTTATGCATCCGGGGGTTCAAGCTGGATTATCGACAGCGGATGCACAAACCATATGACGGGGGAGAAGAAGATGTTCACCTCCTACGTCAAGAATAAGGATTCCCAAGATTCAATTATATTCGGTGATGGGAATCAAGGCAAGGTAAAAGGGTTAGGTAAAATTGCAATTTCTAATGAGCATTCTATATCAAATGTATTCCTAGTGGAGAGTCTTGGATATAATTTGCTATCTGTTAGTCAATTATGTCAAATGGGATATAATTGTTTATTTACAAATGTAGATGTGTCTGTCTTTAGAAGATGTGATGGTTCACTAGCTTTTAAGGGTGTACTAGACGGCAAGCTTTACTTAGTTGATTTTGCAAAAGAAGAGGCCGGTCTAGATGCATGCTTAATGGCTAAGACTTGCATGGGCTGGCTGTGGCATCGCCGCTTAGCACATGTGGGGATGAAGAATCTCCACAAGCTTCTAAAGGGAGAACACGTGATAGGTCTAACCAATGCTTATTTCGAAAAAGATAGACCTTGTGCAGCTTGTCAGGCAGGTAAACAAGTTGGAGGAGCACATCACAGCAAGAATGTGATGACCACGTCAAGACCTCTGGAGCTGCTGCATATGGACCTCTTCGGACCCGTCGCCTATCTAAGCATAGGAGGAAGTAAGTATGGTTTAGTTATTGTTGATGACTTTTCCCGCTTCACTTGGGTGTTCTTTTTGCAGGATAAGTCTGAAACCCAAGGGACCCTCAAGCGCTTCCTCAGGAGAGCTCAAAATGAGTTTGAGCTCAAGGTGAAGAAGATTAGGAGCGACAACGGGTCCGAGTTCAAGAACCTTCAAGTGGAGGAGTTTCTTGAGGAGGAAGGGATCAAGCACGAGTTCTCCGCTCCCTACACACCACAACAAAATGGTGTGGTAGAGAGGAAGAACAGGACGCTAATCGATATGGCAAGGACGATGCTTGGAGAGTTCAAGACCCCCGAGTGCTTTTGGTCGGAAGCCGTGAACACGGCTTGCCACGCCATCAACAGGGTCTACCTTCACCGCCTCCTCAAGAAGACGTCATATGAGCTACTAACCGGTAACAAACCCAATGTATCGTACTTTCGTGTATTTGGGAGCAAGTGCTACATTCTAGTGAAGAAGGGTAGAAATTCTAAGTTTGCTCCCAAAGCTGTAGAAGGGTTTTTATTAGGTTATGATTCAAATACAAAGGCGTATAGGGTCTTCAACAAATCTTCGGGTTTGGTTGAAGTCTCTAGCGACGTTGTATTTGATGAGACTAATGGCTCTCCAAGAGAGCAAGTTGTTGATTGTGATGATGTAGATGAAGAAGATGTTCCGACGGCCGCTATACGAACCATGGCGATTGGAGACGTTCGGCCACAGGAACAAGATGAAGGAGATCAACCTTCTTCCTCAACGACGGTGCATCCCCCACCTCAAGACGATGAACAGGTTCATCAAAAGGAGGCGTGTGATCAAGGGGGAGCACAAGATGATCACGTGATGGAGGAAGAAGCGCAACCGGCACCTCCAACCCAAGTTTGAGCGATGATTCAGAGGGATCATCCCGTCGACCAAATTCTGGGTGACATTAGCAAGGGAGTAACTACTCGATCTCGATTAGTTAATTTTTGTGAGCATTACTCTTTTGTCTCCTCTATTGAGCCTTTCAGGGTAGAGGAGGCCTTGCTAGATCCGGATTGGGTGTTGGCCATGCAGGAGGAACTTAATAACTTCAAGCGCAACGAAGTTTGGACGCTGGTGCCTCGTCCCAAGCAAAATGTTGTGGGAACCAAGTGGGTGTTCCGCAACAAACAGGACGAGCACGGGGTGGTGACGAGGAACAAGGCTCGACTTGTGGCAAAAGGTTATGCCCAAGTCGCAGGTTGTACCAAATGGATGTGAAGAGCGCGTTCCTCAACGGGCCAATAAAGGAGGAGGTGTACGTAGAGCAACCCCCTGGCTTCGAGGATGAACGGTACCCCGACCACGTGTGTAAGCTCTCTAAGGCGCTCTATGGACTTAAACAAGCCCCAAGAGCATGGTATGAATGCCTTAGAGATTTTTTAATTGCTAATGCTTTCAAGGTTGGGAAAGCCGATCCAACTCTTTTCACTAAGACTTGTAATGGTGATTTGTTTGTGTGCCAAATTTATGTCGATGACATAATATTTGGTTCTACTAATCAAAAGTCTTGTGAAGAGTTTAGCAGGGTGATGACGCAGAAATTCGAGATGTCGATGATGGGCGAGTTGAACTACTTCCTTGGGTTCCAAGTGAAGCAACTCAAGGACGGCACCTTCATCTCCCAAACGAAGTACACGCAAGATCTGCTAAAGCGGTTTGGGATGAAGGACGCCAAGCCCGCAAGACACCGATGGGAACCGACGGACACACCGACCTCAACAAAGGAGGTAAGTCCGTTGATCAAAAGGCATACCGGTCAATGATAGGGTCTTTACTTTATTTATGTGCTAGTAGACCGGATATTATGCTTAGCGTATGCATGTGTGCTAGATTTCAATCCGATCCTAAGGAGTGTCACTTGGTGGCGGTGAAGCGAATTCTTAGATATTTAGTCGCTACGCCTTGCTTCGGGATCTGGTATCCAAAGGGGTCTAACTTTGACTTAATTGGGTACTCAGATTCCGACTATGCTGGATGTAAGGTCGATAGGAAGAGTACATCGGGGACGTGCCAATTCTTAGGAAGGTCCCTGGTGTCATGGAACTCTAAGAAACAAACCTCCGTTGCCCTATCCACCGCTGAGGCCGAGTACGTTGCCGCAGGTCAGTGTTGCGCGCAACTACTTTGGATGAGGCAAACCCTCAGGGACTTTGGCTACAATCTGAGCAAAGTCCCACTCCTATGTGATAATGAGAGTGCTATCCGAATAGCGGAAAATCCTGTTGAGCACAGCCGCACAAAGCACATCGACATCCGGCATCACTTTTTGAGAGACCACCAGCAAAAGGGAGATATCGAAGTGTTTTATGTTAGCACCGAGAACCAGCTAGCCGATATCTTTACCAAGCCTTTAGATGAGAAGACCTTTTGCAGGCTGCGTAGTGAGCTAAATGTCTTAGATTCGCGGAACTTGGATTGAATTATAGCATACATGTATTCATGCTTTTGATCATGTTTCCTTTTTGCATTTTGTTACTTATTATGGTGCTCAAGTTGTACAAACACTCCCTGGACCTCACAAGTCCGTTGCAAAGTGATGCACATGTTTAGGAGGAGATGTGTTACAACTTGACCCTTTGAGACTAACCATATGCTTGAGTTTGTTTGATTTAGTCACAAAGGAGAATTGAAAGGGAAAAGGTGGACTTGGATCATGCAAGACTTCCACTGCACTCCGATGAGGGGTAACTTATTCCAAGTTCATCTCATGACCTCTTATTGCCATTTGCTCTTAATTGAAGATTTTGGTGAGGCAATGGGGTTAAAGGGCCAAAATTGATTCCGTTTTGGTGTTTGATGCCAAAGGGGGAGAAAATAAAGGCCAAAGCAATAAATGGATCAGCTACCACTTGAGAGATTTTGAAAATAGTAGAATAGAGCTTTTGGTTTGTCAAAACTCTTTTGTTGTCTCTCTTGTCAAAAGTTGGCTTCTTGTGGGGAGAAGTAGTAATTATGGGAAAAAGGGGGAGTTTTTGAAATCCTTGATCAATCTCTTTTTGAATGACTCTCTTTATGCTTAAACATGTGTGTTTAACTTAGAGATAGAGATTTGTGTTTGATTTGCAAAAATTGCAAAAACAAACCAAGTGGTGGCAAAGGATGATCCATATATGCCAAAATTGATTCAAAATAAATTTAAGTGTTATTTGAATTGAGTTTGCACTTGTTCTAGTGGCTTTATGTAGTGTTGGCATAAATCACCAAAAAGGGGGAGATTGAAAGGGAAATGTGCCCTTGGGCCATTTCTAAGTATTTTGGTGATTGAGTGCCAACACATGTGTTTAATTGTGAATTTGTGTACATGGATGAACAAGGTGCAAATCATGAAGTAAAGGTATGTTTCTAAGCCTTAGTACATTGGTTTTGTGGACTAACATATTTGTCTAAGTGATAGAAACAGAAAGAAGAAAAAGAGAAAAGGGGAGAGAATGACTTGGCTGTGTGCAACCAAGTCCCAGCTCGGTCTGGAGCACCGGACTGTCCGGTGTGCACCGGACAGTGTCCGGTGCGCCAGACTGACTCGACTCGAACTGGCCGCTCTCGGGATTTTGGCCGGCGGCGTACGGCTAAAATTCACCGGACTGTCCGGTGTGCACCGGACTGTCCGGTGAGCCAACGGTCGGCCAGGCCAACGGTCGGCCGCGCAATCGGCGCGGGACACGTGGCCGAGCCAACGGTCGAAAGACGGCACCGGACTGTCCGGTGTGCACCGGACATGTCCGGTGCGCCAACGGCTCGCAGATCTCCAACAGGCTGCAACGGTCGGCAGCGCCAGAAAAGGAAACAAATCGGGCACCGGACAGTGTCCGGTGTGCACCGGACTGTCCGGTGCCCCCGACGACAGAAGGCAAGGATGGCCTTCCGGATTTGCGCTCAACGGCTCCTAGCTGCCTTGGGGCTATAAAAGGAGCCCCCTAGGCGCATGGAGGAGATACACAAGCAACTCTTAAGCATTCTTGATCATCCACACAAGTTCTTTGCGCATTCGTTTGTGATTCTAAGTGATTCGAGCTCTGTTCTAGTGTGAACTCTGAGATAGTCATTCGAGCTCGAGTCTTGGCCGTGTGTGTGCGCTTTTGTTGTGGATTTGTGTGTGTTGCTTCCCTCCCTTACTCTGTGCTTCTTTGTGATCATATACTTGTAAGGGCAAGAGACTCCAATTTGTGGAGATTCCTTGCAAACGGGATAGTGAAAGGAACAACAAAACACCGTGGTATTCAAGTGGGTCTTTGGACCGCTTGAGAGGGGTTGATTGCAACCCTCGTCCGTTGGGACGCCACAACGTGGAAGTAGGCAAGCATTGGCTTGGCCGAACCACGGGATAAACCACCGTGTCACCTCTGTCTTGATCTCTTGTGGTATTGTGTTTTGTTGAGACTTCACTTTAGCCACTTGGCAATAATCGTGCTAACACATAACAAGTTTTTGTGGCTTAAGTTTGAAGTTTTTACAGGATCACCTATTCACCCCCCCCCCCTCTAGGTGCTCTCAAGACCGGATATTATGCTTAGCGTATGCATGTGTGCTAGATTTCAATCCGATCCTAAGGAGTGTCACTTGGTGGCGGTGAAGCGAATTCTTAGATATTTAGTCGCTACGCCTTGCTTCGGGATCTGGTATCCAAAGGGGTCTAACTTTGACTTGATTGGGTACTCAGATTCCGACTATGCTGGATGTAAGGTCGATAGGAAAAGTACATCAGGGACGTGCCAATTCTTAGGAAGGTCCCTGGTGTCATGGAACTCTAAGAAACAAACCTCCGTTGCCCTATCCACCGCTGAGGCCGAGTACGTTGCCGCAGGACAGTGTTGCACGCAACTACTTTGGATGAGGCAAACCCTCCGGGACTTTGGCTACAATCTGAGCAAAGTCCCACTCCTATGTGACAATGAGAGTGCTATCCGAATAGCGGAAAATCCTGTTGAGCACAGCCGCACAAAGCACATTGACATCCGGCATCACTTTTTGAGAGACCACCAGCAAAAGGGAGATATCGAAGTGTTTTATGTTAGCACCGAGAACCAGCTAGCCGATATCTTTACCAAGCCTTTAGATGAGAAGACCTTTTGCAGGCTGCGTAGTGAGCTAAATGTCTTAGATTCGCGGAACTTGGATTGAATTGTAGCATGCATGTATTTATGCCTTTGATCATGTTCATTCTGCATTTTGTTGCTTATTATGGTGCTCAAGTTGTACAAACACTCCCTGGACCTCACAAGTCCGTTGCAAAGTGATGCACATGTTTAGGGGGAGATGTGTTACAACTTGACCCTTTGAGACTAACCATATGTTTGAGTTTGCTTGTTTAGTCACAAAGGAGAATTGAAAAGGAAAAGGTGGACTTGGACCATGAAAGACTTCCACTGCACTCCGATGAGGGGTAACTTATTCCAAGTCCATCTCATGAACTCTTATTGCCATTTGCTCTAAATTGAAGATTTTGGTGAGGCAATGGGGTTAAAGGGCCAAAATTGATCCCGTTTTGGTGCTTGATGCCAAAGGGGGAGAAAATAAAGGCCAAAGCAATAAATGGATCAGCTACCACTTGAGAAATTTTGAAAATAGTAGAATAGAGTTTTTGGTTTGACAAAATTCTTATGTTGTCTCTCTTGTCAAAAGTTGGCTTCTTGTGGGGAGAAGTATTAATTATGGGAAAAAGGGGGAGTTTTTGAAATCTTTGATCAATCTCTTTTGGAATGACTCTCTTTATGCTTCAACATGTGTGTTTAACTTAGAGATAGAGATTTGAGTTTGATTTGCAAAAACAAACCAAGTGGTGGCAAAAGATGATCCATATATGCCAAAATTGATTCAAAATAAATTTAAGTTTTATTTGAAGTGAGTTTGCACTTGTTCTAGTTGCTTTATGTTGTGTTGGCATAAATCACCAAAAAGGGGGAGATTGAAAGGGAAATGTGCCCTTGGGCCATTTCTAAGTATTTTGGTGATTGAGTGCCAACACATGTGCTCAATTGTGAATTTATGTACATGGATGAACAAGGTGCAAATCATGAAGTAAAGGTATGTTTCTAAGCCTTAGTACATTGGTTTTGTGTACTAATATATTTGTCTAAGTGTTAGAAACAGAAAGAAGAAGAAGAGAAAAAGGAGGAGAAAAGACTTGGCTGTGTGCTGCCAAGACCCAGCTCGGTCTGGAGCACCGGACTGTCCGGTGTGCACCGGACAGTGTCCGGTGCGCCAGGCTGACTCGGCTCGAACTGGCCGCTCTCGGGAAATTGGCCGACGGCGTACGGCTAAAATTCACCGGACTGTCCGGTGTGCACCGGACTGTCCGGTGAGCCAACAGTCAGCCGGGCCAACGGTCGGCCGCGCAATCTGCGCGGGACACGTGGCGGAGCCAACGGTCGGAAGACGGCACCGGACTGTCCGGTGTGCACCGGACATGTCCGGTGCGCCAACGGCTCCGGGATCTGCGACAGTCTGCAACGGTCGGAAGCGCCAGATAAGGAAAGAAATCGGGCACCGGACAGTGTCCGGTGTGCACCGGACTGTCCGGTGCCCCCGACGACAGAAGGCAAGGATGGCCTTCCGGATTTGCTCTCAACGGCTCCTAGCTGCCTTGGGGCTATAAAAGGAGCCCCTAGGCGCATGGAGGAGACACACAAGCAACCTTTGAGCATTCTTGATCATCCACACTCAGTCTTTGCGCATTTGATTGTCATTCTAAGTGTTTCGAGCTCCGTTCTAGTGAGAACTTTGTGATACTCTTGTGAGCTCGATTCTTGGCCGTGTGTGTGCGCGTTTCGCTGTGGATTTGTGTGTGTTGCTTCCCTCCCTTACTCTGTGCTTCTTTGTGATCATATACTTGTAAGGGCAAGAGACTCCAATTTGTGGAGATTCCTTGCAAACGGGATAGTGAAAGGAAAAACAAAACACCGTGGTATTCAAGTGGGTCTTTGGACCGCTTGAGAGGGGTTGATTGCAACCCTCGTCCGTTGGGACGCCACAACGTGGAGTAGGCAAGCGTTGGCTTGGCCGAACCACGGGATAAACCACTGTGTCACCTCTGTGCTTGATCTCTTGTGGTATTGTGTTTTGTTGAGACTTCACCTTAGCCACTTGGCAATAATTGTGCTAACACTTAACAAGTTTTTGTGGCTTAAGTTTGAAGTTTTTACAGGATCACCTATTCACCCCCCCTCTAGGTGCTCTCACTCTCGGCCCGTCGGACCGCGGCGCCTTCCAGGAGATTCTTGAGTTCTCCCTGGATTCGCCGCCCCTCGGTGGTTGATGGCTCTGGCATCGCGCGAAGAAGCATTGCTGCTGCCGCCAGGTTCTGGCCGACCCCACTGGATGCGGGTGGTGGCCTGAGCCTGACGTCGTCGGCAATGCGGTGCTGGAAGCCCTGGGGTAGATGACGTATTTCTCCGGCCAGAGGTTGGCCCGCCCATGCCTGCCCGACGTCCCGACGGATCGGCTCCAGCGCTCCTGCTCCCTCGTCGAGCCTGGCCTGCACCTCGCGGATTTGCTCGAGCTGTGGGTCATGACCCCCCGCCTGAACGGGGACCACAGCTAGCTCCCGTGGGATGTCAACGCGAGGCACCGGCCTAGGGAGGTCACCGTCCTCCGGCATGCCGAGATGGCTGCCTTCGGGGGGACCCCCTAGATCGACGTGGAAGCATTCGCGACTTGGGCCGCGATCCTCGTCGCCGAGGCTTCGGCCACCGTCGGAACAGTCGGAAAGGCAGTAGTCGCATGCGGTCATGAAGTCCCGCATGGCACTAGGGTTACCAAGTCCAGAGAAATCCCAACAGATGCTAGGTTCGTCGTCTTCCTCGGACCCAGAGGGCCCGTAGGTCGAGACGTCCGTCAGCCGGTCCCAAGGTGACCGCACACGAAACCCCAGAGGGTCTGGATTTGCCTCTACGAGAGCGCCCGCCAAAGCGAAGTCGCTAGACGGGTCGAGGCTGAACCCAAAAGACGCGGGATGGGAATCGATCGGTACCTTTTGGTCGACGGGCGGCGATAAGGTCGCGTCGGGGACTGACTGCGCCGTCGTCTCAGGTACGAGGGTGACATCCAGCAAGCTTTTTGCGAGCGTGCTGGCGTCGTCCGCTTGCTCGGGATTGGCGTGTCGCGGGGAGACGGCGCTCGCCTTCGTCTCAAACGCGAGGTCGACGCCTGGTGCGCCCCCCGTTGGGGTGCCGGGACCATCGACTCGCTCGACAGCCGACGAGGCGCTGTCTCCTGCTTGGCTTTGGTTGCCCCGCCTCCTCCTCCGTCGACGGGGGAGAGGACGGGGTGATCTCGAAGGTTGCTCTTCCACCATGCGGGGAAGACGTCGCCGATTCCGTCGCCGGCAGGCGGGTTGTCGGCCGCCACTGTTGTTGTCGCACGGCGGTGGAAGGAGTATCATGTCGTAGCTGCCGTCGAGGGACATGAACTCAAGACTCCCGAAACGGAGCACCGTCCCGGGTTGGAGAGGTTGCTGGAGACTGCCCATCTGGAGCTTGACGGGAAGCTGTTCGTCAACACGCAGCAGGCCCCTACCTGGCGCGCCAACTGTCGGCGTTTCGAGACCGGGGGGTCCCTGGGCCGACGAGTGAATGTCGCCGCGTGCCCCAGCCCAGATGGGTCGAGCGCGAGGGCGAGCGCGAAGGGGGGAGAGCGAGGCGGCCGGAGACCGGCGTGAGAGAGGTGGGAATGCCACGGCCTTCGTGTTCGTCTCGCGCCCAGGTCGGGTGCGCTTGCAGTAGGGGGTTACAAGCGTCCACGCGGGAGAGGGAGCGAGCGGCTCCAGGCGAGCGCCTGTTCTCGTCCTCGTCCCCGCGCGGCCAACCTTCTCTAAGAGGGCCCTTGTCCTCCCTTTTATAGACGTAAGGAGAGGATCCAGGTGTACAATGTGGGGTGTAGCAGGGTGCTACGTGTCTAGCGGAGGTGAGCTAGCGCCCTAGGTACATGCCGTTGTGGCAGCCGGAGAGATCTTGGCACCCAGCAGGTGTGATGTCGTGGCCGTCGAAGGAGCGATGGAGCTTGGCGGAGGGACAGCTGTCGGAGCGGTTGAGCCCTTGCTGACGTCCTCTTGCTTCCGTAAGGGGGCGGAGAGCCACCGTCGTCACAGAGCATGCGGGGCGCCATCATTGCTTATCTGGCGGCGTGAGCCAGATGGGACGCCGGTCTTGTTCCCTGCGGCCCGAGTCAGCTCGGGGTAGGGTGATGATGGCGCCTCCTGTCGACGTGGCTGGTCTACGCCCTAGGTTGGGCGATGTGGAAGCTCCTCCGAAGCCGAGGTTGAGACCGAGCCCCCGGGTCGGGCGAGGCGGAGATCGTCGTCTTCTAGGGCCGAGCCCAAGTCCGAGCCCTGGGTCGGGCGAGGCGGAGATCGTCGTCTTCTGGGACTTAGCCCGAGTCTGAGCCCTGGGTCGGGCGAGGCGGAGATCGTCATCTTCTGGGACTTAGCCCGAGTCCGAGCCCTGGGTCGGGCGAGGCGGAGATCGTCGTCTTCTGGGACTTAGCCCGAGTCCGAGCCCTGGGTCGGGCGGAGCGGAGTTCGCCGTCTTCCGGGACTTAGCCCGAGTCCGAGCCCTGGGTCGGGCGGAGCGGAGTTCGCCGTCTTCCGGGACTTAGCCCGAGTCCGAGCCCTGGGTCGGGCGGAGCGGAGTTCGCCGTCTTCCGGGACTTAGCCCGAGTCCGAGCCCTGGGTCGGGCGGAGTTCGCCGTCTTCCGGGACTTAGCCCGAGTCCGAGCCCTGGGTCGGGCGAAGCGGAGCTTCCTATGGTGCCTCCGGCAGGGCCTGACCGCTTGTCAGTCTTACTCTATCCAGTGGCACTGTAGTCGGTGTGGTGTAGGCGGCGCTGTCCTTTCGTCAGGCCGGTCAGTGGAGCGGCGAAGTGACGGCGGTCACTTCGGCTCTGCCGGCGGGGGGTGCGTGCCAGGATAAGGGTGTCAGGCCACCTTTGCATTAAATGCTCCTGCGACTTGGTCGGTCGGTGCGGCGATTTGGTCAGGGTTGCTTCTTAGCGAAGGCAGGGCCTCGGGCGAGCCGGGAATATGTTCGCCGCTAAAAGGGGGACCTCGGGCGAGACGGAAATCCTCCGGGGTCGGCTGCCCTTGTCCGAGGCTAGGCTCGGGTGAGGCGTGATCGTGTCCCTCGAATGGACTGATCCCTGACTTAATCGCACCCATCAGGCCTTTGCAGCTTCATGCTGATGGGGGTTACCAGCTGAGAATTAGGAGCCTTGAGGGTACCCCTAATTATGGTCCCCGACAGTAGCCCCCGAGCCTCGAAGGGAGTGTTTGCACTCGCTTGGAGGCTTTCGTCGCACCTTTTTGCAAGGGGACCAGCCTTTCTCGGTTGCGTTTTGTTCCGGTGGGTCACACAAAAGACGTCTTAGTTGAAGTTGTACACAATTCAACATGAGTCATGTTGGCTAGAGGGTGGAAGGCTAGGTATTCTGCTCAATAGATCCAAGGTTCGATTCGATTCCTAAGCAGCCACGGTTTAATTTTTTTTTCTGCGCGCGGAACGGGGGAGGACAGAACGGCAGAACGACCGACTACTATTGCTTACTTAATAAGTAGTAGAGATTTCCTTACGAGCCGTTTGGATTTATTT
Organism: Zea luxurians; assembly: GCA_029449295.1. Taxonomy (NCBI): domain Eukaryota; kingdom Viridiplantae; phylum Streptophyta; class Magnoliopsida; order Poales; family Poaceae; genus Zea; species Zea luxurians. Next base: position 8,231,721 of record JAOPSE010000026.1, on the reverse strand, counting down.
ATTTAGGAGAAATTAGAATCTATTTAATAAAATAATTTATTTGTCTTGAAATTTGATATCCCACTACTTTCCAAAACTAAGATATAAGTCTATCTCAAATTTATAGAATGGAGTATGATAAATGATTTTATGTATTAACGGAATTGGTTTCTACTCTGTAGCTTATAAGACGCTCTTTGGCTCACTCATCTATGTCAAAGGAGGTACGTGAGTTTGTTGAATTATATAAGATCAAGTTGCTCAATTCATCTCTATATTGTGCTCAGGCCAATGGATAGACCGAGTCTAGCAATAGGACATTGATTAGCATGGTAAAAAAGAAGATATCTTATCATCATAAGCATTGACATAAAGGTCTTGTTTGAAGTTTTATGGAATCATAGAATATTTAAACACCGTGCTACTAAAGTTTTTCCGTTTGAGCTTGTTTATGGGTAGGAAACAATTTTACCTCTAGATGTAAGCCTAAATGCTGTCAGGTTCGCCAGGTAGAATGATCTAACTGTCGATGTTTATTATAATTTAACAATGGATAATATTGATGAAGTGATCGACAAGAGATTAATAGCTCTGAGAGAAATATAGAAAGACAAGATCATGGTCGCCAAAACTTACAACAAGAAGGTCAAGACTAAATCATTCCAGCCAGGAGACTTGGTATGGAAGACCATCTTGCCACTGAGGAGCAGAAACCGGAAGTTCAGGAAATAGTCGTTAAGCTAGGAGGGCCCTACAAGGTTACAAAGGTGATATCTCGTAACACCTACATGTTGCATACATTACAAGGGGGAGGACTTGCCCAAGCCACTAAACGAGCATTTTCTAAAGCAACATCATTCTAGTATGTGGCAAGATGCTTAAGGGAACCGATGTGATCACATCGAGTTGATTCCAGCCTGCACCAGTGCTTTTGGTTCGCTCAGCTTCTTCAAAAGGAAGGGACATGTGTTGAGCACCATTTGTGGCACTAGACATGGCCGGACGGTCCGGTCCGCGAATAGATCGAATCAGACGTAACTAATCCTATCTTCTCGCGTGTTTATCTCTATAATCTCGCGGGAGTTATTGGAGAACGCCTAGGAACAGGTCTAAGGGCATGTTTGGTTTGTGGCTAAATGTGCCACACTTTGCCTAAGGTTAGTCGTTCGAATTGAATAACTAACCTTAGGCAGAAAAGTTAGGCAAAGTGTGACAACTGAGGTAGTGAACCAAACAGGCCCTAAACCTCCTCTTATATATTTGAAGGGGTACGAACGATTGAACAACCAATAATCAAATGGACAATCAATTTATCATCTCTTATTTACCTTTTGCCATAGGAGTAGACAGCATATATTTCTCCCTCTAATCTCCACCTCTCTTCGTCTCTATGTCGTTTAGAGACGTCTTAGGTGGCCTGTTGATCCCAAGATAAATCCTAGGATCTCTCCTATCGACGGGGTCTCTCCCTAGAGCGAGATCAGGTGCTGTTGGCGAATTCCGTCGTCTCTGCGTATGTGTGGACTGTCCAGCTCGTCTGCAGAAACCTTAGCTCTTGCGCTAGGTCACGGACCGTCCGGCCCTCGGCCGCAGAATGTCTGCGCTGTTGTAGAGAGCGTCATCGTCGGTACTCATAAAAGTGATTGGTCATCTTAGTGATTGGTGATCAATTTTACGTTAACAAATATATTATTGAAGATGTTGTCGATATATTATTGAAGATGTTGTAAGCCCTATTTATCACTTAATTTAGGTTGCAGATGACCCGAACATGTGGGGTCGTGATTCGCGTGCTCCATACGCCAACCAGGCCCGCCACGTGTCCGCGTCGTCGCGATCTCGGCCTTTTCCGCTTTCGGTTTCGGGCTCAAAAGGGCTTTCCAGGAGGGGAGAGGAGCCGCACCGCACGCCGCTCGTCTCCCCTGCTTGCTCTGGGTTCCTCTATTCCTCTCCAGTCTCCATCACAGGAGCACGCGACGCGCGCCACAGGAAGGAAGGGAAAAAACATGGCGCCGGCGAACGGGGACGCGTGCCGCAGCGTCGGCGGGGTGCCGCGCCCGACGAACCCCATGGTGACGCCGCTGCTCACCGACCTTTACCAGTTCACCATGGCCTACGCCTACTGGAAGGCCGGCAAGCACCTCGACCGCGCAGTGTTAGCCCTGAGCCCCAGCTCTTCCCCACTCTTAACTCCCCGCGCTTCCTTTGTCTGATCCTTTCCCTCGATTTGGGGTGTCAGTTTACACTTCACTCGATTTGTGGTATCAGTTTACACTTACCTCCAGGCTCCAGCCCTCGATTTGTGGTTTGTTAGGCCACTGAGGAGGGGGTGATAATCTGATAGACATGGCCCCGCCTCGATAAGGCGTGACTGGGTTCTGGGTAGTGTTCTGGTTCTGGAACTATTTTGCTACCTTTTCTTTTTGTGAAACCGTGTGTGAGGCTGGGCTGGCTGTGATGATTGTGGTCCGCTGAGCACATTTGGGGCTCTGCTTCGTAGTTTCGTTTCAGTATGTTATAAGATTAGGTTTGCAATGGGGAAACCGCTTTTCGTTAGGCCAAGTGTTTTATCTAGGTCGTACTTGGTGTAGCAAGTGTGTAAAATCAGCGTCACAGTTCTTCTGTCTGTACCGGTCTTCAAGTTACGCTCTACTCTCTTTCACCTGCACTAACTGCGAACTGAAATGGTATCAGATTTGATCTCTACTTCCGGAAAAATCCATTTGGCGGGGAGTTCACCATCTTCGGTGGCCTCGAGGAATGTATAAGGTTCATTGCTAACTTCAAGTTCACGGAGGAGGAAATCAAATTTCTGCGATCTGTCATGCCTGCATGTGAGGTGGGTTTGCTTATCTTGTTGAAAAAAACTGGATCATGTCATGAGGAAATCTGCATGATGTGTACAGTTGAAAAACATTGTAGTTTTTCTTAGCAGCTCAACTATGCTCATTTCATGTTTATGATGGTTCTTTCCATGACTTCTGGCAACCAACTAATTTGTGCTGCCCTCTCCTTTTGTAGGATGACTTCTTTGAGTACCTCCGTTCGATTGACTGCTCAGACGTGGAGGTTTATGCCATACCAGAGGGTTATGCTGTGTTCCCTAAAGTTCCACTGATGAGAATTGAAGGACCTGTTGCTGTAAGTACCAGGAGTAAGTTAGCATGTAAAAGCTTCACAACAGTAGCTGCTGTAGATTGACACATTTTTAACGTTCACCAATATTCCAGTTTTCCCATACGTTGAGATTGTGATGTTTGTCCCAGGTTGTCCAGCTTCTTGAAACTCCATTTTTAAGTCTCGTCAACTATGCTTCTCTGGTTACCACGAATGCGGCACGGCACCGACTTGTAGCTGGGAAGTCAAAGAATTTACTTGAATTTGGACTTCGACGGGCTCAAGTGGGTCTTACTTTTCATACTGTTTTGCTTGCTCATCCATTAACCTTTGTATGGTAGACCTATAATTATAAATACTCATCTGTCAGGGGCCTGATGGAGGAATCAGTGCATCAAGATATTGTTATATGGGAGGCTTTGATGCAACAAGGTCTGTGTTGCTCACTCAATGAACTCAGTGCTGTATTATAGAATATTACATGCTCTGACTTTATCTAGCTTTTTTGGTTTTTTTGACTCGATCATAACTTAAATTGGCACTCTTCTGGGTATTTGTCTGCTTAACTTTTACTTTTTATGCTACTGATGATGCAATCTAAACGAATAATCTAGAATAGTGACATGTAGCACATCATCCAAATATATGATTTCATAATGAGGTATACTTGATCTTGCAATAGCAGAAAATTATTTTATAAATTTATTTGGAAGGAAAGGCAGTTTTTGTCATCATAATATATGATATCTGCTTGAACAGCAATGTTGCAGCAGGAAGATTGTTTGGGATACCAATACGTGGGACTCATTCACATGCATTTGTGAGCTCCTTCATGGTTAGTAGTGATGACTTCTTGTTATTCCAATCTTGCTTGTGAATGATTAAATTTACTGTCATTTTGTGAGTTTTCTGTGTGTCATTATGACATCATCTATACTGGAAACGTTTTGGTCTTCCCTTTGTAGTTGGATTCAATGCTTCTTTAGTAATATACTGATTTGTTTATCAGGTTCAGATAGTGCAAGCATGCTTTATTCCATAGTACCTCTATTTATGCTTTGTGCAATTATAGGATTAACCTACTATTCCATAGTTTGAGAAATGATGAATCTGTTAGTTTGAATATTTTTTTCTCGAAAAACGCAGGAGAACTGCACCTCAATTTATATATTAAGAAGAGCGAAACAAAGGTCTAAAGTAGACCCATAAGATCCCAAAACATGGCACTCGTTACGGAGGCCAGTAACAACCATACATAAAAGGATCCATAAACACACACCCTACAACAACCTATGCAGGGGGGCAGCCTAAAAGGAGAGTCCTTTGGCTCCAGCTAATTCCCACCTTCTTTCTTCATTGGCTTGCTCCAGAATTAGAGGAAGGCTGGGAGACCCTCCATCAAATATCACTCTATTGTGATGCTTCCAAATCATCCTAGGACCACAAAATGATGAGTCGAGACCTTTCCTGAGTCCTGACAAGACCATTCACTGCCTCTCAAGCCATCTCCCACCATTCCATAAAGGATGCTATACCTGGCTGTGGAGCTAAGCTATGCAGCCCGAACTTTCTTAACAGATTATACTAGAATACTCTTGAAAAACGCAGGTCACAAGCAAGTGGTTCAGAGTTTCAGCCTGCTGATCGCACAAAGGACAGCTGGAAGGGTGATTCAGGTCCCTTTTTTCCAAACGATCAGCCTTCCAGCATCTGTTCTGGGCCACCAGCCAAATGAAAAAATTCTAGTTGGCTTGCATCTGATAACCCAAATGGTTTTCTGGTGCCACTGCATAGTGTTCACCCGACTAAGACGTTTCAGGATTGGATATTTTGAAATTTATCCGTGCTGTAAATGTAGGAGGTCTGAAGGTGCAGCCAGGGAGCATGCTTTAGTGGGCAATGTGATTATGCTAAAAACTTAGTAACTATGTGATTGATTTTTTTTTGTTCTGGATGAGAAAGTAAAGCTATTATATTTTTTCCCAGTGGACTTTTTCTCTCAAATGCGTGGGAGAGCTACACATCATTTACATTGAGAAGGTGCTCTAACTTGGTATCGTTTTGCAGGGTCTTGATGAAATTACTGACAAAACACTTACTAGTTCTGATGGTTCAAACACATGTGAAGATTTTATCTCTCTGGTGCAGAACTGGCTGATCAGGATACAGGTGTTGTTACTGCTCAGCTTTGAAAAAGCATGCTGAATTAGATATTTCATGTGCACTTATTCCCTTCTTGCAAGCTACCCTATATTTTACCTGTATTTTGAAGTTACGGATCTCCTAGTTAGTAATTTGTTTATCTTTTCACTAGTCAAGCTCTATAATTACATTATTCTCAGGATTCTAGTTCATTGCATGGTACCTTTGGAGAAACGAGCCAAAGTGAGTTGGCTGCATTCACGTCATATGCACTGGCATTTCCAAATTCCTTCCTGGCCTTGGTTGACACATATGATGTAAGTTGATCTTTGTCAGCAATTATATTTTTATGTTTTCTGTGGCATGTGCAAAATAATGTTTCTTCTGTTTAATGGGTTCTTCTCCTGGACTGGATTAACATTGCATACATCATAATGATTTCTTGCAAGCAAATCAAAAGATAGAAAAGAACAACAAAAAAAGAAAGATCAACCAACCTAGGAGGAGGTGTGGAACTGTTAATAAAAAAATTAGGCAACCAAAATTGAAGTCGAAGATAACCTGAACCTGGCTATTGGGCTATACAACAACTACATTAGGCTCAGTTCCCGATATCCTGGAACCGTAATCAAGGCATTTCCATTTGCTTTCTTAGTCTCCACTGGATATATTACGGGCATCTAACCTGCATAGTGCATATATTCTGACCTGCTATTATGTTTATTCATATCCCCCTTAGGCTTGCCAGAGATTGTGGATTACTTATGGGATAGTGAATGTTTAGGGATGACCTTGTTAGAATTAGCACATCAACTTCTAATTGAGCATAACTGATATTTTAATACATCCACTGCTAGGTCATGAGAAGTGGAGTGCCAAACTTCTGTGCTGTTGCTTTGGCCCTCAATGATATGGGGTAATCTTGTCTGAGCTTGTCTCCTTAATGTTTGGTTTTCCTTTTCTTAATGTGCACAAGTAAAACTTTGTGGCTGCCTCCTATATAAAGTTCAACTAGTACAATATCCGTGCGCTGTGACGGCACACAATCATATTTGATATCCATAAAAATAAATTTAATATCAAAGTGAACATGTGGTCCACATATTAGATTTTAAACTGATAAGAATAAATATTACACTTTATCTTAGCCAAAAGGACGAGAAATGTATGAGTTGAAAAGGAGTCCGACCCCCCCTTTTTTTATAGCTCGCTCGATCACTCGTCCTCTTTCAACTAGCGATGTGGTACTATGTGGGAGCGTTGCACTGCGGGTGGCTTCCTGTCGTGTTGGGTTTAGGTGGTTTCTCATCGCCCCTCTGGTGTAACAGCCTATTGGGCTCATTGCTAGACGAGAAACGGGGGAGAGAAACAGACCTAAGCGCTTCGCACGTGACACACGAATTTGGTGCTTTAAAAAAAGTAGAGATTGCACTTTTAACATAAGTAAACTTGTCTTTTGTCTAGCCCTTCCATTGTACTCAAGCTCTACTTTTGAGGTTTATTGTTGCCTAACTTACCTAGAAGTGATGCTATGAATATTTAAGAATAATCAGGGGCTTTTATTGTGATATGTAAGACTAATTAGCTAGAAACTTTCTCCCTAATGGCATAAGAACCAACACCAGCACTTGCTCTCTTGGATTGTCTCTTTGCTTTAGGACTCCGCTGCCCTAAGTTCATTATTTTTTTAGTTACTGTAAAATCCATCTCATGTGTATTGCTGAGATTCAGGAGACCCAGGTTTTCATGTGAGTATTAGTTGCTTTGATATTTGAGCAGCAATTGATTCTAAAAATTCTTTATTGTACTTGATGTCTGACTAATAATTTGATTTGTCACTATAAAAACTCAAATTATAATTTTTCCATTGGAAGTCCCGGTCTACCGGCAAGGCGTCAACTGCCACTGAATTTCCCGATTCATTTAGCTTTATTCAAGTGACCCAAGTAACCCCAACCTCTCTGCCCCTCTCAACCACACACAATCCTGCCCTCTACAAGCCATTGTACCTTCCACAGCTCCCTGCTCCTAGCCGCAAATCCACCTGACCTAGGCATCCCAATCACACAGTCCTGAACTGTCCGAACTTAGACTCCAATCTCAACGTAGTCAATGAGCACTTTCACTGGCCTCCTGTTCATGATGCCCCCTAGATATATCTTCCACAAATCCCGACCTTCCAACCTCTAAAGTGGTCTGACTTTCAACAATTCAATGGGAGCACCCTCCATTATCTTCAGTTTCACCTTTGAGTCACCGCTGTTCGAATTCTTTTCCCTGTCCGCACCAGGTGCGACACTGCACTGCGAGCTCACCAGTCAACACCTTTGGGTTTACTGTCTTGTGTGACTGAAGTTTCTGTTTGGTTTGCTCAAAAGGAAAGCCATAGTTTCGTTCATCCCAATTGCTCCCTTCGTGCATCAATTGGCTTGCTGTTAGGGTGGATCTGTAGAACAGTTTATCTTTATTGGTTTTGATCTTGCTGCATATGTCCGAGAGTATGAAGCTGTGCAGTGTGTGTGTAGAAGTGAGGAAAACCCTACCCTAAACAGGGGATGGGAGTGATATTAATAGAGTGAGTAACTGGGCCAGGCCCATTACACAGGGGTATAACACAAACCCTAGACGGGTAGTCTAACACCCCCCCGCAGTCACAACTCTATCCTGTACAGATGTTGAGACTGGATCGAAAGTCTAAAAAGACACTCGACGGTAACCCCTTGGTGAAGATGTCGGCGAACTGAAGCGTGGTGGGGACGCTGAGAACGCGGACGTCACCGGCAGCGACACGCTCGCGGACGAAGTGCAGGTCGATCTCCACATGCTTCGTGCGCTGATGCTGCACGGGGTTGGTGGAGAGGTAGACCGCGCTGACGTTGTCGCAGTAGACGAGGGTGGCGCGCTGAAGGGGACTGTGAAGCTCGTGGAGGAGCTGGCGCAGCCAGGAGGCCTCGGCCACGCCGTTGGCCACGGCACGGTACTCGGCCTCAGCGCTGGAGCGAGAGACGACGGGCTGCCTCTTGGCGGCCCAAGAGACGAGGTTGGCGCCCAGGAAGACGGCGTAGCCGGAGGTGGACCGGCGCGTGTCGGGACAGCCAGCCCAGTCAGCGTCGGTGTAGACCACGAGCTCCGACGTCGGGGATGGGCGGAGTAGGAGGCCGTAGTCGAGGGAGCCGCGGAGGTAGCGTAGAATCCGCTTGAGCGCAGTGAGATGGGGCTCCCGCGGAGTGTGCATATGCAGGCACACCTGCTGGACGGCGTAGGCGATGTCGGGCCGGGAGAACGTGAGGTACTGGAGCGCGCCGGTGAGGCTCCGGTATGACGTCGCGTCGGCGACCGGAGGCCCGTCGTCCTCAGAGAGCTTCGCCTGAGTGTCGACAGGCGTGGAGCAGGGCTTGCAGTCAGACATGCCAGCCCGCTCCAGGATGTCGATGGCGTACTGGCGCTGGTGGAGGAAGAGACCCTGAGGCCGACGTTCGGCGGTGATGCCGAGGAAGTGGTGAAGGGGCCCCAGGTCCTTCATCGCGAACTCCCGCTGAAGGGCGACGATCGTGCGGTGAAGCAGGTCGGCGGTGGATGCCGTGAGCACAATGTCGTCGACGTAGAGCAGGAGGTAGACGGTGTCGTCGCCGCGCCGGTAGATGAACAGGGACGTGTCCGACTTGGCCTCGACGAAGCCGACGGAGGCCAGGTAGGAGGCGAAGCGACTGTACCAAGCCCGTGGCGCCTGCTTGAGGCCGTACAGGGTCCGGTTCAGCCGGCAAACCAGGTCCAGACGGTCAGCGTCGACGAAGCCGGTGGGCTGGCTGCAGTAGACAGTCTCCGTCAGAGTGCCATGGAGGAAGGCATTCTTGACATCGAGCTGATGGATCGCCCAGTCGCGGGAGAGGGCGAGGGAGAGGACGGCGCGAACAGTGGCGAACTTGACGACAGGGCTGAAGGTCTCGTCGTAGTCCACTCCGGGGCGCTGGGTGAAGCCCCGAAGGACCCAACGGGCCTTGTAGCGGTCGAGGGAGCCGTCCGAGGTCAGCTTGTGGCGAAATAGCCACTTGCCGGTGACCACGTTGGTGCCTGGTGGACGCGGCACCAGGTCCCAGGTGTGGTTGGCCAAGAGGGCCGCGTACTCCTCCTCCATAGCGCGACGCCAATGTGGGTCGGCGAGGGCAGTGCGAACGGAGGAGGGTACCGGGGAAGCGTCGGGTGGAGTGCTGGTCGTAGCGGCTGCCAGGATGAGCCGGTCAACGGGGCGGAGAACGCCAGCAGCGCGCCGAGTCACCATCGGGTGGACGTGCCCGGGGTCGCGATGGATGGCGACCGGGTGGTATACGGACGACTCAGAGTGAGCCGCCGGAACGTCGGGAGCGGCTGGTGGGGCCGGCTCACGGCGGTGATAGACGACGACGGGGTCAGCGAATCGGGCCGCGCTCGTCGACGGGCCCGAGTCGGGGGGCACCGAGGTAGTGGCGTGGCCGCGGCGATGGTAGACGAGGGCGGGGTTGGCGAATCGAGCCGGAGTCGACGGGGCCGCGCGTGGCGCAGGCGGGGTCGACGGGGCCGCGCGTGGCGCAGGCAGGATCGTCGGGGCCGCGCGTGGCGCTGGCGGGGTCGACGGGGCCGCGCGTGGCGCAGGCGTGGTCGACGGGGCCGCGCATGGCGCAGGCGGGGTCGTCGAGGCCACGCATGGCGCAGGCGGGGTCGTCGGGGCCGCGCGTGGCGCAGGCGTGATCGACGGGGCCGCGCGTGGCGCAGGCGTGATCGACGGGGCCACGCGTGGCGCGGGAATGGGCGCGAGGCGGGGCGCCGGGGGTGGGGGTGGAACCGGATCAGGCTCGAGGAGTGAGTCTAGATCGGTAGGTGGGGTGGAGCCTACAAGGGGAAACACATCTTCGTCGAAGACGACGTGACGAGAGATGATGATGCGGTGGGAGGTGAGGTCCAGGCACCGATACCCCTTGTGGTCAGGGGAGTAGCCGAGGAAGAGGCAGCGAGTGGAGCGAGGAGAAAGCTTGTTAGGGGCGGTGGCGGAAGTGTTAGGGTAGCAGGCACAACCGAACACGCGCAGGTGGTCGTAGGAAGGGGATGTGCCGTACAGGGCGAAGTGAGGTGTAGGGTGGCTCACCGCCTTCGAGGGAAGACGGTTGAGGAGATGCGTGGCGGTATGAAGGGCCTCTGCCCAGTAGGTGGCAGGGAGAGACGCCTGAAAGAGAAGGCAGCGGATCATGTTGGTGGTGGTACGAATCATGCGCTCGGCCCGGCCGTTCTGAGCAGAGGTGTAGGGACACGAGAGACGCAACTGGACGCCGTGAGTGAGGAAGAAAGAGCGGGAGGCGTTGTTGTCGAACTCGCGGCCATTGTCGCACTGCAGGGCACGGACCGGGCGCTGGAACTGGGTGGATACCCAAGCGAAGAAGTGAGTGAGGGTGGTAAACGTATCGGACTTCAGCCGAAGGGGGAAAGTCCAAAGGAAATGGGAGTAGTCATCCAGAATGACTAGGTAGTATTTGTAGCCGGAGAGGCTAAGGACAGGAGATGTCCAGAGATCACAGTGGACAAGATCAAAGGCCTGAACAGCCCTGGATGTGGAAGTGGAAAAGGGAAGACGGGAGTGACGGCCGAGCTGACAAGCATGACAGAGGCGCTCAGAAGGGCCCCGAGTATATGATATGTCGGAGTGGCCGGAAAGCTGGGACATGACGTCAGGTCCAGGGTGCCTGAGGCGACGGTGCCAAATGGCGGAGGAGGTGGTGGTAGTAGCAAGAGCATGTGATGTGGTGGTAGTATTAAGTACAGGAGAAGAGGCTCCTCTGGTGTGGGGAGTGGAGGGCAAGTGAAGAGAATAGAGGGGGCCGGAGCTGTTACAGCGAGCGAGCACAGCATGTGAGGGAAGGTGGCGTATGGTGAGGCCCCAGGGGTCGAACTCCATAGAGCACTGGTTGTCACTAGTGAAGCGACGAACCGAGAGGAGGGGATGAGTTAGTCCGGGAGCAACAAGGACGTCGTTAAGGCAGAATGGCCCTGGAAGAGCCGATGTACCTACTGAGGTGACCGGGAGGGTGGAGCCGTTGCCGACGACGATGGAGGTAGGATGTGAGGGGTGGGGTGGATGGGAGTGGAGTAACGAAGTGGTGGTGGGGGTAGTGTGGAAGGAGGCCCCGGAGTCAACCACCCAATCGGTGGTAGTCCGGGGAGGCGGAAGTGGCGAAGGTACGGTGTGAGCGGAGAGGGCCAAAGAAGGTGCCCCGACAGAGGCACTAGGAAGGGAGGGAGATGACACGGGCTCAACCGCTAGGGAGGCGATCGCAGCACGTGGGAAGACAAGCGGTCCAGGCACGTGACGGCCCGTCTGAGGGTGGACCTCGACGCAGTCCCGAAGAATAGGGTTCCAGACTGGATCGAAGGACACGAACATGCCCCGGATGAGCTGGCCGTCGTGGAGGAGGACACGCACAGTCACGAGAGCGGCGGGCGAGGTAAAGCTCATGGCGACCGGTGCAGGCCGACGCAGGGAGGCGCGGACTGGACAGCCGGGCGCGGAACAGCAGGGGCACGGGTCCTCCGGGCCGGTGCACCTGGTCGGGTGAAGCAGGGAGGAGAAGGCTGTCGAGCAGCGGGGATGCCAGCAGGGGCGGTGAGGGCCGGGCGGCTGCGGCTGCAACACGGTCGTGGTCGCGGGCACTGGCGCGGCTGCGCGGTGCTTGAGGACGCCCTGGCGCCGGTCGGCACGGTCAGCCGGCGCAGGGAGGTGCGGCTTGGACAGCCGCCGAAGCACGCACTGCGGCAGGAAGGGCGCGGCCGGGTGCGCGGCGTCGGGCGCTGTTCGGCACAGGACGAGGCAGGGGCGCGGGCCTCCTGGCGGGTGTTCCTGGCGACGCCTGGGAGCCACGCGCGCCGGCGCGGGAGAGGAGAGCGGCGAGCCGGGCCGGATCCGCTCGACGCCGGGTCGAAGGGAAGGAGGCAGAGGGAGGGAAGCTGGGGCGCGGCCTGTAGGTGGGCGGCACAGGGCGCAGCCGCCGGGGGAGAGGGCGCGGCCTGCAGTGGGGCGGCGCAGGACCTGTCGGAGCAGGGGCGCCGGGGCCCTGGCGGCGCGTCTGGGCGGCGCCCTGGGGTGGGCGGGCACGGCAGAGGGCGGCGGAAGGAGGGAGGAAGAGAGAGGCAGCCGGCGGCTGGGAGGAGAGAAAAAAAAACAGCCAGCTGGGAGGCTCTGGTACCATGTAGAAGTGAGGAAAACCCTACCCTAAACAGGGGATGGGAGTGATATTAATAGAGTGAGTAACTGGGCCAGGCCCATTACACAGGGGTATAACACAAACCCTAGACGGGTAGTCTAACAGTGTGGAATACAACTATGCCATGGTGTATAAGCTGAGTGGGAGCCAGAGAGGCTGTTGGTGGCCGGTGAGAGGGTTTCAGCCACAGGAATTGGTCATAGCCTCATAGGCGGTCAAGCTCCTCTTGGAGCTTAGGAGTCTGGGCAGCTGACTATTGATTTTGTCGGATGGAGCAGACAGCAAGCAGAGGACAGAGATGCTTATAGGGGCAACTTTATCATACCACAGCATGATGGAGCTGACATGTTTCAGTTGCATATTTGCGATTCATGCTTTTATAAATGGAAAATTCGAGTTAGTAGTGTCAAATACGCAATTTGAGCAGAAACATGTGATGTCACAGATACTTCATTGATCTATTAGTGATTGTTAAGTGTTCCAAACAAAGCATCAGTGATAAGCATTTACCATTGGCACTTAACAGAAGTTTTCATTGCAGGTATAAGGCAGTCGGAATTAGGTTGGACTCTGGTGATTTAGCATACCTATCCATTGAGGCCCGCAAGTTCTTCCATGCAGTTGAAAAAGAATTTGTAGTTGTTGGCTTTGGGAAAACAAGTATCACAGCAAGCAATGATCTTAATGAAGAAACTATAGATGCTCTGAACAAGCAGGTAACCTACATAGTATCCATTCAAAATATTTGACGTTGTAGCATGTAGATTTCTCTCTTGCAGAACAGGTTTGGAAATTATGTATATTGTAATTTCTAACATTTTAAAGTTTGTGCTAATGATATGTGTGATCCAGTGTTTAGATATCATTAACTGAACTACGTGCTTAGTAGTTACGGCTACTGACTAGCACGTATCTAATACAGACTGGACCAGCATGGTCCCTGTACTAACAGGAAGAAATGATTTTTTTGTGCTTAATACCTGGTAGCAGATAGCTGGCTAGTGGAAACCTCTATTTAATTCTTTGTTATGATGAATTCATCATAACACATGATTGTGCAAGCAGGTTCAAATGTACAAGACCGTGATAAATACATGTATGCTCACAATAATTACATTTATGGCGCCACTGCAATCTATACATGAATACATGATTATTGGCATTTTTTGTGTAGGGCCATGAGGTAGATGCATTTGGTATTGGCACCTACCTAGTTACATGCTATGCACAAGCTGCACTTGGTTGTGTATTCAAATTAGTTGAGATTAACAAACAGCCTCGTATTAAACTTTCTGAAGATGTCATGAAGGTATGTAAGCCATTATTACTTCATAGAAGAAACATCTTTAGCTCTCTTCTATGCATCCAAACAGACCGAGAACTTAGTTGTCTGCTCCAGGTATCGATACCATGTAAGAAAAAATGCTACAGATTGTATGGCAAAGAAGGGTATCCGTTGGTTGATATAATGACCGGAGAAGATGAGCCAGGTCCAAAGGTAAACAATATTCATGTCAATGCTTATAAATACAGTCAGTGAGCCACTGAGCCTGCGTAAAGAAACATTTGCTTGTTATTTTTTTCAGTTGTGATTTTGTATGCCATAGTTACTATTTTACGAAATCTGAAACAGATGGTGGGTTTTATGATTTACCATTCGTTTATAGATTGGTGAAAGGCTCCTATGTCGTCACCCTTTCAATGAATCAAAGAGAGCGTACGTTGTTCCACAGCATGTTGAGGAATTATTGAAGTGCTACTGGCCTGGAAATTCATGTATGGAACCTCCCACCTGAGTAATTTCTGCATCACTCCTTGTTTTTCCCTTGTGCTGCATGCATGCTCCATTGACCGTGCTAGTCGTCTTTCATGAAGCATATTTACAAAATACACTGATGCGTATTGCAGTAGACTATGATGTGCTGCTAGTATTGGCATTTACCTAAAATGACCTATTGTTACTGCACGTATGATGCTAATCACCAAAGCCAAATATAGAATAGGGTTTTGCCGTAGGAATTATCACTTGAATCAGTTAAACACGTATCCTGGTTTAGTTTGAATTGTTAGACGGATAGGACAATTGTTTAAGTTATTTAAGCTGGGAGCCATTGATGTCAACTTGTGTTGTTTTGTCAACTGGTGAAGCGAATTCACGGGAGGAGCTTCCGTCCATCCATGAGATTAGAACTCGGTGTATTCACCATCTGGACCGAATGAGGCCAGACCATATGAGGCGGCTGAACCCGACGCCTTACAAGGTAAGGTAGTCTTTACTCTTGATCTGGATGCTATTAATGTCGCAGGCTAAGGACAATTTGATCGAGCTCATTTTTTTTTAAATAATCGTGTATCGTTACACCTGAATAGGTAAGCGTGAGTGCTAAGTTGTATGACTTCATCCATTTCTTGTGGCTCAACGAAGCGCCTGTCGGAGAACTGCAATGATTGATGAAATGAAGTGGCGGTAGGGTCGGATCCCAAACCTAACTCTAATAAGCTGCTCCGCTTATGGGTCCTAATAAACTGTTGCCGCCGGAGCAATTTCTGCAGTAGTTTTACCATCGCCTGCGCTCTAGTAAAATGTGAGTATGTGCTGGCGCATCTGTCAAAACAGACCATAGCTGAAGTGTTACGTACTCTGGGAACAATAGGATACCCATACCGAGCTGTATGACTATGAACTAAGATGCCGTTTGGTTCACAAATTTGTAACGTAATGGGTATCTGATAACGTTAAATCATGTTTGTTTTAGTCCAACCGTAATCAGATACCACACTAAAAATTGATATCAGCCTATTCAATTTTGTTACCGCCAGTAATCGAACGTAAATCGTTACCATTACCATTTGCGTTACATTTCTTGAACCAAACAACACCTAATTGCAATGAGGAGCAATCACTAAATTTGAGACAAATTTACTTGTCAATTACCCTACCATTCTCCTCTGCTGAATTTTATGCTTTTTACTGAAGCCAAGTTAGATTGTTAAAAAGAGCATGGCGAGATGCACTAGTCTGAAGCGATAACTGATCATGAAAGCGCCGACTTGGGCTGCCTCCGTATGGATTGCGATCACACAAGGTCCGTGCTTCTTGCGGAATGAATATGGGCATGTTTGGTTGCCTGGCCCAACCCACAACCAGGCCCGTTTCGTACAAGTTAATTGTGTTTGGTTGCCTGGCCCAACTCGAATTCCTGGCTGAGGCGAGCCAGATTTATTTTTGGGCCTGGCTCCGTAGAAACGCGGCATTCGAGCTTCGCTCCGTGGCCTGGCTCACTTGGCCACTAGGGTTTGGAGACGCCTCTCAGACGCTCCTCCCGTCACTCTCGCCACTCTCCTCCGACGCCTCTCAGACGAAGCCGCCGACGCTAGGGTTTGGAGACGCCTCTCCCGTCTCTCCCATCACTCCTCCGACGCCTCTCTCAGACGCACCCGCCGACGCTAGGGTTTGGACTCTTCTGCCGCCATGCTCTCTCTCGCCTCTCCCTCTCTCTTCCGCCGACACTAGGATTTGGACGATTGATTTGTTTTTCCTGTGGCCTCGATCGGCTCTCTTCTGCGAGCGAACACATTCCCCTGTCCTAGATCAGATCACCGCAGCAACAATCGCATCTTCATCTTCTCAGGTTTGTCCCCCATCGATCTGTTGTTCTTTAAACATTTTCTTGTATTTTTTGCTTCGATTATACTAATCCTTCGGTCTTGTTGCAAGGTCATCTCCCCCTGCACCTAGATCTACTGCCTGACCTAGATTCACTAGTACCTCATACACAGGCCAGTCTTTACCTCACACTCCTCTATTTCTTGATCTTCCTGTTGTGTTTAGTTGTTGGCCTGATTGTTTAGAATGATTGTTTACCTCAGATCTTGTTGGCCTGATTGTTTACCTCATACACCTCAGATCTGTTGTGTTTAGTTGCAAGGTCATCACAGACAGATTTTTTGCTTCGATTATTTCTTGATTCGCTAATACACCTCAGATCTATTGTGTTTAGTTGCAAGCTTGTGTTAGCATGCAAAAAAAAGCTTGTGTTACCTCATACACCTCAGATTTGTTGGCCTGCTTGTTTGTGTTTACCTCATACACCTCAGATCTGATGCCACGTAAAACTAGATTTACTTGCCAGTAGCCTTCACCTGCTTCTGTATGGTAGAACTAATCTAGTTTTACATGGATCATTTGATGCACCTCAGTAGCCGGATTCAATATATTAGAAATTAGAATGTGCTCTTCACCTGCTTCTGTATGGTAGACATTTAGACTAACATGTTGCAGTGTGCTCTATCTTGATTCATGAGCTGTTTGAATTCATATGGTCTAGCTGTGTTCAGATGTTATTGGTTTAACTGCTCTAGCTGTAGACATCTGCGGTGTTTTTGTAGATGTTATGGTAGACATCTGCTTATTTTGTAGTTTAACTGCTCTAGCTGTAATAAAACAAAACAATTTTTTTGCATTCTCCTGTGTTCAGATGTTTCTTCAGGATTTTGTAGGCACTATTATACTGCTCTAGCTGTTAAATATATATCTGCTTGTTAACTGCTTGTTAAGTAAATGCTTAACTGAATTTTGCCATCTTTCAATATTAGTTGTGTGCTTAACTGAACTTTAACATGTTTTGCCATGTTTCTGCTTGTTTAATATAATGGATTATGCAACTAGCATAATCTGTCTATTATATTAAGTAGCTAGTTGTTCCTCTTTTCTTCTCCCCCTCTTACCTTCATCTATTCCTGTTTCCCTCTTCTCTTACAACAATCTTACCTTTTGTTCCTCCTTTCTTCTCCCCCTCTTTAGCCTCTTGTCTTGTTTAATTTAATGGATTAATGCATTATATTATGCAGCTACCTCCATAACTATCTTCTTTTTATACTATGCAGGTAGTTAATGCATTATATTATGCTGCTACCTCCATATCTCTCTTCTTTTATTCTGATCATTTTTCAGTGATGAAATTATTTAAAGTCTGAGCTTAAGACCAGTTTTCAGTGATGTTTTCTGTAAATTTGAGCAGACCACAATTTTTCAGTGATGTTTTTTTTCAATCTGAGCAGATCACAATTTTTCAGTGATGTTTTTTGGTTCAATCTGAGCAGATCTCAATTTCTCAGTGATGTTTTTTGGTTCAATCTGAGCAGAGTACATTTTTTCTGTGATGTTACCAAGCCAGTTTGGAGGAACATCATTAGATGTAGCAACCCTGGCTTGTTTTTTACAATCTGAGCAGAGTACAATTTTTTTCTCATTCAACAATTCCCTTCTCTTATTTATTCAGATATGTTGGGTCCAAATCGTCATTTGCTGAAGTTGAGAGCATCGGCATTAGTCGTTGCTATATCTTGTTGGATGTTTGCATGCCTTACGCGTAGACTCTTTCATCCTCGTGTCACATATGGTCCAATGTTTCAAAGGGACATTGAGAGGCAGGCAAATCTTAGATTTATCTATGAATCTGATGATATCCAATGTGTGGAGCTGCTTAGAATGTCTAAGGTCCCTTTCTTTGAGCTTTGTGGTTTGTTTCGGTCTCGACACTTGCTAAGGGATAGTATTCACAGTTCTGTAGAAGAACAAGTTGCAATGTTTGTACATGTTGTTGGTCATAATCAAAGGTTTAGGGTTCTCAAATTCACCTTCCGAAGATCTACTGAGACTATT
Source organism: Zea luxurians (assembly GCA_029449295.1). Lineage (NCBI taxonomy): Eukaryota > Viridiplantae > Streptophyta > Magnoliopsida > Poales > Poaceae > Zea > Zea luxurians. The sequence goes on along the minus strand of JAOPSE010000026.1, from coordinate 8,213,592 downwards.
AGTAGATATTTTCACGAGGTGTTAAGTGCAATTGGTGAGCTACGCACTGAGATGATCACCCCTCCTTCCACCTCTGTCCATCCCAAAATTCATGTTAGTAGAAGATGGTACCCGTACTTCAAGGTACTTTCCATTCCATTTAGGATTGCACATTAACCATTTAATTGAAATATGTTAGTATTGTCTTTGTTTTAATAATTTTAACTTAAACATTTAGGATTGCGTTGGTGCCATTGATGACACACATGTATTGGCTAGGGTTCCTAGTTCAATGAGAGCAGCCTTCATGGGTAGAAAGCACACAACGACACAAAATGTTCTAGCAGCTGTTGATTTTGATTTGAGATTTACCTATGTTCTTGCTGGCTGGGAAGGTTCAGCTCATGATGCCTTGATTCTATCGGATGCATTGGAAAGATCTGATGGCCTCATTGTGCCACCAGGTAATTCCATAACATGTTTGAATATGCTTTTAAATTACTTCACAATCAAACTAACTAGAATTCTTTGAACTAGGAAAATTCTATTTAGTTGACGCTGGTTATGTTGTTAGACCTGGATTTCTACCTCCATACCGTAGCACAAGATATCATCTAAGAGAATTTGGTGGAGGAAATCATCCACTCAATCCAAGAGAACTCTTCAATCTAAGGCATTCTTCCCTCCGAGTAACAATTGAGAGAGCTTTCGGTGCCTTGAAGAATAGATTCAAGATTCTATACAACAAGCCTTTTCATCCATATCCGACACAAGTTAAGCTTGTGTTAGCATGCACCATCCTTCACAACTGGATTCTTAGATATGGGCTGGATTCACATTTTCCTTCGGAAAACACTTGGGCTCCAAACATTGCCAATGTGGAAGGTGCCATTGATGCAGTTCATGATAACCAAACTTGGACCCAACAAAGAGATGCTATATCAACTCAAATGTGGCAGCATAGGGGGTCTAGCCATGTGTAATTTCTTTGTGGTTTTCTTCTAAGAAACATTGTAATCTGCAGTGATGTTTTTTGTTATCAGCCTTACAATCTGAGAGAAATTGTGATCTGCAGTGATGTTTTTTGTGGAACTTAATTATTTTTATATGCTGAGAGAAATTGTGATCTGCAGTGATGTTTTTTCTGGAACTTAATTATTTTTATATGCTGAGAGAAATTGTGATCTGCAGTGATGTTTTTTGTTATCAGCTACTTTCTGCTTTGAAGCTTAATTATTTTTTATATGCTGAGAAAACTGGTCCTATGCTATGATGCCATTTCATTACCTCTTCTCTTGACTTCAATTTTATATAGACTATGGAAGTTGAGCAAGTTGCTGCTGGTAGTACCTCAAGGACTGCCATGCGCTGGACCCCTGTGATGTCAGACTTTATCCTGAGGAAGTTTGCAGACTTGGTTGGGCAAGGAGTAAAAATGGATAAAGAGTTTAAGGAGGTCCATGTCAACTCTGTTGCCAAGGCACTGACTGAATTCAGTGGCCAAGAAGTCACAGGAACCCAGGTCTATAATCATTTGAGGAAGTGGCGTCAAAAATGGATCAGGGTTTGTAGGCTCAAGGACCTAAGCGGTGCTCATTGGGATGAGAATACATTCACAATCATCCTTGATGATGAACACCTGCTGGGCCATACAAAAGACAACCCAAAGGATGCTGAATTCCTCAATGTGCCAATCGAAAACTATGTGCAGATGCAAATTATATTTGGAGCTGGGCAGGCTACTGGCAAGTATGCCATGGCCTCAAATGAGCCCCTTGGCACCATCTCGGATATCACTGAAGGTGCTGGTGCATCTGAAGAACCATGTCTTGTTGGTATTAGTGCTACTGCCTCTGGTTCTGCTGGTGCCAGCCCTTCTCATAGTGGTGCTGGTGCTGGTAGTTCCTATGGATCAAATGGAAAGAAAAGGAGACTCAGTGATGAAGAGCTTGGGATTATGGCAGGACTTACTGGAGCTGTGAACAAATTGGCTGAAGCTGTCCAAGCACCTGTTGTAGTCCAGACCACAGATGTCCACCCTGATCTGTATCAAATTTGCATGAGTATTCCAGGTTTCACTGATGAGGAGTTGATGACTTGCCTTACCTACCTACTGGACAACAAAAGGCAAGGTAATGGCTTTGTGAAGATGGAGCCTAAACACCGTGTGCTTTGGCTAAGGCAGCACCTTGCAAAGATTTGAGCAGACCAGTCCTATGTCTATGATGCCTAATACCTTGCTCGATGCGTAGTACTTTGATATACGCCTAATACTTTGCTCTATGCCTATGACACTGAATCTAGAACTGTGGATGATAATTAATAATTCTGAGACTTTTGTACCAGTCTGTGATGATTTTATATTGAACTGTTGCCTTTACTTGCCTATGATGATATGTTTTATAATGATGATCAATCAAGGGAGTATGACTAGTTGCTTTGTTTTCCTTGCTCATTTTGTGAATTTTGCCTGTGATGAAATATATTTGACTGATGACCATTCATGGGAGGTTGACTTACTGCTTTGTTTTCCTTGCTCTTGGTTTTCTTCCTGTCTATGTCTTATTTTGGGTCAGACAACCAAACATACTCTATCCTTTAATCAGATTTCTCCACTTGCCCTATGTTCTCCCATGTATGGTCAAATGAGGTGTTTATTCATACAAAACTGAGGCAATTTATTGTATTACTCTCATGAGTTGATCAAGTGGTTTTAATTGATAATAATTTCTGAGGCAAACTATAGTTCATACAATTCTCATGACTTCCTTCTCTTTTCTTCTGTTTCAATTTCTGTTTATGTTTCTGTTTACACTGGGTCACTGCAAGGGGAACCAGCTGGTATTTTAAACAGCTGGTATTTTTGGTATTTTATGGTTACAGCTGGTATTTTAAACAGATGGTGTTTCACTTGAAACTCCTGGTATTTCTGGTATAGTCTGGTGTTGAGGAGGTGTTTCATCCATATAGTCTGGTGTAAATATAGTTCTGTTTATAATAACATAGTCTGGTGTTCAGGAGGTGTTGAGGAGGTGTTTCATCCATATAGTCTGGTGTAAACTCCTGGTGTTTCATTCATATTTCTGGTATAGTCCCAGTTTCACTTGAAACTCCTGGTATTTCTGGTATAGTCTGGTGTTCAGGAGGTGTTTCATCCATATAGTCTGGTGTAAATATAGTTCTGTTTATAATAACATAGTCTGGTGTTCAGGAGGTGTTCAGGAGGTGTTTCATCCATATAGTCTGGTGTAAACTCCTGGTGTTTCATTCATATTTCTGGTATAGTCCCAGTTTCAGGAGATGTCTGTGCTAACTTTAACATATTAAAGATCTTTCCTGTTTGTTATGCCTTGATTTACTTCTGTTTACCAGAACCTCCTGTCTTGATTTACTTTAACAAACAACTAACTTTAACTCATGTCCAGAAGGTTCAAAGTTATGACCAGAAGGTTCAACTCTGTTTGTTATGCCTTGATTTACTTCTGTTTGTTCTTTGTCCGTGCTAACTTATGACCTAGTTTCATATTAAAGTTCCTGTTTGTTCTTCTGGTGGTTCTGATGTTTGGTTCTGTTTATGTTCTTTTCTTCTCTAATGGTAAGTTGCTATGGTTACCATGATCTGTTTAATTCATATTATTGTAATTCATATTATTGTAATTCATATTATTGTAATTAATTGAACTACGGTTGCTTTCGAGCGGTAGTCTACATTCATCATGACAGTGCAGGATTGATGGTAGACAAGTTCCTTTTGGTCTCCTTTACATTAGATGGCAGCACCTGTAACATGTGAAATGTTTGATTGTCTGATTCAACCTGTGCTTCTGTTTATGTTGTAATATATGGGTGTAAATCATATTTAGATGATTGTAAATAGTTTAATTTATGGGTCAAAATTATATTTTTAGTTCAAATCTGTTGTAAGTTGTCTAATAACGCTTAAAATTTTGAAATTTGGCGGGAACGACATCTAACACATCAAAATTGGTGGTAACCCAATTGGGCCAAGCTAAGAAAAATGAGAACCAAACAATATATCATATGAGCTAGGCTTACTTTGACCAGCCAACCAAACATATTAGGTTAGCTCATTACATGCGGGCTCCCTTGAGCCTGGTCCTCTCATTGAGCCAGGCTCAGGGTGGACCAGACAACCAAACACATCCTATATCTTCTTGATGTAATGACTCGATATTCTTAATATAAGCTTCCATTATTGAAAAAATGCACCACCTACTGACAGCCTAAAGGCTTTCTCCGCATCGTCCGTGCCGGTCGCCATGAGAGAGCCAGAGCCAGCGTCGACGAGACAGGCATATAGGATGTGTTTGGTTGTCTGGTCCACCCTGAGCCTGGCTCAATGAGAGGACCAGGCTCAAGGGAGCCCGCATGTAATGAGCTAACCTAATATGTTTGGTTGGCTGGTCAAAGTAAGCCTAGCCCATATGATATATTGTTTGGTTCTCATTTTTCTTAGCTTGGCCCAATTGGGTTACCACCAATTTTGATGTGTTAGATGTCGTTCCCGCCAAATTTCAAAATTTTAAGCGTTATTAGACAACTTACAACAGATTTGAACTAAAAATATAATTTTGACCCATAAATTGAACTATTTACAATCATCTAAATATGATTTACACCCATATATTACAACATAAACAGAAGCACAGGTTGAATCAGACAATCAAACATTTCACATGTTACAGGTGCTGCCATCTAATGTAAAGGAGACCAAAAGGAACTTGTCTACCATCAATCCTGCACTGTCATGATGAATGTAGACTACCGCTCGAAAGCAACCGTAGTTCAATTAATTACAATAATATGAATTACAATAATATGAATTACAATAATATGAATTAAACAGATCATGGTAACCATAGCAACTTACCATTAGAGAAGAAAAGAACATAAACAGAACCAAACATCAGAACCACCAGAAGAACAAACAGGAACTTTAATATGAAACTAGGTCATAAGTTAGCACGGACAAAGAACAAACAGAAGTAAATCAAGGCATAACAAACAGAGTTGAACCTTCTGGTCATAACTTTGAACCTTCTGGACATGAGTTAAAGTTAGTTGTTTGTTAAAGTAAATCAAGACAGGAGGTTCTGGTAAACAGAAGTAAATCAAGGCATAACAAACAGGAAAGATCTTTAATATGTTAAAGTTAGCACAGACATCTCCTGAAACTGGGACTATACCAGAAATATGAATGAAACACCAGGAGTTTACACCAGACTATATGGATGAAACACCTCCTGAACACCTCCTGAACACCAGACTATGTTATTATAAACAGAACTATATTTACACCAGACTATATGGATGAAACACCTCCTGAACACCAGACTATACCAGAAATACCAGGAGTTTCAAGTGAAACTAGGACTATACCAGAAATATGAATGAAACACCAGGAGTTTACACCAGACTATATGGATGAAACACCTCCTCAACACCTCCTGAACACCAGACTATGTTATTATAAACAGAACTATATTTACACCAGACTATATGGATGAAACACCTCCTCAACACCAGACTATACCAGAAATACCAGGAGTTTCAAGTGAAACACCATCTGTTTAAAATACCAGCTGTAACCATAAAATACCAGAAATACCAGCTGTTTAAAATACCAGCTGGTTCCCCTTGCAGTGACCCAGTGTAAACAGAAACATAAACAAAAATTGAAACAGAAGAAAAGAGAAGGAAGTCATGAGAATTGTATGAACTATAGTTTGCCTCAGAAATTATTATCAATTAAAATCACTTGATCAACTCATGAGAGTAATACAATAAATTGCCTCAGTTTTGTATGAATAAACACCTCATTTGACCATACATGGGAGAACATAGGGCAAGTGGAGAAATCTGATTAAAGGATAGAGTATGTTTGGTTGCCTGACCCAAAATAAGACATAGACAGGAAGAAAACCAAGAGCAAGGAAAACAAAGCAGTAAGTCAACCTCCCATGAATGGTCATCAGTCAAATATATTTCATCACAGGCAAAATTCACAAAATGAGCAAGGAAAACAAAGCAACTAGTCATACTCCCTTGATTGATCATCATTATAAAACATATCATCATAGGCAAGTAAAGGCAACAGTTCAATATAAAATCATCACAGACCGGTACAAAAGTCTCAGAATTATTAATTATCATCCACAGTTCCAGATTCAGTGTCATAGGCATAGAGCAAAGTATTAGGCGTATATCAAAGTACTACGCATCGAGCAAGGTATTAGGCATCATAGACATAGGACTGGTCTGCTCAAATCTTTGCAAGGTGCTGCCTTAGCCAAAGCACACGGTGTTTAGGCTCCATCTTCACAAAGCCATTACCTTGCCTTTTGTTGTCCAGTAGGTAGGTAAGGCAAGTCATCAACTCCTCATCAGTGAAACCTGGAATACTCATGCAAATTTGATACAGATCAGGGTGGACATCTGTGGTCTGGACTACAACAGGTGCTTGGACAGCTTCAGCCAATTTGTTCACAGCTCTAGTAAGTCCTGCCATAATCCCAAGCTCTTCATCACCGAGTCTCCTTTTCTTTCCATTTGATCCATAGGAACTACCAGCACCACTATGAGAAGGGCTGGCACCAGCAGAACCAGAGGCAGTAGCACTAGTACCAACAAGACATGGTTCTTCAGATGCACCAGCACCTTCAGTGATATCCGAGATGGTGCCAAGGGGCTCATTTGAGGCCATGGCATACTTGCCAGTAGCCTGCCCAGCTCCAAATATAATTTGCATCTGCACATAGTTTTCGATTGGCACATTGAGGAATTCAGCATCCTTTGGGTTGTCTTTTGTATGGCCCAGCAGGTGTTCATCATCAAGGATGATTGTGAATGTATTCTCATCCCAATGAGCACCGCTTAGGTCCTTGAGCCTACAAACCCTGATCCATTTTTGACGCCACTTCCTCAAATGATTGTAGACCTGGGTTCCTGTGACTTCTTGGCCACTGAATTCAGTCAGTGCCTTGGCAACAGAGTTGACATGGACCTCCTTGAACCCTTTATCCGTTTTTACTCCTTGCCCAACCAAGTCTGCAAACTTCCTCAGGATAAAGCCTGACATCACAGGGGTCCAGCGCATGGCAGTCCTTGAGGTACTACCAGCAGCAACTTGCTCAACTTCCATAGTCTATATAAAATTGAAGTCAAGAGAAGAGGTAATGAAATGGCATCATAGCATAGGACCAGTTTTCTCAGCATATAAAAAATAATTAAGCTTCAAAGCAGAAAGTAAGGCTGATAACAAAAAACATCACTGCAGATCACAATTTCTCTCAGCATATAAAAATAATTAAGTTCCAGAAAAAACATCACTGCAGATCACAATTTCTCTCAGCATATAAAAATAATTAAGTTCCAGAAAAAACATCACTGCAGATCACAATTTCTCTCAGCATATAAAAATAATTAAGTTCCACAAAAAACATCACTGTAGATCACAATTTCTCTCAGATTGTAAGGCTGATAACAAAAAACATCACTGCAAATTACAATGTTTCTTAGAAGAAAACCACAAAGAAATTACACACGGCTAGACCCCCTATGCTGCCACATTTGAGTTGATATAGCATCTCTTTGTTGGGTCCAAGTTTGGTTATCATGAACTGCATCAATGGCACCTTCCACATTGGCAATGTTTGGAGCCCAAGTGTTTTCCGAAGGAAAATGTGAATCCAGCCCATATCTAAGAATCCAGTTGTGAAGGATGGTGCATGCTAACACAAGCTTAACTTGTGTCGGATATGGATGAAAAGGCTTGTTGTATAGAATCTTGAATCTATTCTTCAAGGCACCGAAAGCTCTCTCAATTGTTACTCGGAGGGAAGAATGCCTTAGATTGAAGAGTTCTCTTGGATTGAGTGGAGATTTCCTCCACCAAATTCTCTTAGATGATATCTTGTGCTATGGTATGGAGGTAGAAATCCAGGTCTAACAGCATAACCAGCGTCAACTAAATAGAATTTTCTTAGTTCAAAGAATTCTAGTTAGTTTGATTGTGAAGTAATTTAAAAGCATATTCAAACATGTTATGGAATTACCTGGTGGCACAATGAGGCCATCAGATCTTTCCAATGCATCCGATAGAATCAAGGCATCATGAGCTGAACCTTCCCAGCCAGCAAGAACATAGGTAAATCTCAAATCAAAATCAACAGCTGCTAGAACATTTTGTGTCGTTGTGTGCTTTCTACCCATGAAGGCTGCTCTCATTGAACTAGGAACCCTAGCCAATACATGTGTGCCATCAATGGCACCAACGCAATCCTAAATGTTTAAGTTAAAATTATTAAAACAAAGACAATACTAACAAATTTCAATTAAATGGTTAATGTGCAATCCTAAATGGAATGGAAAGTACCTTGAAGTACGGGTACCATCTTCTACTAACATGAATTTTGGGATGGACAGAGGTGGAAGGAGGGGTGATCATCTCAGTGCGTAGCTCACCAATTGCACTTAACACCTCGTGAAAATATCTACTAATAGTCTCAGTAGATCTTCGGAAGGTGAATTTGAGAACCCTAAACCTTTGATTATGACCAACAACATGTAGAAACATTGCAACTTGTTCTTCTACATGTCGGCGTTTCGAGACCAGGGGGTCCCTAAGCCGACGAGTGAGTGTGCCGCGTGCCCCAGCCTAGATGGGTCGAGCACGTGGGCGAGCGCGAAGGGGGGAAGCGAGGTGGCCGGAGACGGGCGTGAGAGAGGTGGAAATCCCGCGGCCTTCATGTTCGTCCCGCGCCCAGGTCGGGTGCGCTTGCAGTAGGGGGTTACAAGCGTCCACGCGGGTGAGGGAAGCGAGCGGCCCCAAGAGAGCGCCTGCCCCGTCCTCGTCCCCGCGCGACCAACCTTCTCTAAGAAGGCCCTGGTCCTTCCTTTTATAGGTGTAAGGAGAGGATCCAGGTGTACAATGGGGGTGTAGCAGAGTGCTACGTGTCTAGCGGGGGAGAGCTAGCGCCCTAAGTACATGCCAATGTGGCAGCCGGAGAGATCTTGGCACCCAGCTGGTGTGGTGTCGTGGCTGTCGGAGGAGCAACGGAGCCTGGCGGAGGGACAGCTGTCGGAGCGGTTGGGTCCTTGCTGACGTCCCCCCGCTTCCGTAAGGGAGCTGAGAGCCGCCGTCGTCACGGGGCTAGCGGGGCGCCATCATTGCCTATCTGGCGGAGCTAGCCAGATGGGACACCGGTCTTGTTCTCTGCGGCCCGAGTCGGCTCGGGGTAGGGTGATGATGGCGCTTCCTGTTGACGTGGCGGGCTTGTGCCCTAGGTCGGGCGACGTGGAGGCTCCTCCGAAGCCGAGGTCGAGTCTGTCTTTCATGGCCGAGGCCGAGCCCGAGCTCCTGGGTCGGGCGAGGCGGAGGTCGTTCGGCAGAGGCCAGGGCGGAGTCCGACCCCTGGGGTCGGGCGAAGCGGAGTTCGTCGTCTTCTGGGGCCTAGCCTGAGTCCGAGCCCTGGGTCGGGCGGAGCGGAGTTCGCCGTCTTCCGGGGCCTTAGCCCGAATCCGAGCCCTGTGTCGGGTGGAGCGGAGTTCGCCGTCTTCCGGGGCCTTAGCCCGAGTCCGAGCCCTGGGTCGGGCGGAGCGGAGTTTGCCGTCTTCCGGGGCCTTAGCCCGAGTCCGAGCCCTGGGTCAGGCGGAGCGGAGTTCGCCGTCTTCCGGGGCCTTAGCTCGAGTCCGAGCCCTGGGTCGGGCGGAGCGGAGTTCGTCGTCTTCCGGGGCCTTAGCCCGAATCCGAGCCCTGGGTCGGGTGGAGCGGAGTTCGTCGTCTTCCGGGGCCTTAGCCCGAGTCCGAGCCCTGAGTCGGGCGGAGCTTCCCATGGCGCCTGTAAGGAAAATGGACCCCGGGCCATTTGGCTAATTGAGTTTTGGTGTTTGATGAACAACACAATCCGTGAACTAATAAGTTTTCTAGTGTTTGTGTTTGTAGTTCACAGGATGCGAAGAGAATTGGACCAAGGCAATGAGGTTGCAACACCTCAAAAGAAGACATAAAAAGATGCGTAGGAGTCCAATACTCAAGAACAAAGAAGCCCGAAGAAATCAGCGAAGAAATCCAAGACGAGGGCTGTCAGCCAGCGCCTGGTGGCGCACCGGACATCGGTGTCCGGTGTGCACCGGACTGTCCGGTGAGGCACCGGACAGTCTGCGCAGAGAGGCCACAGACAGGCGCTCTCTGGCTGTAGCACCGGACTGTCCGGTGTGCACCGGACTGTCCGGTGTGCCAACGGGCAGACGACAACGGTCGGATCCAACGGTCGACTGCTACAGGCGCCAACGGTCGGCTAACGTGGCGTGCACCAGACATCTACTGTGCAGTGTCCGGTGGTGCACCGGACTGTCCGGTGCACCCGACGACAGAAAGCTGCTGCTTTCTGTCCAACGGCTAGTTGAGGGTGTGGAGGCTATAAATACCACCCCAACCGGCCATTCTCAAGTGTGAGAGCCCAAGCAACATACCAATACACATAGTGCATATTTCCAAGAGCTCAAACACCCAAGTGCTTAATAGAATCACTCGGTGATTAGCGTAGGTGCTTTGCGAAGTGCTTAGGTTAGTTAGACCGCTTTAGCGCTTGCTCTAGGTGAATCCTAGTTAGTTGAGTGAGTTTTGTAAAACCACACAACCCCTCGGCTCTTGCGTGAGTCGTTGTAATTGTACCGAGTGGGGCGAGAGTCTTGCGAGACCGTGACAACCGCGTTTGTGTCACGGCCGCCACCGTGTACCGGAGGGAACGAGGCCCGCGGCGTTTCGGCCGGAAGCTCGATAGTGGAGACGGCGGGGAGCGTCCGAGAGGAGCCGGAAGCGGAGCACCACTTGCGCGTGGAGAAGGCCCGCGGCTCTCTACGGAGTTACTCGACCGTGGTGCTTGGCCCTCGCGTGGGCTTCCCTTTGCGTAGGGGCACCAACGAGGATTAGTCGGGACCTTGCGTGGTTCCGGATACCTCGGTAAAAATACCGGCGTCATCCACGAGAGTTTGCTTCTCTACTTAGCTCTTTATATTCCGCATTTATATTAAGCATTTAAGTTTCAATCTTGTTGTCATACTTATTTAGTGTAGATTGAAACTTAGTCTTTGCGGTAGAGATAGCAACACTTAGACAAAACCTAGTTTGCACATTCTAGTTTTGATTATTTGCATAGGTTTTGCTCTAGGGATTTAATTGTGGCCTAGTTTAGTAAAAGTTTTAGAAGTCCTAATTCACCCCCCTCTTAGGCGTCACCCGTTTCCTACAAGTGGTATCAGAGCCCGGTTTGGCTCATTTGAAACGCTTTAGCTTCACCGCTAAAAGAGCCGACGCTTTTTAGAGGAAGGGATGGATACCCATAGGCCACCACACTTCGACGGCACTAACTTCCCATATTATAGTGCTAGAATGGCTTGTTACCTAGAGGCCGTTGATCTAGGTGTTTGGAGAGTCACTCGTGATGGGATGAAACCCCTCAAGAATCCCGAGAAACCCACCACGAGTGAGGAAAAAGAAATCCATTTAAATGCTAGAGCCAAAAATTGCTTGTATGAATCTCTTAGCATGGATATTTTCAATCAAGTATTTACCCTGAAAACTGCTAATGAGATTTGGCTAAAATTGCATGAGCTCCATGACGGCACATCCAATGTCCGTGAGCAAAAACATTGCCTAGTCTTAAATGAGTATAATTCTTTTGCTATGAAAGATGATGAGCTTGTTAGAGACATGTATTCTCGTTTGAATCTAATTATCAATGAGCTAAATTCGATTGGCATTAATAAGCTAGGTGATGCAGACATTGTGAGGAAGATTATCTCCCTGCTACCATAACAAAGATATGGGAGCATCATCACCATCCTTCACAACATGGAGGACTTGAGCAACATGACCCCGACCATCGTGATTGGGAAAATCGCGGCTTTTGAGATGTCGCGAAAAATGAGTCGGGGAGAGGAGCCAACTTCCTCAAGACCATATGCTTTTGTATGTGATGAAAGGAAGGGCAAAAAGAAGGCTCCCACTCCAAGTTCCTCAAGCAAAGAAGAGGAAGAAGAAGAAGAAAGTGATGATGATGAAGATAATCAACCGTGCACATCATCCTCCGAGGACGAAGAAACAATCCGACGCGTCGGAAAGGTAATGAGGATGATCCGCAAGATTAATCTAATGGGTGTGCCCCTGCAGGTCGAGGATCTTCTCTTTAACATTGACAGGAAAAAGCAAAGGAAGAGAGGATGCTTCGCATGTGGGGAGAAGGGCCACTTCAGGGACAACTGTCCAAATATGGCCAAACCCAAAAAGGAGAGGAGCAAAGGCAAGGCGCTCACAAGTGTTAGAACTTGGGATGATTCTTCAAGTGAAGATGAACCTCCAAGGACGCGCAGCCATCGGTCCTCGTCACGATCATCACGGTCATCACACAAATGCCTTATGGCAAGAGGTAACAAAAGCATTCCATCCTCTAGTGATGAAAGTAGTAGTGATGATGAAGGTGAGGGAAAGGCCTCTCTAGAAGAGCTTGCGGGAGCCGTAAAATTTTTCCAGGATGTTTGCACTAAGCAAAAAGCTCAACTTAAAACTTTGAAAAATAAGTTGGTTAGCTCTCAAAATGATTACAAAGGTTTGCTAGAAAAATTTGAAACTTTTGCAAACTTAAATAGTGAGCTATCAACTAAAATTGAGCTATTAGAATCTAGTGCTCCATCCACTGCTACCGATGACAACCTTATTAAGAAGAATGAAAAACTTAAGGCTAAGTTAGCTAGCTCCCAAGAAGCTATTGAAAATTTGCTAGAGAAAATGGAAATTCTTAGCATACACAACAATGAGCTAACTACTAAGCTAGAAAACATTGGTAGCACCCCAGCAGCATCTTTAGTTGAAATATCTGAAATAATTAAGAAAGATGCTTCTACTTCCTGCTTTGATTTAATTGATGATTCTAACCCCTGCAACCAAGTCGCTGTTGAGAATATTATTGTAGAGACATGTACGGATGAGGTTGCAAAGGAAAATGAATAATTAAAGCAAGAAGTGGCTCGCCTTGGCAAGGCTTTGTATGACAAGAAAGGCAAAGCCAAACAAATCCAACCTCCACAGGATAACACCACTGCGGGAGTGAACAAGCCTATGGAGGGAGAAACTGTGATTTGTAGGCTATGCCACAAGGAAGGCCACAAGTCTTTCCAATGCAAGGCGATGACCGGGGATAAACAAAGACAAAAGCTCAAGCAAAAGCCATCAAGCAAAATCTCCAACACCTACATCAAAAAGGTGAACAAAAAGGATGCTACACCATATTTGATCAAGAAGAAAAAGAACGGAAAGGTGATAGCAATCAAGGCCAACAAGCAAGCCAACAAAGGAAAGGGGGCCAAACGCATCTGGGTGCCAAAGGAGATAATTTCAACCATGAAAAGCACCAAGAAAGTTTGGATCCCGAAAGGGAAGTGAGTGGACCAAAGGCTACGGGAAATTTGGAGACTTGGCAAAATTGGGATGTATATCATGGGGTACATCATATTGGATCAAGTTTATTGCCAAGTGGGTTAGTGAAAACTTTGGACCCAAATTTCCCACCCATGACTTAGGTAACTAGTTTTATTGTATTCTTCATTTTTAGATATGCGTATCTATTTACCTTCTATCTAGTTTACCTTTCTTGCCTAGTATTACAATTGTTATGTACTTTTGTTTAAAATCATGCATACTAGGTAAATCACATGGTAGGATTGCTTGCTTTCAATTCATATACTTAAGCAAACCTACATGGCTTAAAATGTTTATTTAAGCACGGCACATAGCTTTTATATCACTCCATAGTAAATGATGCATCAATTGAAAATTTTGATTTCTACAAGTTGTATCATTTAACTTATATGTGCCAAAGTTAGGATTATGGATAATTTGCCCCTCTTGATATCAAATCAAAGTGCATGTCTCCTACAAGTATTCAAAACTTGTATGCACACCTTTAGGGGGAGGTTACTCTATAATCTAACACCTTGAGACTAACACCTTTTCAAGTCTACTTCATGTGATAGTCTCATTGTAAGGAAAATGAAGTCCCCGGAGAAAGACAACAATCTTCCACTGCAAAATCTCCAAGAACTCTTATGTCTCTCAAGCTCACCATTGACTTTCAATTGGCATCTTTTGAGACTACATTCAGTATCATTTACATGTCTTCTCCAATATTTGATTAGACTATATTTCATATCATATGCTTCCATGTTGCAAAAATGCATAAGTAGTTAACTCATATTCTGTTACCTATGCATAAGGGAAGTTAGTCTTTTCAAATCATGTCTTGCACCTCTAATTCTTCACATGCTTTCTCCTAAGAAGAGGATCTCTGTCAGGGGGAGTATTTCTTCATCTCTAAAGGGGGAGAAAAACTCTTTCTAAAGGAGAATACTCATTTAGGGGGAGTAATCTTTTGAGGACTCCTACAAGTGGTATCATTCACATGGCTTAATTTAATATCCTTCTAGTGATATCATTTGATACAATTCTTGTTGAGGGCAAGCTTTTATTTACTTCCTACATGCTTTTAATGTCTTCCTTTTCGGTGGTTGATGCCAAAGGGGGAGAAGTTTAGGGACCAAAGCAATGAAATCTATATCAAACACCAAACACCACCAATTTAAAATTTTATATCTACAAATGGCTTTTCAAGTGGTTTTGGTTATTTGGTCCGGAAATAGGAAGTAAGTGAATTATGGAGTTAGGGGGAGGCTTAAGTCCATAACTTCACATTGTGGGGACAATCATGCATCTTAGCAAGTAAATTGCATATTTTCATTCAAATACTTGTATTATTTGCTTGCTTTGGTTGTGTTGTCATCAATCACCAAAAAGGGGGAGATTGTAAGGAAAATGGACCCGGGCCATTTGGCTAATTGAGTTTTGGTGTTTGATGAACAACACAATCCGTGAACTAATAAGTTTTCTAGTGTTTGTGTTTGTAGTTCACAGGATGCGAAGAGAATTGGACCAAGGCAATGAGGATGCAACACCTCAAAAGAAGACATAAAAAGATGCGTAGGAGTCCAATACTCAAGAACAAAGAAGCCCGAAGAAATCAGCGAAGAAATCCAAGACGAGGGCTGTCAGCCAGCGCCTGGTGGCGCACCGGACATCGGTGTCCGGTGTGCACCGGACTGTCCGGTGAGGCACCGGACAGTCTGCGCAGAGAGGCCACAGACAGGCGCTCTCTGGCTGTAGCACCGGACTGTCCGGTGTGCCAACGGGCAGACGGCAACGGTCGGATCCAACGGTCGACTGCTACAGGCGCCAACGGTCGGCTGACGTGGCGTGCACCGGACATCTACTGTGCAGTGTCCGGTGGTGCACCGGACTGTCCGGTGCACCCGACGACAGAAAGCTGCTGCTTTCTGTCCAACGGCTAGTTGAGGGTGTGGAGGCTATAAATACCACCCCAACCGGCCATTCTCAAGTGTGAGAGCCCAAGCAACATACCAATACACATAGTGCATATTTCCAAGAGCTCAAACACCCAAGTGCTTAATAGAATCACTCGGTGATTAGCGTAGGTGCTTTGCGAAGTGCTTAGGTTAGTTAGACCGCTTTAGCGCTTGCTCTAGGTGAATCCTAGTTAGTTGAGTGAGTTTTGTAAAACCACACAACCCCTCGGCTCTTGCGTGAGTCGTTGTAATTGTACCGAGTGGGGCGAGAGTCTTGCGAGACCGTGACAACCGCGTTTGTGTCACGGTCGCCACCGTGTACCGGAGGGAACGAGGCCCGCAGCGTTTCGGCCGGAAGCTCGATAGTGGAGACGGCGGGGAGCGTCCGAGAGGAGCCGGAAGCGGAGCACCACTTGCGCGTGGAGAAGGCCCGCGGCTCTCTACGGAGTTACTCGACCGTGGTGCTTGGCCCTCGCGTGGGCTTCCCTTTGCGTAGGGGCACCAACGAGGATTAGTCGGGACCTTGCGTGGTTCCGGATACCTCGGTAAAAATACCGGCGTCATCCACGAGAGTTTGCTTCTCTACTTAGCTCTTTATATTCCGCATTTATATTAAGCATTTAAGTTTCAATCTTGCTGTCATACTTATTTAGTGTAGATTGAAACTTAGTCTTTGCGGTAGAGATAGCAACACTTAGACAAAACCTAGTTTGCACATTCTAGTTTTGATTATTTGCATAGGTTTTGCTCTAGGGATTTAATTGTGGCCTAGTTTAGTAAAAGTTTTAGAAGTCCTAATTCACCCCCCTCTTAGGCGTCACCCGTTTCCTACAGCGCCTTTGGCAAGGCCTGACTGCCAGTCAGTCTCACTCTGTCAAGTGGCACTGCAGTCGGAGTGGCGCAGGCGGCGCTGTCCTTCTGTCAGACCGGTCAGTGGAGCGGCGAAGTGACGGTGGTCACTTCGGCTCTGCCGGGGGGCGCGCGTCAGGATAAAGGTGTCAGGCTACCTTTGCGTTAAATGCTCCTGCGACTCGGTCGGTCGGCGCGGCGATTTAGTCAGGGTTGCTTCTTAGCGAAGGCAAGGCCTCGGGCGAGCCGGAGATGTGTCCGCCGTTAAAAGGGGGCCTCGGGCGAGGCGGAAACCCCTCGGGGTCGGCTGTCCTTGCCCGAGGCTAGGCTCGGGCGAGGCGTGATCGAGTCGCTCGTATGGACTGATCCCTGACTTAATCGCACCCATCAGGCCTCTGCAGCTTTATGCTGATGGGGGTTACCAGCTGAGAATTAGGCGTCTTGAGGGTACCCCTAATTATGGTCCCCGACAGTAGCCCCCGAGCCTCGAAGGGTGTGTTAGCACTCGCTTGGAGGCTTTCGTCGCACTTTTTTGCAAGGGGACTAGCCTTTCTCGGTTGCATTTTGTTCCGGTGGGTGCGCGCGAGCGCACCCGCCGGGTGTAGCCCCCGAGGCCTCGGAGGAGTGGTTTCACTCCTTCGAGGTCTAAATGCCTTGCGTAATGCTTCGGCTGGTCTGGTGGTTCCCTCATACGAACTGGCCGTAGCCCGGGTGCACGGTCGGGGCCCAAGTTCTCGGGCTGGTATGTTGACGCTGTCAACGGTTCGGCCGGAGCCGGGTTTGCGAGAGTAGCCCCCGAGCCTCCGCACAGGGCGAGAGGGCGATCAGGGACAGACTCGGCTTTTTTACATACGCCCCTATGTCGCCTTTCCGCAAGGAGGAGGGGGGAGAGCGCCATGTTACGCTCGATGGGCACCGAACATGGTGTCTCCGGTGAGCTGCAAGCGGGTAATCCGAGTGGACGTCCGTGCCCCGTTCGTTGGGGGTTGGCTAGGGGCCCAGAGGCACGCCCAAAAGTACCTGCGGGTGATCTGCTGGACCCGGTCCCCTGGCGACGGGGTCCGAGGGCTCGATGCCTCCCTCCGATGGGATTCCGTTACAAGATCGCTCCCGCTGGTCTCGGAAATGTCCTAGGGTACCTCGGGAGCGCAGCCCGAGCCTTGGTTATGTATCGAACGTACCCCTGGTCATCCCTCGCTCGGCGTCTGAGGCGACTGTGAACCCTTCGGGGGCCAGCCTTCGAACCCCTGATCAGTAATGGGCGCGGAGCCCGGGTAGCCTGAGGCGGCCGTGGAACCCTTCGGGGGGCCGGCCTTCGAACCTCTGACCAGTAGTGTGTGTAGGGCCCACGCGATCTGAGGCGGCTGTTGAACCCTTCGGGGGGCCAGCCTTCGAACCCCTGATCAGTAAGGAGGCTCGGAGCCTAGTTCCTTCATGGGGAAGGATCCCTTTCGGGGTATCCCCCTTTCCCGGTCCCTGTCGCAAGAGATAGAGAAAGAGGAAAAAAGGAAAAAGGATACGAAACCGAACGACGCGGCGTACCTTTTTTGGTGCGGTTGTTTTGGCGAAGGCGAAGCGTCGCCCGCTGCTCCTGCCAGAAGCGTCGCCTGTCCAGCCGCGGAGTTAATGCGACGGGGCGAGTAGTTGTCAGGGCGGCCGTTGCGCGTGCGCGAGCCGTTCGAGGAACGGATCACGGGCGCGTTGTCTTCACACCGTGAGAGGGGGTTCTCTCGCTGCCTCCGGATGGGACGTGAGCTTGGCTGACGACGTGACCGCTGCTCCCACGCGCCTGCCACCGTTATTACTGCCGGCCCACTTTTGACCGCGTTGACCGCTGCGTCAGGCTGGCGCTGCTGGGTCGCGCGCGGGGTCGCCTTGAGTCGCGGTATTGGTTCAGCAATCGAGGAGGCGCGGTGGTGGCGCAAGTGGTACAGTTGCTTGCATGCAGCATCCGGCGCGCCGGTCGCGCGACGCGTGGGCCTGGGCCTCCATGCTGGCATGTCGGGAGTCGGAGAGGCGCGTCCACTTGGCGCGGTTGCATGCCGCCTGCATGGCTGCCCGCCCCTTTCGCCCGTTGGTCTGGGCAAAAGTGGAGGGTCACTTGTAACCGCTAGGCGGTTGTGTGCACCACGCGCGGCGGTTTGGCTTCTTCTGCTCAGAGTCGGTCTGCATGACATGCGGGACCCAGCCCCCGCGCCGCAGGGGAGGGCTTTGGAGCGTGTTGGAGAAGACTCGGCCCGTGACGGTTGGGGGCGCAAGCAGGGAGAGTCGCCTTTAAAAGGAGGGCGACCCCTTTCGTAAGGCGACCGTGCCTTCTTCCTCCCTTATGCACCGTGTCTTTCCACCTTTCAAGCCCCCGGATGGGGAAACCGCCGTCTTTTCGCCCCATCGTTGGAGGGACGCAACTCCGTGGGAGTTGGTACCTTTCAGCCATCGTTCGGCTTCAAGGATTTTCATCATGCAGCCCGGCTGCACCCCTCCGCCGGCGGTCACCCAAGGCAGTGACCTCCGGCTTGATGGCGGGGGAAAGCGAGCCGGGCTGCGGCCTCTGCCCCTCCCTCAGCCTCAAGGATTTTCATCACCAGGGCTGGGGAGGGGAGTGTGCCGAGTTGAGGTCGGCCCCCACGTGGGCGGCGGCCCGCTCCTTCACTCAGTGATCGGAGGGAGGAGCGGTTGTCGTCCATGGCGCTGGCATCTGCAGCGTGCCTGGCTTTCGGACGCGAGCGGCTTCGGAGCCGCTCGCGGCGCCGGTGTCTGCCACGGCAGCTGGAAGAGGTTCTTCCGCCGGCGTGATAGCCAAGGCTGGCCACGGTCCGACCTCCAACTCTACGGCCTTCTGCCCGTCCTTGCCTCTCGAGTTTGGGCATGGGCGGGGGCCTCCTGGCAGCAGCATCCGCCCTGAGGTCATCGCTGCTGCTGTTCGGCCCCCCGGGACAGAAGTCTTTATCGTCGCCGCTGCTGGGGCGGGCGATGACAAGCCGTTCGTCGGTCTTCTGTTGCTCCGCAGGCCCACCCCTATCGAGTGGGGTTGTTCGTACCTGCGGAGGGGGAACCGGAGTTCCGTTTGTAATGGCACTTCGAGTGCCAGTGTTTTTGTTCATTACGGCTTTCGGGGCCTGAACATGTATGTAACATCGGCACGGAGCCGTGTTTTTTCCTCATTTTTGAGCACTAAGACTCGTCTGTTGACTATCTGAACCGCTTCACCAAGCATGAGTCGCCCCGTGTCAAGGTGACGAGTGAGGTATCCGTATCCCGGAGGCGTAGGAGTCCCTCGGCTCGGTCGGCCTTGCTGTCCGAGGCTCCTCTAGCTTAGTTAAAGAGACCCCTCGGCCGCTCTTCGACAAGCCGAAGCCAGGGGTAGCGATATCAGTATGAACAGAGGCGGAGTCGGCTCGAGAATGAAACCTGGTTGGCCGGAGCCTAGCCGGGTTGTCCGTTGGCAGGATCGACGTCGGAGTTGATCAGCCGAGGCTTCGGACCGGGCTGGCGCCCTCGGAAGATGGTCGGCCGAGGCCCCAGGGGTAACCGGCCGAGCCGCCTGCTCGGGCCGGATTCCCGGAGAAGTCCCTGGCAGCGATTGTCCGGGCGTGGTGATGACGTCGTCCTTCGGAGCGGAGACCCTCGGACCGCGTCGCCGTCCGAGGCTAGGTCGGGCCTCGCCGAAGGTGCCGTTGATGCCGAGGGTGTTGCTGCCCCCTTCCAGCGTCAAGACCCGAACCTGCAGGATCAGATTGTCTTGTAGCGTGTGCCTTGTGCGGCCGTCGAGGCCAGAACACACACCCTCGCTGCGTTGTAAAACTGCGTCTCTTTTCCTCTTGTTTCGAGTATCTGGACTTTTTGTCGGTAACATGGATGTTTGTGCGAGCGAGAGTTGCTTCTCGCGGAAGGTGATGAGTGAGGTATCCGTATCCCCGAGGCGTGGGAGTCCCTCGGCTCGGTCGGCCTTGCCGCTTACGCGTACTTTCGCCCGTCCATGAGGCCCTGTCACCGACTCGGTCGAGAATGCTCGAAGGATCGCTTCAGCAGAAGGGCTTCCGAACGTAAAGACTTGTTCGATCCGCGGAGCCACTTTATCCGAACGCGAGTTACTTATCGCAGAAGGTGATGAGTGAGGTATCCGTATCCCGGAGGCGTAGGAGTCCCTCGGCTCGGTCAGCCTTGGCTGCTTACGTGTACTCCGTCGTTTCCAGGACCCACTTTTCGAAGTAGTCAAAAAGCACGAAAGATATTCTGGTAAAAGAGATTTTTTTTCGAGGAAAATTTTGACGCAGAGGGGGTTTCCCCCCTTTTAGCCCCCGAGGGAGGGTCGGGCTTTGCCGAGGCGAGGCCGACCCTTCCTTGTTGACTAAACTTTGCGTGGGTGCGAGGTATATGAACAACTTGGAAACATCTTAAGGGTAGAAGCGATGTAGCTGTTGGATGTTCCAAGCGTTGCCATAGACCTCGCCTTGACTGTTGGCCAGCTTGTACGTTCCGGGCTTCAGAACTTTGGAGATGACGAATGGCCCCTCCCAGGGGGGCGTGAGCTTGTGCCTCCCTCGGGCGTCTTGCCGCAGCCGAAGCACCAGGTCGCCCACCTGGAGGTCTCGGGTCGGACCCCTCGGGCGTGGTAGCGTCGCAGGGACTGCTGATACCGCGCCGAGTGTAGTAAGGCCCTGTCCCGAGCCTCTTCCAGCTGGTCCAGCGAGTCTTCTCGGCTAGCTTGGTTGCTTTGATCGTCGTAGGCCCTCATCCTCGGGGAGCCGTATTCCAGGTCAGTGGGCAAGACGGCCTCGGCCCCGTAGACCAGGAAGAACGGCGTGAAACCCGTGGCTCGGCTCGGCGTTGTCCTCAGGCTCCAGACCACCGAGGGGAGTTCCTTCATCCATCGCTTGCCGAACTTGTTGAGGTCGTTGTAAATCTGAGGCTTGAGCCCTTGTAGAATCATGCCGTTGGCACGCTCTACTTGCCCATTCGACATGGGATGAGCTACGGCAGCCCAGTCCACCCGGATGTGGTGATCCTCGCAAAAATCCAAGAATTTTCTGCCGGTGAACTGGGTGCCGTTGTCGGTGATGATGGAGTTTGGGACCCCGAAGCGATGGATGATGTTGGTGAAGAACGCCACCGCCTGCTCGGACCTGATGCTGTTCAGGGGTCGGACCTCGATCCATTTGGAGAATTTGTCGATGGCGACCAGCAGGTGCGTGTAGCCCCCGGGCGCCTTCTGCAGAGGGCCGACAAGGTCCAGACCCCACACAGCGAAGGGCCAGGTGATGGGTATCGTCTGCAGAGCCTGAGCGGGCAGGTGGGTCTGCTTCGCATAGAATTGACACCCTTCGCAGGTGCGGACAATTCTAGTGGCGTCAGCCACCGCCGTCGGCCAGTAGAAGCCTTGCCGGAAGGCGTTCCTGACGAGGGCTCGAGGCGCTGCATGATGGCCGCAAGCCCTCGAGTGTATCTCTTGCAGGAGTTCCTGACCTTCGGCGATGGAGATGCATCGCTGGAGGATGCCCGAGGGGCTGCGGTGGTAGAGCTCCTTCTCATCGCCCAGCAAGACGAACGACTTGGCGCGTCGCGCTACCCGCCGAGCCTCGGCTTGGTCGAGGGGTAGCTCTCCTTGGCGGAGATATTGCAGGTACGGGGTCTGCCAATCTTGATCAGGCGTGACCCCGCTCCGCTCCTCCTCGATGCGCAGCGCCTCGCCCTCGGGGGCCGAGGGTACCTCGGGCTGAACCGAGGACGCCTCGGGCTGGGCCGAGGGTACCTCGGACTCGGGCGTGTCGTTGATCTTGACGGAGGGTTGGTGCAGATCCCGGGAGAAGACGTCCGGGGGAACCGTCGTTCGCCCCGAGGCTATTTTTGCCAGCTCGTCCGCAGTCTCGTTGTAGCGCCGGGCGATGTGGTTAAGCTCGAGCCCGTAGAACTTGTCTTCCAGGCGCCGAACCTCATCGCAATAGGCCTCCATCTTCGGGTCGCGGCAGTGGGAGTTCTTCATGACTTGGTCGATGACGAGCTGCGAGTCGCCGCGAGCGTCGAGGCGTCGGACCCCTAGCTCGATGGCGATTCGCAATCCGTTGATCAGAGCTTCGTACTCAGCCACATTGTTGGACGCCGGGAAATGGAGGCGCAGCACGTAGCGTAGGTGTTTCCCGAGGGGCGAGATGAAGAGCAGGCCCGCGCCGGCTCCCGTCTTCATCAGCGACCCGTCGAAAAACATGGTCCAGAGCTCCGGTTGGATCGGAGCCGTCGGCAGCTGGGTGTCGACCCATTCGGCTACGAAGTCCACCAATACCTGGGACTTGATGGCCTTCCGAGGGGCGAACGAGATTGTCTCGCCCATGATTTCCACCGCCCACTTTGCGATCCTGCCCGAGGCGTCTCGGCACTGGATGATCTCCCCCAGGGGGAAGGATGACACCACAGTTACCGGATGAGACTCGAAGTAATGTCGCAACTTTCGCCTCGTCAGGATCACTGCATACAGTAGCTTCTGAACTTGTGGGTAGCGGATCTTGGTTTCGGACAGCACCTCGCTGACGAAGTAAACTGGCCTCTGAACAGGCAATGCATGCCCCTCTTCTTGCCTTTCGACCACAATCGCGGCGCTAACCACCTGAGTGGTCGCGGCGACGTAGACCAAGAGGGCTTCTCCATCAGCTGGGGGTACCAAGATAGGCGCCTTGGTGAGGAGCGCCTTCAGGTTCCCGAGAGCTTCCTCGGTCTCAGGGGTCCAAGTGAAGCACTCGACCTTCCTTAAGAGGCGGTACAGAGGCAGGCCTCTTTCGCCGAGGCGTGAGATGAAACGGCTCAAGGCCGCGAGACATCCCATGACCCTCTGTATACCTTTTAAGTCCTTGATGGGCCCCATGCTGGTGATGGCTGCGATCTTCTCCGGGTTGGCTTCGATGCCCCGCTTGGAGACGATGAACCCCAGGAGCATGCCTCGGGGCACCCCGAAGACACACTTCTCGGGATTGAGCTTGACGTCCTTTGCCTTGAGACACCAGAATGTCACTTCAAGGTCGGAGAGGAGGTCGGAGGTTTTCCTTGTCTTGACTACGATGTCATCGACGTAGGCCTCGACCGTACGACCGATGTGTTCGCCGAACACATGGTTCATGCACCGCTGGTACGTCGCACCCGCGTTCCTCAAACCGAACGGCATGGTGACATAGCAGTACATGCCAAAGGGCGTGATGAAAGAAGTCGCGAGCTGGTCGGACTCTTTCATCTTGATTTGATGATACCCTGAGTAGGCATCGAGGAAAGACAGGGTTTCACACCCAGCAGTGGAATCCACGATTTGATCGATGCGAGGTAGAGGGTAGGGAACCTTCGGACATGCTTTGTTGAGACCAGTGTAGTCTACACACATCCGCCATTTCCCTTCTTTCTTTCTCACAAGCACAGGGTTGGCAAGCCATTCGGGATGGAATACCTCTTTGATGAACCCTGCTGACATTAGCTTGTGGATCTCCTCGCCTATCACTCTGCGCTTCTCCTCATCAAATCGGCACAGAGGCTGCCTGACCGGTCGGGCTCCGGCCCGAATATCCAGCGAGTGCTCAGCGACATCCCTCGGTATGCCGGGCATGTCCGAGGGACTCCACGCAAAGACGTCGGCGTTTGCGCGGAGAAAGTCGACGAGCACTGCTTCCTATTTGGGGTCGAGCCCGGAACCGATCCAGATCTGCTTGGAGGTGTCGCCACTGGGGTCGAGAGGGACGGCCTTAACCGTCTCCGCTGGCTCGAAGTTGCTGGCGTGTCGCTTCACGTCTGGCACCTCTTCGGAGAGGTTTTCTAGGTCGGCGATGAGGGCCTCGGACTCTGCGAGGGCCTCGGCGTACTCCACGCACTCCACGTCGCATTCGAACGCGTGTTTGTACGTGGGGCCGACGGTGATGACCCTGTTGGGGCCCGGCATCTTGAGCTTCAGGTAGGTGTAGTTGGGGACGGCCATGAACTTCGCGTAACATGGCCTCCCCAATACCTCGTGGTAGGTCCCTCGGAACCCGACCACCTCGAACGTCAAAATCTCCCTTCGGAAGTTGGAGGGCGTTCCGAAGCAGACAGGAAGGTCGAGCCGTCCGAGGGGCTGGACGCGCTTCCCAGGAATGATCCCGTGGAAGGGCGCAGCGCCTGCTCGGACGGAGGACAGATCGACGCGCAGGAGCCTGAGGGTCTTGGTGTAGATGATGTTGAGGCAGCTGCCCCCATCCATCAGGACCTTGGTGAGCCTGACGTCGCCGATGATGGGGTCGACGACGAGCGGGTATTTCCCCGGGCTCGGCACGTGGCCGGGGTGGTCAGCTTGGTCGAAGGTGATGGGCTGGTCGGACCAGTCTAGATAGACTGGCGCCGCCACCTTCACCGAGCAGACCTCCCGAGGCTCTCGCTTGCGATGCCGAGCCGAGGCATTCGCCGCATGCCCTCCGTAGATCATGAAGCAGTCGCGGACCTCGGGGAACTCTCCTGCTCGGTGATCTTCCTTTTTGTCGTCGTCGCGGGCCCCGCCACCCTCTGCGGGTGGCTCGGCCTTGTAGAAGTGGCGCCGAAGCATGACGCACTCCTCGAGGGTGTGCTTGACGGGCCCCTGATGGTAGGGGCACGGCTCCTTGAACATCTTGTCGAAGAGGTTAGCACCTCCGGGGGGCTTCCGAGGGTTCTTGTACTCGGCGGCGGCGACAAGGTCCGCGTCGGCGGCGTCGCGTTTCGCTTGCGACTTCTTCTTGCCTTTCTTCTTGGCGCCGCGCGGAGTAGACGCCTCGGGAGCCTCTTCCGACGGGCGGCCCTGGGGCTGCTTGTCCTTTCGGAAGATGGCCTCGACCGCCTCCTGGCCAGAGGCGAACTTGGTGGCGATGTCCATCAGCTCGCTCGCCCTGGTGGGGGTCTTGCGACCCAACTTGCTCACCAGGTCGCGGCAGGTGGTGCCGGCAAGGAACGCGCCGATGACATCTGAGTCGGTGATGTTGGGCAGCTCGGTTCGCTGCTTCGAGAATCGCCAGATGTAGTCCCGAAGAGACTCTCCCGGCTGTTGCCGGCAGCTTCGGAGGTCCCAGGAATTCCCGGGGCGCACATACGTGCCCTGGAAATTGCCGGCGAAGGCTTGGACCAAATCATCCCAGTTGGAGATCTGCCCCGGAGGCAGGTGCTCCAACCAGGCGCGAGCAGTGTCGGAGAGGAACAGGGGGAGGTTGCAGATGATGAGGTTGTCGTCGTCCGTTCCACCCAGTTGGCAGGCCAGGCAGTAGTCTGCGAGCCACAATTCCGGCCTCGTTTCCCCCGAGTACTTTGTGATAGTAGTCGGGGTCGGAACCAGGCCGGAAACGACGCCCGCCGGATGGCCCGGCTGAAGGCCTGCGGACCGGGTGGTTCGGGCGAGGGACTCCGATCCTCCCCGCTGTCGTAGCGTCCCCCACGCCTGGGGTGGTAGCCTCGGCGCACCCTTTCGTTGAGGTGGGCCCGACGGTCGCGACGATGGTGCTCGTTGCCGAGGTGGCCCGGGGCCGCAGGCGCGGTGTTGCGCGTGCGCCCGGTGTAGACCGAGGCTTCCAACATGAATCGGGAAGTCGCGGCATGAGGTTCCGAGGGGTACCCCTGCCTTCGGGAGGCAGAGCTCTCGGCCCGCCGGGCCGCAGCGCCTTCCAGGAGATTCTTGAGCTCTCCCCGGATTCGCCGACCCTCGGTGGTTGATGGTTCTGGCATCGCGCGGAGGAGCATCGCTGCGGCTGCCAGGTTCTGACCGACCCCGCTGGATGCGGGTGGCGGCATGTCCCTGACATCGTTGGCGACGCGGCGCTGGAAACCCTGGGGCAGGTGACGTATTTCTCCGGCCGGGGGTTGGCCCGCCCATACCTGCCCGACGTCCCGGCGGATCGACTCGAGCGCTCCTGCTCCCTCGTCGAGCCTGGCCTGCGCCCCGCGGACTTGCTCGAGCTGTGGGTCGTGACCCCCCGCCGGAACGGGGACCACAGCTAGCTCCCGCGGGATGTCGGCGCGAGGCACCGGCCTAGGGAGATCACCGTCCTCCGACATGCCGAGATGGTTGCCTTCGGAGGGATCCCCTAGCTCGACGTGGAAACATTCGTGGCTTGGGCCGCAGTCCTTGTCGTCAAGGCTGCGGCTGCCGTCGGAACAGTCGGAGAGGCAGTAGTCACATGCGGTCATAAAGTCCCGCATGGCACTGGGGCTGCCAAATCCAGAGAAATCCCAGCAGATGCTGGGATCGTCATCTTCTCGGACCCAGAGGGCCCGTAGGTCGAGACGTCCGTCAATCGGTCCCAAGGCGACCGCATACGAAACCCCAGAGGGGTTACACTCGCCTCAACGTGAGCGCCCGCCAAAGCGAGGTCGCTAGGCGGGTTGAGGCCGAGTCGAAATGACGTAGGATGGGAATCAGTCAGTACCTTTTGGTCGACAAGGAGCGACATAGTCACGTCGGGGACTGATTGTGCCATCGTCCTGGGTACGAGGGCGACGTCCTGCAGGCCCTCCGCGAGCGTGCTGGCGTCGTCCACTTGCTCGGGATTGGCGTGTCGCGGGGGGACGGTGCTCGCCTTCGTCTCAAACGCGAGGTCGACGCCCGACGCGCCCTCCGTTTGGGCGCTGGGGACGTCGTTTCGCTCGACAGCCGACGGAGCGCGGCCTCCCGCTCGGCCTTGGTTGCCCCGCCTCCTCCTCCGATGGCGGGGGAGAGGACGGGGCGAGCTCGAATGTTGTTCTTCCACCACGTGGGGAAGACGTCGTCGATTCCGCCGCCGGCGGGCGGGCTGTCGGCCGCCATTGTCGTCGTCGCGCGACGGTGGAAGGAGTATCATGTCGTAGCTGCCGTCGAGAGACATGAACTCGAGACTCCCGAAACGGAGCACCGTCCTGGGTTGGAGAGGTCGTTGGAGACTGCCCATCTGGAGCTTGACGGGAAACTGCTCGTCAACACGCAGCAGGCCCCTACCTGGCGCGCCAACTGTCGGCGTTTCGAGACCGGGGGGTCCCTAAGCCGACAAGTGAGTGTGCCGCGTGCCCCAGCCCAGATGGGTCGAGCGCGTGGGCGAGCGCGAAGGGGGAAGCGAGGTGGCCGGAGATGGGCGTGAGAGAGGTGGAAATCCCGCGGCCTTCGTGTTTGTCCCGCGCCCAGGTCGGGTGCGCTTGCAGTAGGGGGTTACAAGCGTCCACGCGGGTGAGGGAAGCGAGCGGCCCCAAGAGAGCGCCTGCCCCGTCCTCGTCCCCGCGCGGCCAACCTTCTCTAAGAAGGCCCTGGTCCTTCCTTTTATAGGTGTAAGGAGAGGATCCAGGTGTACAATGGGGGTGTAGCAGAGTGCTACGTGTCTAGCGGGGGAGAGCTAGCGCCCTAAGTACATGCCAATGTGGCAGCCGGAGAGATCTTGGCACCCAGCTGGTGTGGTGTCGTGGCTGTCGGAGGAGCAACGGAGCCTGGCGGAGGGACAGCTGTCGGAGCGGTTGGGTCCTTGCTGACGTCCCCCCGCTTCCGTAAGGGAGCTGAGAGCCGCCGTCGTCACGGGGCTAGCGGGGCGCCATCATTGCCTATCTGGCGGAGCTAGCCAGATGGGACACCGGTCTTGTTCTCTGCGGCCCGAGTCGGCTCGGGGTAGGGTGATGATGGCGCTTCCTGTTGACGTGGCGGGCTTGTGCCCTAGGTCGGGCGACGTGGAGGCTCCTCCGAAGCCGAGGTCGAGTCTGTCTTTCATGGCCGAGGCCGAGCCCGAGCTCCTGGGTCGGGCGAGGCGGAGGTCGTTCGGTAGAGGCCAGGGCGGAGTCCGACCCCTGGGGTCGGGCGAAGCGGAGTTCGCCGTCTTCCGGGGCCTTAGCCCGAATCCGAGCCCTGGGTCGGGCGGAGCGGAGTTCGCCGTCTTCCGGGGCCTTAGCCCGAGTCCGAGCCCTGGGTCGGGCGGAGCGGAGTTCGCCGTCTTCCGGGGCCTTAGCCCGAGTCCGAGCCCTGGGTCGGGCGGAGCGGAGTTCGCCGTCTTCCGGGGCCTTAGCCCGAGTCCGAGCCCTGAGTCGGGCGGAGCTTCCCATGGCGCCTTTGGCAAGGCCTGACTGCCAGTCAGTCTCACTCTGTCAAGTGGCACTGCAGTCGGAGTGGCACAGGCGGCGCTGTCCTTCTGTCAGACCGGTCAGTGGAGCGGCGAAGTGACGGCGGTCACTTCGGCTCTGCCGGGGGGCGCGCGTCAGGATAAAGGTGTCAGACTACCTTTGCATTAAATGCTCCTGCGACTCGGTCGGTCGGCGCGGCGATTTAGTCAGGGTTGCTTCTTAGCGAAGGCAAGGCCTCGGGCGAGCCGGAGATGTGTCCGCCGTTAAAAGGGGGCCTCGGGCGAGGCGGAAACCCCTCGGGGTCGGCTGTCCTTGCCCGAGGCTAGGCTCGGGCGAGGCGTGATCGAGTCGCTCGTATGGACTGATCCCTGACTTAATCGCACCCATCAGGCCTCTGCAGCTTTATGCTGATGGGGGTTACCAGCTGAGAATTAGGCGTCTTGAGGGTACCCCTAATTATGGTCCCCGACACTACAAAACTGTGAATACTATCCCTTAGCAAGTGTCGAGACCGAAACAAACCGCAAAGCTCAAAGAAAGGGACCTTAGACATTCTAAGCAGCTCCACACATTGGATATCATCAGATTCATAGATAAATCTAAGATTTGCCTGCCTCGATGAAAGAGTCTACGCGTAAGGCATGCAAACATCCAACAAGATATAGCAACGACTAATGCCGATGCTCTCAACTTCAGCAAATGACGATTTGGACCCAACATATCTGAATAAATAAGAGAAGGGAATTGTTGAATGAGAAAAAAATTGTACTCTGCTCAGATTGTAAAAAACAAGCCAGGGTTGCTACATCTAATGATGTTCCTCCAAACTGGCTTGGTAACATCACAGAAAAAATGTACTCTGCTCAGATTGAACCAAAAAACATCACTGAGAAATTGAGATCTGCTCAGATTGAACCAAAAACATCACTGAAAAATTGTGGTCTGCTCAAATTTACAGAAAACATCACTGAAAACTGGTCTTAAGCTCAGACTTTAAATAATTTCATCACTGAAAAATGATCAGAATAAAAGAAGAGAGATATGGAGGTAGCAGCATAATATAATGCATTAACTACCTGCATAGTATAAAAAGAAGATAGTTATGGAGGTAGCTGCATAATATAATGCATTAATCCATTAAATTAAACAAGACAAGAGGCTAAAGAGGGGGAGAAGAAAGGAAGAACAAAAGGTAAGATTGTTGTAAGAGAAGAGGGAAACAGGAATAGATGAAGGTAAGAGGGGGAGAAGAAAAGAGGAACAACTAGCTACTTAATATAATAGACAGATTATGCTAGTTGCATAATCCATTATATTAAACAAGCAGAAACATGGCAAAACATGTTAAAGTTCAGTTAAGCACACAACTAATATTGAAAGATGGCAAAATTCAGTTAAGCATTTACTTAACAAGCAGTTAACAAGCAGATATATATTTAACAGCTAGAGCAGTATAATAGTGCCTACAAAATCCTGAAGAAACATCTGAACACAGGAGGATGCAAAAAAATTGTTTTGTTTTATTACAGCTAGAGCAGTTAAACTACAAAATAAGCAGATGTCTACCATAACATCTACAAAAACACCGCAGATGTCTACAGCTAGAGCAGTTAAACCAATAACATCTGAACACAGCTAGACCATATGAATTCAAACAGCTCATGAATCAAGATAGAGCACACTGCAACATGTTAGTCTAAATGTCTACCATACAGAAGCAGGTGAAGAGCACATTCTAATTTCTAATATATTGAATCCGGCTACTGAGGTGCATCAAATGATCCATGTAAAACTAGATTAGTTCTACCATACAGAAGCAGGTGAAGGCTACTGGCAAGTAAATCTAGTTTTATGTGGCATCAGATCTAAGGTGTATGAGGTAAACACAAACAAGCAGGCCAACAAATCTGAGGTGTATGAGGTAACACAAGCTTTTTTTTGCATGCTAACACAAGCTTGCAACTAAACACAATAGATCTGAGGTGTATTAGCGAATCAAGAAATAATCGAAGCAAAAAATCTGTTTGTGATGACCTTGCAACTAAACACAAAAGATCTGAGGTGTATGAGGTAAACAATCAGGCCAACAAGATCTGAGGTAAATAATCATTCTAAACAATCAGGCCAACAACTAAACACAACAGGAAGATCAAGAAATAGAGGAGTGTGAGGTAAAGACTGGCCTGTGTATGAGGTACTAGTGAATCTAGGTCAGGCAGCAGATCTAGGTGCAGGGGGAGATGACCTTGCAACAAGACCGAAGGATTAGTATAATCGAAGCAAAAAATACAAGAAAATGTTTAAAGAACAACAGATCGATGGGGGACAAACCTGAGAAGATGAAGATGCGATTGTTGCTGCGGTGATCTGATCTAGGACAGGGGAATGTGTTCGCTCACAGAAGAGAGCCGATCGAGGCCACAGGAAAAACAAATCAATCGTCCAAATCCTAGTGTCGGCGGAAGAGAGAGGGAGAGGCGAGAGAGAGCATGGCGGCAGAAGAGTCCAAACCCTAGCGTCGGTGGGTGCGTCTGAGAGAGGCGTCGGAGGAGTGACGGGAGTGACGGGAGAGACGGGAGAGACGGGAGAGACGGGAGAGGCGTCTCCAAACCCTAGCGTCGGCGGCTTCGTCTAAGAGGCGTCGGAGGAGAGTGGCGAGAGTGACAAGAGTGACGGGAGGAGCGTCTGAGAGGCGTCTCCAAACCCTAGTGGCCAAGTGAGCCAGGCCGTGGAGCAAAGCTCGAATGCCGCGTTTCTGCGGAGCCAGGCCCAAAAATAAATCTGGCTCGCCTCAGCCAGGAATTCGAGTTGGGCCAGGCAACCAAACACAATTAACTTGTACGAAACGGGCCTGGTTGTGGGTTGGGCCAGGCAACCAAACATGCCCATAATGCATTGGCACAAATCTTCGGTTTCTGCCTAATGCTACATAACCAACTACAGATAAAAAATAAATGTGACAGAGCTAGTGGCAATCAATCCAACTATAGATAAAAAATAAATAAAAATGTCACATAGATAATGGCAATCAATCCGAAATCTAGATCACCACCCGTGCGTCTGCGAGAAAAACGCCATGGTCATGGCCACCCTTGCCAAGGTTCACGACCCCGTTGCAACTAGAGGCTGAACCTCCTCTCTCTCTCTAGAATAGCCCAACACGAAAGCTAATGTGTCGTCGAAAGGAGAACAATAGATATTTTCTTAAACACTAAATTGTTTCTACATGTCCAAAGAGTCCAGCATAAGATCGTCGCTCAAATAGAAACACAGATTAAGGCTCTGAAGCCATTCTCAAACATATGTTCCACATTATGCGTTGGATTGAAGTCAGGTGCCATTTGTAAAATGCTCCAAACTGTGAAGCCATTCTCAAACATATGTTCCACATTATGCGTTGGATTGAAGTCAGGTGCCATTTGTAAAATGCTCCAGACTGATCGAGCTAAACGACACTCAAAGAATAGATGGTTGATTCACTCTTCCTTGTGGCAGGAAGCACAAGTTAAACTTTTATGCCCGTTACGTTTAGCCAAATTATCTTTTATGGGAATTACTCCCTTTCGAAGATACCATAGAACAAGGCCTAAACTTGTTTTGTAGGTTTATGCATCCGGGGCTTAAGTTAGATCATTAATAGCGGATGCACAAACCACATGACTGGGGAGAAAAGGATGTTCTCCTCCTACGAGAAAAACGATGATCCCCAAAGAGCTATCACATTCGGGGATGGAAATCATGGTTTGGTCAAAAGACTTGGTAAAATTGCTATATCACCTGACCATTCTATTTCCAATGTTTTTCTTATAGATTCTTTAGATTACAACTTGCTTTCAGTTTCTCAATTATGCAAAATGGGCTACAATTGTCTTTTTACGGATATAGGTGTTACTGTCTTTAGAAGAAGTGATGATTCAGTAGCATTTAAGAGAGTATTAGAGGGTCAGCTATACTTAGTTGATTTTAATAGAGCTGAACTCAATACTTGCTTAATTGCTAAGACTAACATGGGTTGGCTCTGGCATCGCTGCCTAGCCCATGTTGAGATGAAGAATCTTCACAAGCTTCTAAAGGGAGAACATATTTTGGGACTAACCAATGTTCATTTTGAGAAAGACAGGGTTTGTACCGCATGTCAAGCAGGGAAGCAAGTTGGTGTTCATCATTCACACAAGAACATCATGACGACCGACAGGCCGCTTGAGCTACTCCACATGGACCTATTTGGCCCGATCGCTTACATAAGCATCGGCGGGATTAAGTATTGTCTTTTAATTGTGGATGATTATTCTCGGTTCACTTGGGTGTTCTTTTTGCAGGATAAATCTCAAACCCAAGAGACCTTAAAGGGATTCTTGAGATGGGCTCAAAATGAGTTCAGATTAAGGATCAAAAAGCTTAGAAGCGACAATGGAACGAAGTTCAAGAACTCTCAAATTGAAGGCTTCCTTGAGGAGGGCATCAAGCATGAGTTCTCTTCTCCCTACACACCTCAACAAAATGGTGTAGTGGAGAGGAAGAATAGAACTCTACTTGACATGGCGAGGACCATGCTTGATGAGTACAAGACACCGAACCGGTTTTGGGCCGAGGCGATTAACACCGCCTGCTACTCCATCAACCGGCTCTACCTTCACTGAATTCTCAAGAAGACATCATATGAACTCCTTACCGGTAAAAAGCCCAATGTTTCATATTTTAGAGTCTTTGGTAGCAAATGTTTTATTCTTGTTAAAATAAGTAGAAAATCTAAATTTGCTTCTAAGGCTGTAGAAGGCTTTTTACTTGGTTATGACTCAAACACAAGGGCATATAGAGTCTTTAACAAGTCCACTGGACTAGTTGAAGTTTCTTGTTGACATTGTGTTTGATGAGACTAATGGCTCTCAAGTGAAGCAAGTTGATCTTGATGAGCTAGATGATGAAGAGGGTCCGTGCGTCGCGCTAAGGAACATGTCCATTGGGGATGTGTGTCCTAAGGAATCCGAAGAGCCTCCACAAGCACAAGATCAACCTTCATCTTCCAATCAAGCATCTCCACCAACTCAAGATGAAGAACAGTCTCAAGGTGATGAAGAAGATCAAGAAGATGAGCCACCTCAAGAAGAGGGCAATGATCAAGGGGGAGATGATGAAGATAATGACAAGGAAGATGAGCAATAAATTCAGGGTCAAAGACCGCCACACCCAAGAGTCCACCAGGCGATTCAAAGAGATCACCCCGTGAACACCATCCTCAGCGATATTCATAAGGGGGTAACCACTCGATCTCGAGTCGCTCATTTTTGTGAACATTACTCTTTTGTTTCCTCCATTGAGCCATACAGGGTAGAGGATGCACTAAGAGATTCGGATTGGGTGCTAGCGATGCAAGAGGAACTCAAACAACTTCACGAGGAATAAGGTATGGCATTTAGTTCCACGTCCTAACCAAAATATTGTAGGTACCAAGTGGGTATTCCGCAACAAGCAAGATGAGCATGGTGTGGTCATAAGGAACAAAGCACGACTTGTGGCAAAGGGTTATTCACAAGTCGAAGGTTTGGATTTCAGTGAAACTTATGCACCCATAGCTAGGCTTGAGTCAATTCGCATATTACTTGCCTATGCTACTTACCATGGCTTTAAGCTCTATCAAATGGACGTGAAGAGTGCCTTCCTCAATGGACCAATCAAGGTGGAGGTCTATGTTAAGCAACCTCCCGACTTTGAAGATAGTGAGTACCCTAACCATGTTTACAAACTCTCAAAGGCGCTTTATTGGCTCAAGCAAGCCCCAAGAGCATGGTATGAATGCCTTCGAGATTTTCTTATCACTAATGGCTTCAAAGTCGGAAAAGCCGATCCAACTCTCTTTACTAAAACTATTGCAAAAGATTTGTTTATATGCCAAATTTATGTCGATGATATCATATTTGGGTCTACTAACAAATCTACATGTGAAGAGTTTAGTAGGATCATGGTTCAAAAATTCGAGATGTCTATGATGGGGGAGTTGAAGTATTTTCTAGGATTTCAAGTCAAGCAACTCCAAGAGGGCACCTTCATCAGCCAAACAAAGTACATTCAAGACATACTTACCAAGTTTGCAATGAATGATGCCAAAGCCATCAAGACACTTATGGGAACCAATGGGCATCTCGACCTCGACACGGGAGGTAAATCCGTAGATCAAAAGGTATATCGGTCGATGATAGGATCGTTACTCTACTTATGTGCATCTCGACCGGATATTATGTTTTCCGTATGCATGTGTGCAAGGTTCCAAGCCGATCCTAAGGAAGTTCACCTTAGGGCCATAAAAAGAATCTTGAGATATTTAGTTTATACATCTAAGTTTGGTTTTTGGTACCCCAAGGGATCCTCTTTTGATTTATTAGGATATTCAGATGATGATTGGGCAGGGTGTAAAATTGATATGAAGAGCACATCAGGGATTGTCAGTTTCTAGGAAGATCCCTGGTGTCTTGGGCTTCAAAGAAACAAAACTCAGTAGCTCTTTCTACCGCCGAAGCCGAGTATATTGCTGCAGGCCATTGTTGCGCGTAATTGCTTTGGATGAGGCAAACCCTTAGGGACTATGGCTACATATTTAGCAAAGTCCCTCTCCTATGTGATAATGAGAGTGCAATCCGCATGGCGGATAATCCCGTTGAACACAGCCACACTAAGCACATAGCCATTCGGTATCACTTTTTGAAAGATCACCAATAAATGGGGGATATCGAGATAGCCTATATTAACACCAAAGAACAATTAGCCGATATCTTTACCAAGCCTCTAGATGAGAAAACCTTTACCAAACTTAGGAATGAGCTAAACATTCTTGATTCTCGGAATTTTGATTGATACTTTGCACACATAGCTCATTTATATATCTTTGATCATATCTCTTTTGTGTCTATGACTAATGTGTTTTTAAGTGTCTTCTTATGCTTAGTCATAGAATTGAAAGGGAAATAAAGTATTCGGCGAAGACAAGGCTTCCACTCCACTCTACCGGTATTATTTACCCTTCGCCGTCACTCCGCACCGCTCTCCACATTGGTATAATCTTTCACTCATATCTTGTGTGCCAAAGGGGAGAGAATTTTATAAGGGCTTACAAAGTCTCCGTTTTGGCGATTCATGCCAAAGGGGGTGAGAGTATTGGCCCCAAAGCAAAAGGACCGCACCACCACCTAATTTTAATTATGTTTTGAAAAATTTTATTGGTATTAGTGTCTTTCAACTTGGTATTCCCCCAATGTAAGTATCTCAAATTTGTATATTCCAAAACCCTCTTGAAAGCTAAGAGGAGAATTTCATTTAGGGGGAGTTTTGTTTAGTCAAAGGAAAAGCATTTAAAACAGAGGGAGAAAATTTCAAATCTTGAAAATGCTTCTTTCAATCTTATTCATACACCTTTGACTATTTCAAAAGGATTTTGAAAAGAATTTTCCAAAGAATTTGCAAAAACAAAACTAGTGGTACAAGCGTGGTCCAAAATGTTAAAATAGAAGAAAGCAATCCATGCATATCTTATGAAAGTTTAAATTGGTTTAATTCCAAGCAACATTTGCACTTACCTTATGCAAACTAGTTCAATTATGCACTTATGTATATGCTTTGGTTTGTGTTGGCATCAATCACCAAAAAGGGGGAGATTGAAAGGGAAATAGGGTCAAACCTTTTTCCTAAATAATTTTGGTGGTTGAATTGCCGAACACAAATAATTGGACTAACTAGTTTGCTCTAGATTATATGCTCTACAGGTGCCAGAGGTTCAACACAAACCAATAAAAAGAACAAGTTAGGGTTCAAAAAGAAATGGAGCAAAAGAAATCGAAGTCTGCCCTGGTCTGGCGCACCGGACAGTGTCCTGTGCACCAGGGCGGATCAACTCCAACTCGTTACCTTTGAGTTTCTAGAAAAGCCACTCCGCTAAAATTCACCGGACTACCCGGTGTGGCACCAGACTGTCTGGTGTGCCAGCGGAGCAACGACTATAGCGCAATGGTCGACTCCAACGGAAACCTGAAAAGCGCTACAGTGCGCGGACAGTTCGCGCAGAGTCAGAGCAGGCGCCAGAAGGCGCACCGGACAGTGAACAGTGCCTGTCCAGTGCGGCACCGGACTGTCCGGTGGCCCAGGCGGTCAGAGCTCCAACGGTCGAACCCTAACGGTTTGGTGATGTGGCTAGCGCACCGGACAGTGTCTGGTGGCGCACCGGACTGTCCGGTGCACCCATCGATAGCAGCCCAACCCCAACGGTTGGTTTGGTGGTTGGGGCTATAAATACCCCCAACCACCACTACTTCAAGGCATCCAAGTTTTTCAGCCATTGCATTCAATACAAGAGCTCTAGACTTCACTCTAAGACACAAAACAAAAGGTCAAATCCTCTCCAAGTCCCAATCTCACTCCAAAGACTTAGTGGCTTGTGAGAGAGAGACATTTGTGTTCATTTGAGTTCTTGTCGCTTGGATCGCTTTTCTTCTTCTTCTATTCTTGTTATCAAGCAACTTGTAATCAAGCAAGAGACACCAAGTTGTGGTGGTCCTTGTAAGGGGTCTAAGTGACCCGTTGATTAAGGAGGAAAGCTCACTCGGTCTAGGTGACCGTTTGAGAGAGGGAAAGGGTTGAAAGAGACCCGGTCTTTGTGACCACCTCAATGGGGAGTAGGTTTGCAAGAACCGAACCTCGGTAAAACAAATCACTGTGTCACCCGCTTCATTTGCCTTTGATTTGTTTTTCACCCTCTCTTTCGGACTCGATTTTAATTCTAACGCTAACCCTGGCTTGTAGTGTGTGCTTAAGTTTATAATTTTTAGATTCCGCCTATTCACCCCCCTCTAGGCGACTTTCAAGATATCAATTTGGAAATTTAGTTTTCACAAATTAAGGGAAACATAGGTACCAATTGATACTACTTGAGAATACATTATTTGAAAAATTTATATCGAACAATTTTGAAATGGTGGTGGTGCGGTCATTTTGCTTTGGGCTTAATATTTTCTCCCCTTTGGCATGAATCGCCAAAAACGGAGAACTTTGGAGCCCTAGTTCATCTTTCTCCCCCTTTGGGGCCTAATACCTTCTCCCAGATGGTGAAATAAATATTAGTGAAGATCATACCATTGAGAGTTTGTGGAGTAGCGGCAAAGGTTAAATGATACCATCAGAGTTTGGAGTGGAAGCCTTGTCTTTGCCATATCCTCCAATTTCCTTTCAATCTAAGTATAGAAATACACTTGATAACCCATTAGTCTTAGTCTTGGCACAAGAAGAATAATAAATGTGCAATTGTGCCAAATGAAAGATATATGATCAAAGGTATATAAATTAGCTATGTGTGCAATGTTTCAATCAAAATTCCGAGAATCAAGTATATTTAGCTCATTCCTAAGTTTGCTAAAGGTTTTCTCATGTAGAGGCTTGGTAAAGATATTGACT
This sequence comes from Zea luxurians, assembly GCA_029449295.1. NCBI lineage: Eukaryota > Viridiplantae > Streptophyta > Magnoliopsida > Poales > Poaceae > Zea > Zea luxurians. Next base: position 8,175,858 of record JAOPSE010000026.1, on the reverse strand, counting down.
AATGGGTTTTGGGTATTAACATAGGCAATCTCGATATCTACCTTTTGTTGGTGATCTCTCAGAAAGTGATACCAAATATCTATGTGCTTAGTGCGGCTATGTTCTACGGGATTGTCCGCCATTCGGATTACACTCTCATTATCACATAGGAGAGGGACTTTGCTCAATTTGTAGCCATAGTCCCTAAGGGTTTTCCTCATCCAAAGTAATTGCGCACAACAATCACCTGCGATAATGTACTCGGCTTCGGCGGTGGAAAGAGCTACAGAGTTTTGTTTCTTTGAAGCCCAAGACACCAGGGATCTCCCTAGAAACTGACAAGTCCCTGATATGCTCTTTCTATCAATTTTACACCCTACCCAATCGACATCGGAATATCCTATTAAATCAAAAGTGGATCCCTTGGGGTACCAAAGCCCAAACTTAGGAGTGTAAACTAAGTATCTCATGATTCTCTTCACGGCCCTAAGGTGAACTTCCTTATGATTTGCCTGAAATCTTGCACGCATGCATACTGAAAGCATAATGTCCGGTCGAGATGCACATAAATAGAGTAAAGATCCTATCATCGACCGGTATACCTTTTGATCTACGGATTTACCTCCCGTGTCGAGGTCGAGATGCCCATTGGTTCCCATGGGTGTCTTGATGGGTTTGTCATCCTTCATTCCAAACTTTTTAAGTATGTCTTGAATGTACTTTGTTTGGCTGATGAAGGTGCCCTCTTAGAGTTGCTTGATTTGAAATCCAAGGAAATATCTCAACTCCCCCATCATAGACATCTCGAATTTTTGAATCATGATCCTACTAAACTCTTCACATGAGAACTTGTTAGTAGACCCAAATATGATATCATCAACATAAATTTGGCATATAAATAAGTCTTTTGCAATAGTTTTAGTAAAGAGAGTCTTTTGCAATAGTTTTAGTAAAGAGAGTAGGATCAGCTTTACCGACTTTGAAGCCATTAGTGATAAGAAAATCTCATAGGCATTCATAGTTTCATACCATGCTCTTGGGGCTTGCTTGAGCCCATAAAGCGCCTTTGAGAGTTTATACACATGGTTAGGGTACTCACTATCTTCAAAGCCGGGAGGTTGCTCAACATAGACCTCTTCCTTGATAGGTTCATTGAGGAAGGCACTTTTCACGTCCATTTGATAGAGCTTAAAGCTATGGTTAGTAGCATAAGCAAGTAATATGCGAATTGACTCAAGCCTAGCTACGGGTGCATAAGTTTCATCAAAGTCCAAACCTTCGACTTGTGAATAACCTTTGGCCACAAGTCGGGCTTTGTTCCTTGTCACCACACCATGCTCATCTTGCTTGTTGCGGAATACCCATTTGGTATCTACAACATTTTGATTAGGACGTGGAACTAAATGCCATACCTCATTCCTTGTGAAGTTGTTGAGCTCCTCTTGCATTGCCACCAGCCAATCCGGATCTCTTAGTGCATCCTCTACCCTGTATGGCTCAATAGAGGACACAAAAGAGTAATGTTCACATAAATGAGCAACTCGAGATCTAGTGGTTACCCCCTTATGAATGTCACCAAGGATGGAGTTAACGGGGTGATCTTGTTGAATTGCTTGGTGGACTCTTGGGTGTGGCAGTCTTTGACCCTGTATTTCTTGCTCATCTTCCTTGCCTTTATCATCATTATCTCCCCCTTGATCATTGTCCTCCTCTTGAGGTGGCTCATCCTATTGATCTTCATCTTCATCATCTTGAGCCTGATCCTCATCTTGAGTTGGTGGAGATGCTTGAATGGAAGATGACGATTAATCTTGTGCTTGTGGAGGCTCTTCGGATTCCTTAGGACACATATCTCCAATGGACATGTTCCTTAGTGCGACACACGGAGCCTCTTCATCATCTAATTCATCAAGATCAACTTGCTCCACTTGGGAGCCATTAGTCTCATCAAACACAATGTCACAAGAAACTTCAACTAGTCCAGTGGACTTGTTAAAGACTCTATATGCCCTTGTGTTTGAGTCATAACCAAGTAAAAATCCTTCTACAACTTCAGGAGCAAATTTAGATTTTCTACCTCTTTTAATAAGAATAAAGCATTTGCTCCAAAAAACTCTAAAATATGAAACATTGGGCTTTTTACCAGTGAGGAGTTCATAAGATGTCTTCTTGAGGATTCAGTGAAGATATAAGCGGTTGATGGAGTAGCAAGCAGTGTTGATTGCTTCTGCCCAAAACCGGTCCGGTGTCTTGTACTCATCAAGCATGGTCCTTGCCATGTCCAGTAGAGTTTTATTCTTCTTCTCCACTACACCATTTTGTTGAGGTGTGTAGGGAGAAGAGAACTCATGCTTGATGCCCTCCTCCTCAAGAAATCCTTCTATTTGTGAATTCTTGAAGTCCGTCCCATTATCTCTTCTTATCTTTTTGATTCTCAAGCCGAACTCATTTTGAGCCCGTCTCAAGAATCCTTTTAATGTATCTTGGGTCTGAGATTTTTCCTGCAAAAAGAATACCCAAGTGAAGCGAGAATAATCATCCATGATAACTAGATAGTACTTACTCTCGCTGATGCTTATGTAAGCGATAGGGCCGAATAAGTCCATGTGGAGTATCTCGAGCGGCCTGTCCATCGTCATTATATTTTTGTGTGGATGATGAGCGCCAACCTGCTTTCCTGCTTGGCATGCGATATAAACACCGTCTTTCTCAAAATGAACATTTGTTAGTCCTAAAATGTGTTCTCCCTTTAGAAGCTTATGAAGATTCTTTATCCCAACATGAGCTAGTCAGCGATGCCAGAGCCAGCCCATATTAGTCTTAGCAATTAAACAAGTGTCAAGTTTAGCTTTGTTATCATTAAAATCAATCAAATATAGCTGACCATCTAACACTCCCTTAAATGCTATTGAATTATCACTTCTTCAAAAGACAGTAACACCTACATCAGTAAAAAGACAGTTGTAGCCCATTTTACATAATTGAGAAACAGAAAGCAAATTGTAATATAAAGTATCTATAAGAAAAACATTTGAAATAGAATGGTCAGATGATATTGCAATTTTACCCAAACCTTTGACCAATCCTTGATTTCCATCCCCGAATGTGATAGCTCGTTGGGGATCTTCATTTTTCTCGTAGGAGGAGAACATTCTTTTCTCCCCAGACATGTGGTTTGTTCACCCGCTATCGATTATCCAACTTGAACCACCAGATGCATAAACCTACAAAACAATTTTAGGCCTTGTTCTTAGGTACCTAAACAGTCTTAGGTCCTTTGACGTTAGAAACAAGCACCTTGGGTACCCAAACACAAGTATTTGGTCTCTTGTGCTTGCCCCCAATATATTTGGCAACTATTTTGTCTGATTTGTTAGTTAAAACATATGATGCATCAAAAGTTTTAATTGAAATGTTATGTTCATTTGATGCAGTAGGAATTTTCTTTCTAGGCAATTTAACATGAGTGGTATCTGGTATGCCTAGAGCTAGATGCCTCATTCTTATACATAAAAGCATGGTGAGAAACATAATGAGATTTCCAAGCATGAATTTTTCTAATTTTATGTTCGGGATAGTTTGCAGGGTATAAAATGTAACCTTCACTATCCTGAACCATGGGAGCCTTACCCTTAACAAAATTAGATAATTTCTTAGAAGCATTAAGCTTGACATTGCTCCCCTGTTGGAAACCAATGCCATCCTTAATGCTAGGGCATCTCCCATTATAGAGCATACTACGAGCAAATTTAAAATCTTCATTTTTGAGCTCATGCTCGGCAATTTTGGAATTTAATGTAGCTATGTGATCATTTTGTTGTTTAATCATAGCAATGTGATCATCAATAGCTTCTACATTAACATCTCTACATCTAGTGCAAATAGTAACATGCTCAACAGTAGATGTAGAAGGTTTGCAAGTATTTAATTCTTCTATCTTAGCATTTAACATGGCATTTTTATTTCTAAGACAGGAAATAGAATCATTGCAAACATTCAATTCTTCAATCTTAGAAACTAAACTAGCATTTTCAGTTCTAAGACTAGAAATTGAATCATGACAAATGCTAAGCTCCTTAGACAAGTTTTCACATTTTTCTACTTCCTGAGCATAAGCATTTTTCAACTTGACCAATTTTTTATTTTCTTTAACGAGCAAGTCCTCTTGGCTTTCCAAGAGATCTTCTTTCTCGTTAATGGTCTCTATTAGTTCATTTTATTTTTTTTCTTTTGTTCCATGTTAAGGTTGGCAAAAAGAGCAAGTAAATCATTTTCATCATCGCTAGAGCTACCCTCATCACTAGATGTTGTATATTTGGGGTGGCTCTACAGTGTACCTTCTTCTTCTTGCCGTCCTTAGCCATGAGACACTTGTGGCCGACATTGGGGAAGAGGATGCCCTTGTTGACAGCAATGTTGGCGGCGTCCTCGTCGGAGGAGGAGTCGGTAGAGCTCTCGTCAGAGTCCTATTCCCAACACATGTCGGCATCGCCGTCCTTCTTCTTATAGTATCTCTTCTTCTCCTTCTTCTTCCCCTTCTTGCCTTCGTCCCTGTCACTTTCACTAGAAATTGGACATTTAGCTATGAAATGATCAGACTTACCACATCAGTAACACACCCTTTTGGAGCGGGACTTGTAGTCTTTCCCCCTCCTTTGCTTGAGGATTTGGCGGAAGCTCTTGATGATGAGCGTCATTTCCTCATTGTCGAGCTTAGAGGCGTCGATTGGAAGCCTACTTGGTGTAGACTCCTCCTTCTCTTCCGTCGCTTTGAATGCGACTGGTTGCACCTCGGGTGTAGAGGTGGCGCCTTGCTCCAAGTTGACAATGTGTTTGGAGTCTTTGATCATAAGTTCAAAGCTCACAAATTTGCCAATCACCTTCTCGGGAGACATTAGTTTATATCTAGGATCCTCACATATTAATTGAACTTGAGTAGGATTACAAAAAACGAGGGATCCAAGAATAACCTTGACCATCTCATGGTCATCCCATTTGGTGCTCCCGAGGTTGCACACTTGATTGACCATCGTCTTGAGCCAGTTGTACATGGCTTGCGGTACATGGCTTGCGGCTCTTTCCCTTTGTTGAGGATGAATCGACCGAGTTCTCCCTTGATCGTTTCGCGCTTGGTAATCTTGGTCACCTCATCCCCTTCGTGTGCGGTTTTGAGGATGTCCCAAATTTCTTTGGCATTCTTTAACCCTTGCACCTTGATATACTCCTCTCGACACAAGGAGGCGAGGAGTATAGTCGTGGCTTGGGAGTTAAAGTGCCTAATTTGGGCGGCCTCGTCCGAGTCATAGTCTTTGTCCCCCACCTTAGGTACTTGCGCTCCATACTCAACAATTTCCCAAATACTTTCGTGGAGTGAGGTTAGATGGTGCCTCATTTTATCACTCCACATACAATAATCTTCACCATCAAAATATGGTGGTTTGCCTAAGGGAACGAAAAGTAATGGAGGGTGCTTTGAAATACGAGGATAGCGTAGGGACATCTTACTATACTTCTTGCGCTCATGGTGCTTAGAAGTAGTCGACGACTTGGAGTTTGATGTGGAGGGTGACGAAGAGTCGGTCTCGTAGTAGACCATCTTCTTCATCTTCTTGTTCTTATCACCCCTCCAATGCGACTTGATGGAGGAAGAGGATTCCTCCTTATGCTTGTTGCCGGACTCTCTTGAGAGAGTCCTCTCCGAGCTTGCGGGCTTGTCGCCGGTTATCATCTCCCTCTTGGCGTGATCTCCAGACATCACATCGAGTTGGTTAGGCTCTTAATGAAGCACTAGCTCCGATACTAATTGAAAGTTGCCTGGAGGGGGGTGAATAGGCGAAACCTGAAATTTATAAACTTAAACACACTACAAGCCGAGGGTTATCGTTAGAATTAAATTCAAGTCCAAAGAGAGGGGAAAACAAATCAAACAAGAATCAAGGCGAGTGAACATGATGATTTGTTTTACCGAGGTTCGGTTCCAAAGAACCTAGTCCCCTTGAGAAGGTCACAAAGACCGGGTCTATTTCAACCATTTCCCTCTCTCAAACGGTCACTTAGACCGAGTGAGCCTTCTTCCTTAGTCTCACGGGTCACTTAGACCCCGCAAGGACCACCACACACTTGGTGTCTCTTGTCTTGCTTACAAAGCACTTGAGAATAAGAATGGGAAAAGAAGAAAGGCCAAACCAAGCAACAAGAGCAACAAAAGAACACAAAACACCCTCTCTCAAGTCCCTAATGGAATTGAGTTGATTTGGTGGCTTGGAGAGGATTTGATCTATTCAATGTGTCTTGGAGTGGAGTCTTTTGCTCTTGTATTGAATGCAATGTTTAGAATGCTTGGATGCCAAAGGTTGTGGTGGTTGGAGGGTATTTATAGCCCCCAACCACCTTGGTAGCCGTTGGCCAAGGCTGCTGGCGATGGGCGCACCGGACAGTCCGGTGCGCCACCGGACAGGTACTGTTCACTGTCCGGTGCGCCGCCACGTCAGCCAACCATTAGGGTTCTGAGATGGTCGACCATTGGAGGCTTTGTCTTCTTGCGGCACCGGACAGTCCGGTGCCACACCAGACAGTCTGGTGCTGTTGGGGGCCTTCGGCTTCCGAAGGTCCTCAAAAACATGATTTAACAATGTTTCTGGAGTATAATACATGAACAGGTACCTTCGGACTCGGATCAGAACTACAGTGTGAAGAAGCACAAAGAATACGAAGGTTGGCGCAGAGCCGAAGCTATGTGCAGGAGAGCTTCGGCATGATAGCAGAAAAGGAAACCGACTTAAAAAGGAAAAGGCTATTCAGACCTCGATGGGTTACTATAGAGTCATTAGCATATGTAAAGGGCATGGGTGTAATTTTACATGGGTCGTGTCCCATGCCTATAAATAGATGAACAGTGCTCCCGTACTGTTCACACTGACTTGGCATTTTGCTTTTGCGTCACGCTTGTACTTTTACCATTCTTTCAAGCCGAAGGTACATTTGTAATTTTATATCATTTCTATTTTCCATAATAATAAAATAGAAATGAGTTGGTAATAATACATGATTGTTTATATTATTTTATATTTCATATGATTCCTTCTTCATCATTATATGTTATGCTGCTGAAGGTATGTCTTTCATAACCTTCGTCCGAAGATCATTATATCCCAAGGGAAGTAATGCTTCGAAGGACAAAGGACTTTAACGTTTAACATTTTCTGTGTTGCCTTGTTCTTAATTCATAGCACTTGAGAACAAGTCTCCAACATTGGTGCCCACCTCCGGGGAACTCTTTTCGACCACCTTCGGCAAGCATTGACCTTTGTCATGCCACTGAAGAAAGCTTCAGCGACAGGGGCTGCCGCTCTGCAGTCGCTGGACCCGAACCAGGAGACCTTTTCTCTTCGAGAGGCCCAAAGCCAGAAGAGGAAGGCCACTAGTCCAACACCCCAGGAGGACGAGTTGGACCAAGAAATCAGGAATATGGAGATGCTTCATCAACAAGTACAAAGGAAGAAGGAGAACATGGCTCGACTAGCCGACCTTCAGAGGCAGATTGACGAAGCTACTGAAGAAGTACGCCATCTTGCTCAAGATGAGCAAGAGCGAATGCCTCAACATAGGGGGCTTCATCAAGAAGGCTTCTTCAACGAGGATGAATGGTACGAGGATTTCCATCATGGAAATTTTGCTTTTGATGATGCTTCTCCTCTGTTAGCAGAACTGCAGGCTACACCTTGGCCCCCATCTTACAAGCCACCCCAGCTCCCCATGTATGACGGGCACTCAGATCCGAACCAGTTTCTGATGAGCTACAAAGCAACCATATCTTCATATAGAGGCAATACCGCAGTCATGGCAAAATCTTTCGTCATGGCAGTCAAGAATGTTGCGCAAACCTGATACTCCTCTCTTCGGCCAGGAACAATCACATCATGGCAGAAGCTGAAGGACATGTTGATCACCAGTTTCCAAGGGTTTCAGACGAAGCCGGTTACCGCTCAAGCTTTGTTCCAGTGCACGCAAGATCACGAAGAATACCTCCAGGCTATGTCTGAAGGTTCTTGCGTCTGAGGGCACAAGCACCAACAGTGCCCAATGAAATTGTCATTGAGGCCATGATTAAGGGGCTTCAGCCAGGACCTACGGCCCAATACTTCTCCAGGAAACCCCCTCAGACCCTGGAGAAATTGCTCCAAAAAATGGATGAATACATCCACGCTGATAATGACTTTCGTCAAAGAAGGGAGGAAGCCTACAGGTTCTCCGAGATGACCAGGGGCTTCGGAGGGAGAATCCACCCGACACGTCAGATCAATTCATTCCACCTAGAATGACGACAGAGGAAGTCAGCAACAGAGGCCGCAATATTCCTCGCAAGCTTCAGGGCAGCAACAAAGCTATCCTCGGCCATCAGCTCCAAGGGGCAGAGGCGCTAGGGGCTTCGGAGGAAGGTTTGGGGATCAGCCTAGGAAAATTTATTGCTTATTCTGCGGTGAGGACAAGGGCCATACTACAAGGATGTGCCATGTCACCATTCAGAAATAGAAGGAAATAGCTGAAGCTGCAGCTCAGCAGAACCAGCCGAAGCAGGTCATGCATACTGCTCGTATCACTCACCCTACATACCAGAGTATGTAGGTAACCATCCTGCAGCGTCTGTTGCTTCGGCTAGTGAGAGCACCTAGAGGGGGGGGTGAATAGGTGATCCTGTGAAACTTGGACTTATAGCCACAAAAACTTGTTAAGTGTTAGCACAATAATTGTCAAGTGGCTAGAGAGGAGTCTCAACAAAACACAATACCACAAGAGATCAAACACAGAGATGACACAGTGGTTTATCCCGTGGTTCGGCCAAGACCAACGCTTGCCTACTCCACGTTGTGGCGTCCCAACGGACGAGGGTTGCAATCAACCCCTCTCAAGCGGTCCAAAGACCCACTTGAATACCACGGTGTTTTGTTTTGCCTTTCACTATCCCGTTTGCAAGGAATCTCCACAAATTGGAGTCTCTTGCCCTTACAAGTATATGATCACAAAGAAGCACAGAGTAAGGGAGGGAAGCAACACACACAAATCCACAGCGAAATGCGCACACACACGGCCAAGAATCGAGCTCGAATGACTATCTCAAAGTTCTCACTAGAACGGAGCTCGAATCTCTTAGAATCACAAACGAATGCGCAAAGAATGAGTGTGGATGATCAAGAATGCTCTTAGGTTGCTTGTGTGTCTCCTCCATGCGCCTAGGGGCCCCTTTTATAGCCCCAAGGCAGCTAGGAGCCGTTGAGAGCAAATCTGGAAGGCTATCCTTGCCTTCTGTCGTCGGGGGCACCGGACAGTCCGGTGCACACCGGACACTGTCCGGTGCCCGATTTCTTTCCTTAAACAGCGCTGCCGACCGTTGCAGACCGCTGCAGATCTGAGAGCCGTTGGCGCACCGGACATGTCCGGTGCACACCGGACAGTCCGGTGCCGTCTTCTAGCCGTTGGCTCGGCCACGTGTCCCGCGCAGATTGCGCGGCCGACCGTTGGCCCGGCCGCCCGATGGCTCACCGGACAGTCCGGTGCACACCGGACAGTCCGGTGAATTTTAGCCGTACGCCGTCGGCGAATTCCCGAGAGCAGCCACTTCGCGCCGAGTCAGCCTGGCGCACCGGACACTGTCCGGTGCACACCGGACAGTCCGGTGCTCCAGACCGAACTGAGTCTTGGCTGCACACAGCCAAGTCTTTTTCTCCTCTTTTCTTTTCTTCTTCTTTCTGTTTCTAACACTTAGACAAGTATATTAGTACACAAAACCAATGTACTAAGGCTTAGAAACATACCTTTATCCTTGATTTGTACTTTGTCCACCATTTTACAATTAGGCACCTGTGTTGGGCACTAAATCACCAAAATACTTAGAAATGGCCCAAGGGCACATTTCCCTTTCAATCTCCCCCTTTTTGGTGATTTATGCCAACACAACATAAAGCAAGTAGAACAAGTACAAAAACACTTCAAATAATAACTCAAATTATTTTGATTCAATTTTGACATATATGGATCACTTTATGCCACCACTTGGTTTGTTTTTGCAAATCAAACTCAAATCTCTATCTCTAAGTCAAACACACATGTTGAAGCATAAGGAGAGTCATTCCAAAAGAGATTGATCAAAGATTTCAAAAACTCCCCCTTTTTCCCATAATCAATACTTCTCCCCACAAGAAGCCAACTTTTGACAAGAGAGACAACAAAAGAGTTTTGACAAACCAAAAACTCACAAACCAAAAGCTCTATTCTACTATTTTCAAAATCTCTCAAGTGGTAGCTGATCCATTTATTGCTTTGGCCTTTATTTTCTCCCCCTTTGGCATCAAGCACCAAAACGGGATCAATCTTGGCCCTATAACCCCATTGCCTCACCAAAATCTTCAATTAAGAGCAAATGGCAATAAGAGTTCATGAGACGAACTTGGAATAAGTTACCCTCTCATCGGAGTGCAGTGGAAGTCTTTCATGGTCCAAGTCCACCTTTTCCCTTTCAACTCTCCTTTGAGACTAAAACAAGCAAACTCAAGCATATGGTTAGTCTCAAAGGGTCAAGTTGTAACACATCTCCCCCTAAAACTGTGCATCACTTTGCAACGGACTTGTGAGGTCCAGGGAGTGTTTGTACAACTTGAGCACCACAATAAGCAACAAAATGCAGAATGAACATGATCAAAGGCATAAATACATGTATGCTACAATTCAATCCAAGTTCCGCGAATCTAAGATATTGAGCTCACTACGCAGCCTGCAAAAGGTCTTCTCATCTAGAGGCTTGGTAAAGATATCGGCTAACTGGTTCTCGGTGCTAACATGAAACACTTCGATATCTCCCTTTTGCTGGTGGTCTCTCAAAAAGTGATGCCGGATGTCAATGTGCTTTGTGCGGCTGTGCTCAACAGGATTTTCCGCTATTCGGATAGCACTCTCATTGTCACATAGGAGTGGGACTTTGCTCAGATTGTAGCCAAAGTCCCTGAGGGTTTGCCTCATCCAAAGTAGTTGCGCACAACACTGTCCTGCGGCAACGTACTCGGCCTCAGCGGTGGATAGGGCAACAGAGGTTTGTTTCTTAGAGTTCCATGACACCAGGGACCTTCCTAAGAATTGGCACGTCCCCGATGTACTCTTCCTATCGACCTTACATCCAGCATAGTCGGAATCTGAGTACCCAATCAAGTCAAAGTTAGACCCCTTTGGATACCAGATCCCGAAGCAAGGCGTAGCGACTAAATATCTAAGAATTCGCTTCACCGCCACCAAGTGACACTCCTTAGGATCGGATTGAAATCTAGCACACATGCATACGCTAAGCATAATATCCGGTCTACTAGCACATAAATAAAGTAAAGACCCTATCATTGACCGGTATGCTTTTTGATCAACGGACTTACCTCCTTTGTTGAGGTCGGTGTGTCCGTCGGTTCCCATCGGCGTCTTTGCGGGCTTGGCGTCCTTCATCCCAAACCTCTTTAGCAGATCTTGCGTGTACTTCATTTGGGAGATGAAGGTGCCGTCCTTGAGTTGCTTCACTTGGAACCCAAGGAAGTAGTTCAACTCGCCCATCATCGACATCTCGAATTTCTGCGTCATCACCCTGCTAAACTCTTCACAAGACTTTTGATTAGTAGAACCAAATATTATGTCATCGACATAAATTTGGCATACAAACAAATCACCATCACATGTCTTAGTGAAAAGAGTTGGATCGGCTTTCCCAACCTTGAAAGCATTAGCAATTAAGAAATCTCTAAGGCATTCATACCATGCTCTTGGGGCTTGTTTAAGTCCATAGAGCGCCTTAGAGAGCTTACACACGTGGTCTGGGTACCGCTCATCCTCGAAGCCAGGGGGTTGCTCCACGTACACCTCCTCCTTTATTGGCCCGTTGAGGAAAGCGCTCTTCACATCCATTTGGTACAACCTGAAAGAATGGTGAGCGGCATATGCTAGCAAGATACGAATGGACTCTAGCCTAGCCACAGGAGCAAAAGTCTCCTCAAAGTCCAAACCTGCGACTTGGGCATAACCTTTTGCCACAAGTCGAGCCTTGTTCCTCGTCACCACTCCGTGCTCGTCCTGTTTGTTGCGGAACACCCACTTGGTTCCCACAACATTTTGCTTGGGACGAGGCACCAGCATCCAAACTTCATTGCGCTTGAAGTTGTTAAGTTCCTCCTGCATGGCCAACACCCAATCCGGATCTAGCAAGGCCTCCTCTACCCTGAAAGGCTCAATAGAAGAGACAAAAGAGTAATGCTCACAAAAATTAACTAATCTTGAGCGAGTAGTTACTCCCTTGCTAATGTCGCCCAAAATTTGGTCGACGGGATGATCCCTTTGAATCACCGCTCGAACTTGGGTTGGAGGTGCCGGTTGCGCTTCTTCCTCCATCACATGATCATCTTGTGCTCCCCCTTGATCACACGCCTCCTGTTGATGAACCTGTTCATCGTCTTGAGTTGGGGGATGCACCGTTGTTGAGGAAGAAGGTTGATCTCGTTCATCTTGTTCCTGTGGCCGCACTTCTCCAATCGCCATGGTTCGTATAGCGGCCGTCGGAACATCTTCTTCATCTACATCATCACAATCAACAACTTGCTCTCTTGGAGAGCCATTAGTCTCATCAAATACAATGTCGCTAGAGACTTCAACCAAACCCGATGATTTGTTGAAGACCCTATACGCCTTTGTATTTGAATCATAACCTAATAAAAACCCTTCTACAGCTTTGGGAGCAAACTTAGAATTTCTACCCTTCTTCACTAGAATGTAGCATTTGCTCCCAAATACACGAAAGTACGATACATTGGGTTTGTTACCGGTTAGCAGCTCATACGACGTCTTCTTGAGGAGGCGATGAAGGTAGACCCTGTTGATGGCGTGGCAAGCCGTGTTCACAGCTTCCGACCAAAAGCACTCGGGGGTCTTGAACTCTCCAAGCATCGTCCTCGCCATATCGATTAGCGTCCTGTTCTTCCTCTCTACCACACCATTTTGCTGTGGTGTGTAGGGAGCGGAGAACTCGTGCTTGATCCCTTCCTCCTCAAGGAACTCCTCTACTTGAAGGTTCTTGAACTCGGACCCGTTGTCGCTCCTTATCTTCTTCACCTTGAGCTCAAACTCATTTTGAGCTCTCCTGAGGAAGCGCTTGAGGGTCCCTTGGGTTTCAGACTTGTCCTGCAAAAAGTACACCCAAGTGAAGCGGGAAAAGTCATCAACAATAACTAGACCATACTTACTTCCTCCTATGCTTAAATAGGCGACGGGTCCGAAGAGGTCCATATGCAGCAGCTCCAAAGGTCTTGACGTGGTCATCACATTCTTGCTGTGATGTGCTCCTCCCACTTGTTTACCTGCTTGACAAGCTGCACAAGGTCTATCTTTTTCGAAATAAACATTGGTTAGACCTATCACGTGTTCTCCCTTTAGAAGCTTGTGGAGGTTCTTCATCCCCACATGTGCTAAGCGGCGATGCCACAGCCAGCCCATGCAAGTCTTAGCCATTAAGCATGCATCTAGACCGGCCTCTTCTTTTGCAAAATCAACTAAGTAAAGCTTGCCGTCTAGTACACCCTTAAAGGCTAGTGAACCATCACTTCTTCTAATGACAGACACATCTACATTTGTAAAAAGACAATTATATCCCATATTGCATAGTTGACTAACAGATAGCAAATTGTAACCAAGAGACTCAACTAAAAACACATTGGATATTGAGTGTTCATTAGAAATTGCAATTTTACCTAACCCTTTTACCTTGCCTTGATTCCCATCACCGAATATAATTGAATCTTGGGAATCCTTATTTTTGACGTAGGAGGTGAACATCTTCTTCTCCCCCGTCATATGGTTTGTGCATCCGCTGTCGATAATCCAGCTTGAACCCCCGGATGCATAAACCTGCAAGGCAAATTTAGGCTTGGGTCTTAGGTACCCAACTCATGTTGGGTCCTACAAGGTTAGCACATATATCCTTAGGGAACCAAATGCAAGTTTTATCTCCCTTGCATCTTGCCCCTAACTTCCTAGCAATTACCTTCTTACCCTTTCTACAAATAGCAAAGGGAGCATTGCAAGCATAATAAATGGTAGATGGTTTGTTCACAACTTTTCTAGGAACATGAGCAAAATTTCTCCTAGGCATATGCACAACATTTCTCCTACACATATCTCTATCATGCTTATAGGAAGAACTAGAAGCAAACATGGCATGAGAATCATAAACATGTGAATCTAAATCATTATAAGCATTTCTAGCATGTCTCCTATCATGGTACAAGAAAGCATGGTTCTTTTTAGCACTACTAGCCATAGGGGCCTTCCCTTTCTCCTTGACGAAGATGGGAGCCTTATGGCTTGTTAAGTTCTTGGCCTCTCTCTTGAAGCCAAGACCATCCTTAATTGAGGGGTGTCTACCAACCGTGTAGGCATCCCTTGCAAATTTTATTTTATCAACTTCACTCTTGCTAGTCTTAAGTTGGGCATTAAGACTAGCCAATTCCTCATTTAATTTGGAAATTAAAACTAGGTGTTCACTACAGGCATCAATATCGAAATCCTTACACCTAGTGCAAATCATAACATGTTCTACACAAGAATTAGATTTATTTGCTACTTCTAATTTAGTATTTAAATCATTGTTAACACCTTGTAACGTAGAAATGGTTTCATGACAAGTAGATAGTTCATAAGAAAGCATTTCATTTCTTTTAACTTCTAAAGCATATGATTTTTGTGCCTCTACAAATTTATCATGTTCATCATACAACAAATCCTCTTGCTTTTCTAAAAGCCTATCCTTTTCATTCAAGGCATCAATCAATTCATTGATTTTATCAATTTTATTTCTATCCAATCCCTTGAACAAGCTAGAGTAATCTATTTCCTCATCGCTAGAATCATCCTCACTTGAAGAAGCATACGTAGAGTCTCGAGTACATACCTTCTTCTCCCTTGCCATAAGGCATGTGAGATGCTCGTTGGGGAAGAGGGAAGACTTGTTGAAGGCGGTGGCAGCGAGTCCTTCATTGTCGGAGTCGGAGGAGGAGCAATCCGAATCCCACTCCTTTCCTAGATGTGCCTCGCCCTTTGCCTTCTTGTATGCCTTCTTCTTCTCCCTCTTGTTCCCCTTTTCCTGGTCACTTTCATTATCGGGACAGTTAGCAATGAAATGACCAATCTTACCACATTTGAAGCACGAGCGCTTCTCCTTTGTCTTGATCTTGCTTGGCTGTCCCTTGCGACCCTTAAGCGCCGTCTTGAAGCGCTTAATGATGAGGGCCATCTCCTCATTATTTAGCCCGGCCGCCTCAACTTGCGCCACCTTGCTAGGTAGCGACTCCTTGCTCCTTGTTGCCTTGAGAGCAATGGGTTGAGGCTCGTGGATTGGACCGTTCAACGCTTCGTCGACGTATCTTGCCTCCTTGATCATCATCCGCCCGCTTACGAATTTTCCAAGTACTTCCTCGGGCGTCATCATCGTGTACCTGGGATTCTCACGAATATTGTTCACGAGATGAGGATCAAGAACGGTAAAGGACCTTAGCATTAGGCGGACGACGTCGTGGTCCGTCCATCGCGTGCTTCCGTAGCTCCTTATTTTGTTGATAAGGGTCTTGAGCCGGTTGTACGTTTGAGTTGGCTCCTCTCCCCTTATCATGGCGAATCGTCCAAGCTCGCCCTCCACCAACTCCATCTTGGTGAGCATGGTGATGTCGTTCCCCTCGTGAGAGATCTTGAGGGTGTCCCATATCTGCTTGGCATTGTCCAAGCCGCTCACCTTATTGTACTCTTCCCTGCACAAAGATGCTAAGAGAACAGTAGTAGCTTGTGCATTTCTATGAATTTGTTCATTTATAAGCATAGGGCTATCCGAGCTATCAAATTTCATTCCATTCTCCACAATCTCCCATATGCTTGGATGGAGAGAGAATAAGTGACTACGCATTTTGTGACTCCAAAATCCGTAGTCCTCCCCATCGAAGTGTGGAGGTTTGCCAAGAGGAATGGAAAGCAAATGCGAATTCGAACTATGTTGAATACGAGAATAATCAAATGAAAAGTTCGAATTGACCGTCTTTTTGTAGTCGTTGTCGTCATCCTTTTGGGAAGAAGTAGACTCATCACTATCGTCGTAGTAGATGATCTCCTTGATGCGTCTCGTCTTCTTCTTCTTCCCTTCCTTCCGTCTATGGCCCGAGCCGGAGTCGGTAGGCTTGTCGTCCTTCGGCTCGTTGACGAAGGATTCCTTCTCTTTGTCGTTGATCACGATACCCTTCCCCTTAGGATCCATCTCTTCGGGCGATTAGTCCCTTTGTGAAGAGAACGGCTCTGATACCAATTGAGAGCACCTAGAGGGGGGGGGGTGAATAGGTGATCCTGTGAAACTTGGCCTTATAGCCACAAAAACTTGTTAAGTGTTAGCACAATAATTGCCAAGTGGCTAGAGAGGAGTCTCAACAAAACACAATACCACAAGAGATCAAACACAGAGATGACACAGTGGATTATCCCGTGGTTCGGCCAAGACCAACGCTTGCCTACTCCACGTTGTGGCGTCCCAACGGACGAGGGTTGCAATCAACCCCTCTCAAGCGGTCCAAAGACCCACTTGAATACCACGGTGTTTTGTTTTGCCTTTCACTATCCCGTTTGCAAGGAATCTCCACAAATTGGAGTCTCTTGCCCTTACAAGTATATGATCACAAAGAAGCACAGAGTAAGGGAGGGAAGCAACACACACAAATCCACAGCGAAATGCGCACACACACGGCCAAAAATCGAGCTCGAATGACTATCTCAAAGTTCTCACTAGAACGGAGCTCGAATCTCTTAGAATCACAAACGAATGCGCAAAGAATGAGTGTGGATGATCAAGAATGCTCTTAGGTTGCTTGTGTGTCTCCTCCATGCGCCTAGGGGCCCCTTTTATAGCCCCAAGGCAGCTAGGAGCCGTTGAGAGCAAATCTGGAAGGCTATCCTTGCCTTCTGTCGTCGGGGGCACCGGACAGTCTGGTGCACACCGGACACTGTCCGGTGCCCGATTTCTTTCCTTAAACAGCGCTGCCGACCGTTGCAGACCGCTGCAGATCTGAGAGCCGTTGGCGCACCGGACATGTCCGGTGCACACCGGACAGTCCGGTGCCGTCTTCTAGCCGTTGGCTCGGCCACGTGTCCCGCGCAGATTGCGCGGCCGACCGTTGGCCCGGCCGCCCGATGGCTCACCGGACAGTCCGGTGCACACCGGACAGTCCGGTGAATTTTAGCCGTACGCCGTCGGCGAATTCCCGAGAGCAGCCACTTCGCGCCGAGTCAGCCTGGCGCACCGGACACTGTCCGGTGCACACCGGACAGTCCGGTGCTCCAGACCGAACTGAGTCTTGGCTGCACACAGCCAAGTCTTTTTCTCCTCTTTTCTTTTCTTCTTCTTTCTGTTTCTAACACTTAGACAAGTATATTAGTACACAAAACCAATGTACTAAGGCTTAGAAACATACCTTTATCCTTGATTTGTACTTTGTCCACCATTTTACAATTAGGCACCTGTGTTGGGCACTAAATCACCAAAATACTTAGAAATGGCCCAAGGGCACATTTCCCTTTCAGCTAGTCAGCCACAGGCATCCTGGCCACAGCTTCCACCTCCGCCACCACTACAACCTGCATATTCACGCGGCCAACAGCCAGAAGGGAGTCAGCAGACCCATTAGCAGAGAGACTTCAGGGAGGAGTCCGAAGCTCGCACAGCCAACAGTACTGTGCCAGAATCGAAGCATATCTACTAAGAGATATCCTACCCCTAAATCAGTTTTTACATTCATTGTCGTTCTCTTTCTTACTAAGGAACAGTTGTTGAAAACTTAGTTTTCTTGTCGTTTTCAATTCCTTGTAATAGCTTCGTTTTTGACATAGTGAAAATATATCTTCTCCACTGACTTACGGAGTCTAAAAAATCGCTGAGGCACAAAAAGCCGTTCCTAAGTTACAAGTGTCTTCGAAGCTACAAAAAAACGTTTTACTGAACGTAGCGTAAGTTTGCCGATGCTACAAAAAGTCATTCCTAAAGGAGCGCAGTGTAAGTTTTCTGCTCAAAAGTCGTTCCAAAGGGAATGCAGTGCTTACAGCGAAAAGTCAGCGCTGATTCCGCCGAAATATGAGGCGAAGCGCGAAAAGTCAATGCGAATACCGTCGAAATAGAAGGCGAAGAAGTTCAAACGATGTTCCTAAGGGGATGCAGAACTTACAGCGAAAAGTCAACGCTGATACACCGAAAAATAAGCGGTGAAGCCAAAAAATAAATGGCAAAGAGATTGTGTATCCTACAACGGGGATGTGTGTGTATCTTCGGCACAAATATCATTCTGCATAGCATAACATCATCACATCATTCGCATAACATAACATCATACATCATATTGCATCAATGGCACAAGAAGGGGATACAATGTTGACCTTCGGAGAATGCTTCGAAAAAGAGGAATTGTGCTAAGGCACAAAATAAGTTTCGAAGAGATATAGTTTTGTCAGCTCTAAAGTGGAGGAAAAAGTTTATTGTTGACGAAGCATTAATGTTTTTGCGTCGATTGGAGGATTTTTCATGAAGCGTAAAAGTTCTTCTTTACGAAGCATGAAAAGAAGGGAAGGTGTTTTTTTGCTGAAGGCTCAAAAACGGTATGTACAATAAAAGTTTCATGCATCGCAAAGAAATGAATTACAAAGCCATTTATACATTACATTAAAAACTCATGAGCGCCAAATATTACAAGCATAGTCCAGCAAATGTTACATTGGTTTTCTAACAAAGTTTTTACAATATCTATTATTCTTCCTTTAAAACTTCGTCCGCAGCTTCGGTCAGCAGTTGGGTAACGACTTCGTCCAAAATGCTTTCGGCCATATTAATGATTTCTCCTTGTTCCTTTGCCTCTGGCTCGATCAATGACTCGAAGGGCTCTGGGGGAGGAGATAGTTCGGCTGCAGTAGAAAACCTAAATAAGATTAGAAGTCGCAAAAATAAAAAATAAAGTTAAAAGCTATTAAGCAATACCTATTCGCCTTTCGAGTTCTGCAGCCTTTTCAGCTGCCTTCGTTGCTTCCCTTGCATCGTGAGTATCTTTTTCGCTCTTTTTTATTATCTCGTGGGTCATCCCTCGACCGCTATTTTCCCAAATGTCAGTAAAGAATTTTCCACCAACTAAGCTTGCTTCGGCCGAGGGGTCCTTCGTATCATCAATAGATAAAGTAGCTTTGGCTTAGGCCAGAATTTTCACATGATCGCAACCTGATTTCTCCAAGATAGCCGCAATTCCCCTTGCACCTGAGAAGGCGCAGACGTCCCCACGGCCATTTAAAATCTCCTCAAAGGCTTCGGCCTCGCCGCTGATCCACTCAATTGGCCCCTCGGGATCGCCCCGTACGAAGTTGTCTTCACTTGAATACGCGCCAACATTGGCAAAGCTTGTTTTTATCTTTTTTACACATTCTTTAGATTTTTCAAAGCATTTTTCTTTTGATGCCCGAAGTTCTGCAACTGTTTTTCCCAGTAATTTTTTTAGTAATCACTGGCATCTCGTTCAGCTTCGGCAACAGCACATTTTAATTTTGCTTCAGCCAGCTGTTTCTGAAGGTCCTCAATTTCGCGTTTCTGGGCTTTAGCTTGGGCTTTGGAAGTAGCTTCGTCTTCTTTTATTTTGCTCACTAATGAATTTAATGTTTTATCTTTTTCAAGACCTTCATTCCTTAGTTCAATTACTTCGGAACGAAGGTTGTTCAGAGCTATAGTGCATCCCTCGTCTTCGGCATTTTTCTGCGCCCTGAGGGCATTGCTAAGAATCAGGCCCTGTAAAAGAAGTGCGGTATTAAGCATAAGCAAATAAACAAAAATTTTCGTTTTTAAGTACAAAATTTTTTTATTCTCACACCTTTAAACTATTATATGCTAAGCTATCCGCCAATTCATCTTTCGATAGTGCCGAGAGCCCGACTTCCAGTGTTGGGAATCCGAAGTTTCTGCTCATCTCCCGGCAGACAGAAATCCCCTTGTTGTCTGGGAGACAATATAAGAAATCTTCTTCTCCATTGCTGTTGAATACCAATGCCCCCTTTGAATATTTCAGTTTCTAGGCATAGTATCGAGCTTCTCGTTTTTCTTCTTCAGACAACCTTTTTCCCGAAGCGTGTCGTACAATATAATCAAGAACTTCGGAAGATGCTTCAGGAATAGGAGTGTCAGTTTTTTCAAGCAGAATTTGTTCTGCAACTTCTTTTTCTATTTCTTCTCCAGTTTCCAAGGATTTCTCCTTGGCGGGCTCTGAAGGCCCAGCTTCGGTCTCAATCTGGCTCTTTGCAGCCTCGGCTTCGGTTACTCTTGTCTCAGATTGCGTCTTTGGAGCTTCGGCGGTTTTCCTTGGAGTAGAGCTTGTCTTTATTGTCTCCAGCGCATCTAGTACATTGACCATTCTTTTCCTCTTAGGGGTCGCTGTAAGACCTTTTTGTGCCTTCGGCACTGTCACTTCTGCCGAAGGGCTTGTAATTTCTGATATCTTTGTTCCTTCGACCCCTATATTATCGACCTTCGGCTCAGCTAATTTCGCTGAGGATGTCTTCGGCATTGCAGCCGGCTCTTCAATCTTCTGCGTAGGCGCAGGCTCTTTGGCTTCAGTAGCCGAAGAGGTCTCACCGCCAAATTCGGGCACTACGGCCGGTTCAATATATCACGACCGGTGGGTCAGAACCTTCACCTTCTTCCTCTTTGGCGCGGGCTCACTTGGAGCAGCTGAAGCAGCATCTTTTCCAAAAGTTACACCCTTTCTCTTTTGTCCCTTTGGTGGGTAGCGGTAGTCAGGATACATAAATCCGATGGCATCAAAAACTCCATTTAGCCTCTTCTTCTTTCGGCTCCCGAAGGCCGCAGATAACGCATTATCCTCCGCTTTGGAGTACAGCCCAAGCAGATCATCACTTGTAGCTTCGATGTACTTCAGCCAGTCATCGTCTTGTTCAATAAATTGGTCTCCAAACCTGAAGGTATATTTCAGTCGAACCAAACCACCTTCATTGGGGTTGCTGATGATTTCTTTTGGCATCTCCTAGTTGGCTACCAATGGCCATATCCTGTAGGCCACATGCTCTTGGACTAAGTCCCTTGTCCCGATGAAAGAACAAACTACGCCAAAGGCCCTTCGACATTCTTCAGCTGCTTCATCAATCTCTACCTTCGGTTTCTGAAGGCCGAAGCGGGACCAAATGGGGCACATGATGATCTCTTTGATATCTTCTCTCGCCTTTAAATCATTTTTTACATAGAACCATTCTTTCATCCAGTCTCCAGGCCACCTCTTCCGAAAGGTTGGCATTGGGCAGCTTGAGCCTGAACGAGCAACAAAGCTGTAGCAACCAAAATTATTGTGATACTGCTCCTTACCCCAGGGTTTCGTCTCATATAAAAGTTCGTGCACACTGCAGAAACTTTTTGCACTTGGTTCCAAACCTTGACTCCTCACAGCCCATACGAAGATTCCCATTCTTATGATGGCTTCGGGAGTAATCTGGTGAAGAAAAATCTGGTATATCTTTAAAACTTCAACCACAAAACTGCTTAGGGGGAATCGAAGCCCAGCCTTGAAGAAGCTTCGATAGATTACGACTTCATTCTCTTCAGGAGCAGGGGCAGTCATGTCTCCGTTGTCAGCCCTCACGATGGATATGTCTCGAAAATACCTTCCTCTCATGTTATCAAGATGACTTTGCCTGATAGTCGATTTTCCGAAGACTGTGTGACTTGGTCGCCACGGCCGATCTTCGGAGTCTTCGCCCCCACTTTCCACATCATAACTATCACTGTCATCGGTAGGGGTGAAAACGGGACGGGTACCCGGAACGGGTATCGGATACGGGTACCAAAACGGGACGTAATTTCAGATACGGATACAGGTATTTTGTTTGTCGGGACGGATACGGGTATTACCCGGATATTGAACCTCGAATACGGGTAGGATACGGAATCACTAATACCCGGTCAGTACCCGAAAATCCCGGGTCGGATACGGGTACCCGGAATTCGGGTACCCGTTTTTTCTTTTTCTGCATAATATAGTTATAAAATCATAACTTTTACATATGACATCGGATGAAGATAAAGTTTATATGAAAATTGTAGAGCTTTAAGAGATCTATGACTTTGTAATACATCAATTTTTTGTTTAAACGTATCTTTAGACCAAAATCATTGAAATAATGTCCAAATTTATATTAAATTAATAGACTTTATCATTTTTATGTGAGGGCTTAAGGTTATCTCCACGTGGAAACTTAATGTTATCTTTTTATAGACTATTTATTAGTATTGGTAACTTATTTGTATTTTCGGTCGATACTACAATATTTTAATGATTTAATTGTATTTTGATGATTTTCTATGACAAGAAATTAATAATACATAAATAGCCTAAAAAATCGTGAAATTTTACGGAGATACAACATATGTCCATATGTAACCATAAAAAATGTTTGGATCATAAGATCTATAAGATGCCCATGTTTCTTTCCTTTCACTTTCACTTATTTGTATGAGTTACATGTGAAATTAGTGTAAGTATCCAAGTTTCAACATAATCAGTACTTCACTTTATCATTTTCATACGAGGACTTGAGTTATCTTCATATAAAATGTTTATTAGTTTTTGTAACTTATTTGCAATTTTTTAGTGAAATTAGAATATTTTATGAATTTTAAATATTGCGGTGTTGGTTCTACAATGTCCTTGTGATAAGCAACTTTGAACTGCATGATGTCAATTTTACCGGTTTCCTTTCTTACATATGATCTATCATATACATAATTATGTATTGCTTAACTTATGGATGGTTGGACAATTAATATCATTGGATGAACTATCCGACAATTATCCGGTACCTACCCGAGTAGTACCCGTTATCCGTTTCTTACCCGTCCGGATTATTACCCGGTCCTGTCCTGTATCCGTCTCGAATCTTAACTACCCGTATCCGGTCCCGTATCCGAGAGAAATACATTAGGGTAGGATATGGGATGACCCTGTATCCGGCTGTATCCGTCCCGTTTTCATCCCTAGTCATCGGTATCTTCAGATAAGCCTTCTAGAATTTCTTTTGTAATCTTTTTTGTGTTGGTCTTTGCAATTGATTCGATGAATCCAGTGGTTTTTTCCTTAAGAAGCTTCTCCTCCTCGCTCAGCTTCGTTTCAGCAACAACTTTCTTATCTTGAGACATCTTCTCTTCGGAAATGGTGAAAATGTGCTCTTAAAGCCGAAGCTTAGAAAATCTAAAAAACCAAGCAAGTGTTGGTAGGCAAGAGCTAAAAATTGAGCAAGCAGAGCAGATGGCAAAAAGCGTACCAAATGAGCTCGTGGTGTGCTCTTATTTATACACCTAGTGCGTTGCAGGGTGGAGGGCCCCGCTTGTCATTGACTGTTGCTATTCTAGCAAAGGGAAGGTGTTTTTTTCGGACCTTCGGCTTAGGGCCTTCGTCCATATCGCAATCTGAATTTATTATTCTAACAAATTAATATTGCGAGGGGCTACTGTTGGGGGCCTTCAGCTTCCGAAGGTCCTCAAAAACATGATTTAACAATGTTTCTGGAGTATAATACATGAACAGGTACCTTCGGACCCGGATCAGAACTACAGTGTGAAGAAGCACAAAGAATACGAAGGTTGGCGCAGAGCCGAAGCTATGTGCAGGAGAGCTTCGGCATGATAGCAGAAAAGGAAACCGACTTAAAAAGGAAAAGGCTATTCAGACCTCGATGGGTTACTATAGAGCCATTAGCATATGTAAAGGGCATGGGTGTAATTTTACATGGGCTGCGTCCCGTGCCTATAAATAGATGAACAGTGCTCCTGTACTGTTCACACTGACTTGGCATTTTGCTTTTGCGTCACGCTTGTACTTTTACCATTCTTTCAAGCCGAAGGTACATTTGTAATTTGATATCATTTCTATTTTCCATAATAATAAAATAGAAATGAGATAGAAATGAGTTGGTAATAATACATGATTGTTTATGTTATTTTATATTTCATATGATTCCTTCTTCATCGTTATATGTTATGCTGCTGAAGGTATGTCCTTCATAACCTTCGTCCGAAGATCATTATATCCCAAGGGAAGTAATGCTTCGAAGGACAAAGGACTTTAACGTTTAACATTTTCTGTGTTGCTTTGTTCTTAATTCATAGCACTTGAGAACAAGTCTCCAACAGGTGCCCTCTGACTTTGCTGCTCTGACTCTGTCGCACACTGTTCACCATGGCAGGCGCTTTTGCAGTCGACCGTTGGAGCGAGCTAGCCGTTGCTCCGTTGGCTCACGAGACAGTCCGGTGGCACACCGAACAGTCCGGTGAATTATAGCAGAGCGCGCCCTAGAATTCCCGAGAGTGGCTGGTTTGGATTTGTACGGTCATGGTGCACCGGACACTGTCCAGTGGCACACCGGACAGTCCGGTGTGCCATTCTTCATCACATTCAAGTCCTTTTGCTCCAAACAAATTGTGTCCCCTTACTGAATTCTTTCTTAGTTTATGTTGAACCTTATGCACCTGTAATACATGAATTCTAGACAAACTAGTTAGTCCACATGTTTTTGTTGGTCGTCAACCACCAAAATTAATTATAGAAAATGGTTAACCCAATTTCCCTTTCACCAAGGAGAAGAAGCTATTTACACGTGACACTCTCAAGTATACTTCTTCTAGCGATGAGGAATCTGATGACGATGATGTAAATTATATTGAATTGTTCAAAGGCTTAGATAGATCTAAAGTTAATAAAATTAATGAATTGATTGATGCCTTAAATGAGAACAATAGGTTAATAGAAAAGCAAGAGGATTTACTTTATGAGGAACATGATAAAGTTATAGAAGTAGATAAACCCCTTGCTTTGCAAATGAAGAAAAATGAATTGTTATCTTCTGAGTCATCCTCATGTCATTCTTCTATTTCTAGTCTTGAAATTGCCAATGATGATTTCAATGCTAGAATAAAAAATGAATGTTGCTAGTTCATCTTTAGAGCATGTATCAATTTGCAATAGATGTAAGGATTTTGATATTGATGATTCCAATGATCATGTCTCTACCATTGTTAAGTTGAATGATGAAATTGCTCAATTATATGCTCAACTTAAGACTTATAGAGATGAAGTAGATAAAGTTAAATTTGCAAGAGATGCCTACACCATTGGTAGACATCTCTCATTAGGGATGGTCTTGGTTTCCATAAGGGAACCAAAGATAAAAAGAGCCATGAGCCCCCAAATTCATTAAGGAAAAGGGGAAAGCACCTATGGCTAGTAGCTTGCATTCTTCTCGTGCTTGAAAGAACCATGCTTATTTATATGGTCATAATAATAATGCTAGAAATGTTCATCATGATGCTTGTATTGTCCTATGTGTCATGATGCTGCTTTTGCTCCACTTGCCATGATTGCATCTTCTAGTAGATCATCTTTTGCTCATGGTAGGAGTAGACCTAGCTAGGCGCCATATTCATCATGTTACTTCTCATGTGCCTAAGACTACAAATGTATCTCATTTTATTTCATATTCTACGCTTAATGCTTCCTATGTGTTATATTGCAAGTCTGGTAAGGTCATTGCCTCTAATGTGGGACCTAAATACAAGAAGGGCAAGACTTGCATTTGGGTACCAAAATCCTACATGACTAACCTGACAGGACCCAACACTAGTTGGGTACCTAAACGCCAAGCCTAAATTATATTGCAGGTCTATGCATCCGAAGGCTCAAGCTGGATCATTGATAGCGGATGCACAAAACACGTGACGGGGGAGAAGCGAATGTTCTTTTCCTACATCAAGAACAAGGATTCCCACGACACAATCATCTTTTGAGAGGGGAACCAAGGCAAGGTAAAGGGATTAGGTAAGATTGTGATTACTACCGTGCATTCAATTTCTAATGTCTTTTTAGTGGAATCGCTTTGTTATAATTTGATTTCCGTTAGCCAGCTTTGCCATATGGGTTACAATTGTTTATATACAAATGTTAATGAAACTGTCTTTAGAAGGAGCGATGGTTCATTAGCTTTTAAAGGTGTACTAGATGGCAAGCTTTATTTGGTAGATTTTTACAAAGGAGCATGCCAATCTAGATGCATGTTTAATCGCTAAGACCAACATGGGCTGGTTGTGGCATCATCGTTTAGCACATGTGTTAGGACTAACCGATATCTGTTTTGAGAAAGACAGACCTTGTGCAGCATATCAAGCAGGAAAGCAGGTGGGAACAAGTCATCCAAGCAAGAATGTAATGATGATATCAAGACCATTAGAGCTGCTTCACATGGATCTCTTTGGACTCGTTACTTATCTTAGCATTGGGGGAAGTAAGTATGGTCTTGTTGTAGTTGATGACTGTTCTCGTTTCACTTGGGCATTCTTTTTGCAGGATAAATCTAAACCCAAGGAACTCTCAAGCGCTTCTTAAGGCGAACTCAAAATGAGTTTGAATTGAGAGTAAATAAGATAAGGAGCAACAATGGCACTGAGTTTAAGGACCTTCAAGTGGAGGACTATCTTAAGGAGGAAGGGATCAAGCATGAGTTCTCTACCCCCTACACACCACAACAAATTGGAGTGGTAGAAAGGAAGAAAAAGGACACTTATAGACATGGTGAGAACCATGCTGAGAGAGTACAAGACGCCGAAACGGTTTTGGGCAAAAGTTGTGAACACATCTTGCCATGACATGCCATAAACTGGCTCTATCTACACTAACTCTTCAAGAAGACTGCATACGAACTTCTAACCGGTAACAAACCTAATGTATCTTTTGTATATTTAGGAGCAAATGCTATATTTTGGTTAAGAGGTAGGCATTCTAAATTTGCTCCCAAAGTCGTTGAAGGATTTTTACTTGGTTATGATTCAAATACAAAAGCATATAGGATCTTCAATAGATCTTCTGGACTTGTTGAAGTCACTAGTGGTGTTGTATTTGATGAGACTAATAGCTCTCCAGGAGAGCAAGTTGATCTTGATGGTATAGATGAGAATGAGGTTCCAATGATCGCATGAACCATGGCAATTCGAGATGTATGACCACAGGAACCACAAGAACAAGATCAACCTTCTTCCTTAACTATGATGCACCCACCTACTCAAGATGAGAAACATGTATCTAGATGACGACATCGATCAAGGGGGAGTGTATGAAGAAGAAGAAAAAGATGAAGAAGACGTACCACAGGCACCTCCAGCCCGAGTCTGCAGCACAATTCATACAAACCATCCGATGGACATGATCCTTGGTGACATCAGCAAGGGTGTAACCACTCAATGTCGCATTGCTAAATTTTGTGAGCATTACTCTTTTGTATCTTCTATTGAGCATTTCAGGGTAGAAGAAGCATTGCAGGACCCAAACTGGGTGATGGCCATGCAGGAAGAGCTAAATAACTTCAAGAGGAATAAAGTCTATAGATTGGTTCCACGTCCAAAGCAAAATGTTGTGGGAATCAAGTGGGTGTTCTCCAACAAACAAGATGAGTACGGGGCGGTGACAAGAAACAAGGCTTGACTTGTGGAAAAGGTTATGCCCAAGTCATAGGTTTGGATTTTGATGACACTTCTGCTCTTGTAGCTAGGCTAGAATCAAGTTGCATATTATTGGCCTATACTGCTCACCACTCTTCTAAGTTTTTTCAAATGGACATGAAGATCGCCTTTCTCAATGGACCAATAAGGAGGAAGTGTATGTGGAGCAACCCCATGGCTTTAAGAATGACATGTATCTTGACCATGTCTTCAAGCTCTCTAAGGCACTCTATGGGCACAAGCAAGCCCCACGAGCATGGTATGAATACCTTAGTGATTTTCTCATTTCTAATGTTTTCAAGGTCGGGAAAGCTGATCAAACTCTTTTCACTAAGAATTGTAATGATGATTTGTTTATATGCCAAATGTATGTTGATGACATAATATTTGGTTCTACTAATCAAAAGTCACGTGAGGAGTTTAGCAGGGTAATGATGCAGAAATTCGAGATGTCAATGAGGGGTGAGCTAACCTACTTCCTTGGATTCCAAGTAAAACAGCTCAATGACAACACCTTCATCTTCCAAACAAAATGCATGCAAGATCTTCTCAATAAGTTTGGGATGAAGGACTCAAAGCCCATCAAGACACTGATGGGTACAAATGGGCACTTAGACCTTGACACAGGAGGTAAGTTCATAGATCAAAAGGTATACCTGTCTATCATAGGATCCTTGCTTTATTTATGTGCAAGTAGACCTGATATTATTCTTTCCATTTGTATGTGTGCTAGATTTCAATCCGACCCATGGAATGCCACCTAATGGCCATGAAGTTAATTCTTAGATATTTAGTTAATACGTCTCAGTTCGGGCTCTAGTATCCTAAGGGGTCTACCTTTGACGTAATTGGGTACTCGGATTCCGATTATACCGGATGAAAGATACATAGGAAGAGTACATCAGATACATGTCAGTTTTTAGGGAGATCCCTAGTGTCTTGGAGCTCTAAAAAGCAAAATTTCATTGCCCTATTCACCGCCAAGGTCGAGTACATTATCCCAGGCCATTGTTGCACACAATTGCTTTAGATGAGGCAAGCTCTAAGGGACTTTGGCTACAATCTAAGCAAAGTCTCAATCCTATGTGACAATGAAAGTGCGATCTGCTTGGAGGATAATCCCATTGAACACAGACGCACTAAGCACATAGACATCCGGCATCACTTCCTGAGAAACCACCAGCAAAATGGAGATATCAATATATGTCATGTTAGCACCGATCACCAGCTAGCTAATATCTTCACCATGCCTTTAGATGAGAGGAGGTTTTGTGAGTTGCGTAGTGAGCTAAATGTCTTAGATTCATGGAACTTAGATTAATTTATAGCATACATTGTTTATATGCCTTTGATCATGTTCCTTAAGCTTTATTTCATACTCCCTCCATCCCATAAAATAATGCACATATTTTTTAACAAAGTCTTCACAGAGAAACTTGGACCATTAATTTATTTTAAATATGACATCAACAAATACAAATTATGCATCATATTGAAGTGTTTTTAATACAAATTCATGTATATAGCATGCATACACAAAAAAATTGCTGAATTGTTGGTCAAAGTTTAAAAACGTTGATTTTTTCTAAAAACATGCATGCCTTATTTTATGGGATGGAGGGAGTATTATTGCTATTTTTGGTGCTCAAGTTGTAGAATTTCATCCCCAAACCTCACAAGTCTTTGTGCATTGATGTATATGTTTAGGGGGCGATATGCTACAACTTGACCCTTTGAGACTAATGTGTGTTTGAGTTGAGTTGTTGTAGTTTAAAAAGAGAATTGAAAGGGAAAAGGTGTATTTGGACAAAGGAAGAGGCTTCCACTGCATAAATGCTATTAACGTACTTTGTTCCAAATTGCCTTGGTTTTTCATTGCCTTTGCTTTTAATTCGCTATTTTTGGTAAGGCAATGAGGTTAAAGGCCACTAGTTTCTCCGTTTTGGTGCTTAATGCCAAAGGGGGAGAAATTAAAGACCAAAGCAATTGGTCAACCACCACTTAGAACATTAAAAGGTTTTGAGCTTTTAAGTTGTCTTTTTTATCAAAACCCTCTTGATAGCAAAGAGGTGCCCTCTTATTGCAAAAAATGTTCTCTTTTGTGGGAGAAGTTGTCTTATGAGAAAAAAGGGGGAGTTTTTAGGGTTGCATCAAAACTAGTGTTTTAAACTATTTTGTTTTGCAAAACCAAGAGTTCTAACTTAGAAGTTAGAAAAATGGCTTTGGTTGCAAGGTCCAAAACAAGTGGTGGCTAAATGAACCAAATATGTGAGCATCGGACCTGTCCGGTGGTGCACCAAACGGAGTCCGTGCTACCCAGCCGAACTCGGTGCTCTCTAAATTTTTCTTTAAAAAACACCAGACAATGAACATTACCGGTCCAGTGTGCACCGCCCCCCTCTCCAACGCCAGCGGATAGCTGGCGTCACCGGATGGTCCGATGGCGCACCGGACTAGCCGGTGCCCGTCAGCAAATGCAGGTGGCCAATTAGGATTCCGGACTGGGGGCTATAGGACCCGATCCGGTGTGCATCGGATCGGTCCGGTGACCTCGCAGAAAGCAAAAATCAGGTAGGTTTACAAGGAAGAACGCAACGACTCTTAGCCCTCTTGGGGCTATAAAAGGACCCCATAGGCGTCTCCATTCAGTACTTAAGCACATCAAGAGCACACCAACACTCTGATATACTGCAACAACGCATTCTAGTGATTTTACAGAGATTCGAGCGCCAGTTTTGAGATGTTCTTGTGTAATCTTGTACTCGTGCTCTTATCTTTGCTTTTCTCGCGTGTTTTGGTGTGATTTGCTCTTGTGTGTGTACTCTATCCCCCTCCCTTATTCTAAGTTGTGATTTTGATCTTGTGTAAGACTGCGAGAGACTCCAAGTTATGGAAATTCCGCACGGACGAGATAAAAGTGATAAAAGAAGAACTGTGGCACTCAAGTTGATCTTTATGATCGCTTGAGATGTGTTGAGTGCAACCCTTGTCCATTGGGACACCACAACATAGAGTAGTCAAGTATATTACGCTTGACCAAACCACGGGTTAAAAATCATCGTATCTCTTGTCTCATTTACTTTGTTGCGATTTTTATTCTTCCCAAGTTCCTCGTGTTCACTTGTAATATTGCTCTTAGTATAATTCACATCTTGGAAGAGCAATCAAGTGAAGAGAAATTTTCTCTCTTCTTCTCACTCAAACTTGGTTTTATTTTGTAGTAACTCATTTATTAGACCAAGTTTGTGTTGTTTTAAGTCTATTTTGCAGGATCACATATTAACTCCCCTGCCTCTAAGTTCTCTCAACTATACCTTGAATTTACAGTTTTGCGTGAACTAGTTCCACTCAAGATTTAGATTGATATTTTGTCCTTTAGGCTACCTTCTCGGTGGAGCTTATAATCCATTCTCTTGTATCTCTTTCATGAGCCTTCTAGAGAGTTCTCACATCTCATAGACCGTGACCAAAGGTTAGCTTGCATAGGTGTGTTCATACAAGAATACCCTATATGACAATATCTTGTTGTTAAACCTCCATAATTAAGACAAAAGCCATCCTCCCTTATAGACCAGATGAAAGCTCCATTGTGGGTTTTGGTGGTTTGGATGACAACCCAATTAAAGAACTAACAGGAGTTACTAAGTGTTGATGTAAGTGCAATCAACCCTAATTGAGGGTTTTGGTGATTAATGACAAAACAAACTAAGATTCTAACAAGTTTGCTCCTAGTATGTACATAGTATTTCTACAGACAGGAGAAGCACAGATCTTACGGGCATAAAAGTATAAAGCACAGCGGAATTAAAATTCCACATCAAATGGCGTGCTCCAAGTGCCAAGAAACAACGGCGGTGCAAAATTTATAATTCTTGAGTCATAGGAATCGCCGTACAAATAAGAGGGATCCGCGACGGTTAAGTAAGTCATAAAACGAGCCAAGTTCAAAATCTTTTGAAAACTCCTTGGAGATCATTTTCCCAGATCATGAATGCCCTTGAGAAAAACAAATTTTACTTCCCACAAAGTCTCCCCTTTTGTTCTCTTCAAAATTCTCAAAGTTTGGTTTCAGCCCCCAAAACCGGTTCAACCGGTCCTGAAACCGGTTCAACCGGTTTCGGTACTGTTCACCTGCCACCTCTGCTCTGACCTATCTGACAGTCAGAGCTGTCAGAAAAAGTCGCAGCAGATATTTTTCAGAAACCGGTTGAGCCGAATTTTGTCCCTACTCAGCCGGTTTTGAAACCGGTCGAGTGTCCGGCTGAGTAGCCCAGTGGACCGGGATCCCCCTGGTAGAAACCGGTTCAACCGGTTTAGAAACCGGTTCAACCGGTTTTTGCCCATTTTCTCCCAACGGC
The DNA here is from genome assembly GCA_029449295.1 of Zea luxurians. Lineage (NCBI taxonomy): Eukaryota > Viridiplantae > Streptophyta > Magnoliopsida > Poales > Poaceae > Zea > Zea luxurians. The sequence continues at coordinate 8,143,902 of JAOPSE010000026.1, read as the reverse complement.
TGCCAGCTTTTGGGGGATCCTTTATATACCCCCTCACACTCTCTCTCTCATTTACTTCGCCTCTCCCACGAATTCTTGGCTGACCAACCTTCAAACAAGAGCATTCATTTCACCTTTCACACCCGCAATCGCATCTCCTTCAATCATTTGAAGGACCCTTGGTGTGAGGTGAACTCGATCGAACTCGCTGTCAATTTCATCTCGATTCTCCCATTCTCTTGTTCTTGAGCTCGTTGCAAACTTAACCGTGTGCGGATTTGTTACTCTTGGAACCTCGTGTTCCTTGACGGTTAGAGGTTGCTTGGGAGTCTCCAAATTTGTGGACGACCCCAAGAAGTTTGTATCACCCGCTCCTTGAGCAGATTTGAGAAGAGATTGCCTTGACCTTTGTGGTCGGCTTGTGGAGGATTAGGGTTGGAAAAGACCCGGCCCTTTGTGGGTTCCTCAACGAGGAGTAGGACACCTTTGTGGTGGTTGCCGAACCTCAGGTTATATCGCGTGTTCTTGTGTGTTCTTGTCAAGCGCTTTATATTCAGTGGTTGGCTCATATTATTCATTTAAGTAGTTTTTGTGTAGGGCAAATCTTTAGCTATATTATTCACTACTTCGCACTTGTTAAATAGATTATCAAATTTAAGTTGAGCGGGTTCAAACTTGTTCAGTTGTGATTAAAATCGACTGAACCGGTTTGCACCTGTGCAACTTTAATTTAACCTATTTCGAAGTTTTAGTGAAAATTTTCAGGTGTAGCCTATTCACCCCCCCTCTAGGCTACTTTCAATTGGTATCGGAGCCTCGTACCTCATTTTACGCTTAACCGCGTGAGGAAGCGATTATGTCTACTCAACGGGACCATATGGATCCTATCCTCGAGGATATTCCCGTCACATCCTCCGGTGAGGAAGTGGACCCCAAGGTCCTCGACCTCGCCATGAAGATTGCCGAGAGGATGTTCCTCAAGATGAAAGAGGAAGATGCTAAGAAAAAGGCCGAAGAAGAAGAATCAAGAAGAAAGGCCGAAGAAGACAAAGGTAAAGGAAAATTTGATTACAATGATGACCTAGTGGACCTTTTGGTGTCAAAGGTGTTGAGCAAGGTAAGTCTCAACACCGAAGAATCATCAACCAAAAGCAAAGGTAACGAGTTTAGTAAAGTTCAATTCGATTACTCTAGAAATTTTATCCCCAACTTCTCTTCCGCCCCACTTGGAAAGTTACCAACTCTTAGTGAGTTGAACTATGACGAGTGGGCCGATAAGATGAAGTCGCATTTAATCGGTGTACATCCTAGTCTTTGGGAGATTGTTAATGTAGGTATGTATAAGCCTGCCCAAGGAGAAGAGATGACTCCAGAAATGATGCAAGAGATTCATCGCAATGCTCAAGCAGTGAGTATAATTAAAGGAAGTCTTTGTCCAGAAGAATACCAGAAAGTTCAAGGAAGAGAAGATGCCCGTGACATTTGGAACATTCTTAAAATGTCACATGAAGGAGATCCCAAAGCTAAGAGACATAGAGTTGAAGCTTTGGAGAGTGAGCTCGCTAGATATGATTGGATCAAGGGTGAGTCGCTTCAATCACTCTTTGATCGATTGATGGTGTTAGTAAACAAGATAAGAGTACTTGGAAGTGAAGATTGGAGTGACTCCAAGGTCACAAGATTGTTCATGAGAGCTTATAAAGAGAAGGATAAAAGTCTTGCAAGGATGATAAGGGATCGTGATGACTATGAGGATATGACGCCTCATCAATTATTTGCAAAAATTCAACAACACGAGTCCGAAGAAGCCCCCATCAAGACAAGAGACTCTCATGCCTTGATCACAAATGAACAAGACAACCTCAAGAAGAACAAAGACCACAAAGCAAAGAAAGTGGTCGAGACCTCAAGTGATGAAGATAGCTCAAGTGATGAAGACACAACTATGTTCATCAAAACATTCAAGAAATTTGTAAGGAAGAATGACAAGTTCCAAAGGAAAGGAAAGAAGAGGGCATGCTATGAATGTGGCCAAACTGGTCATTTCATAGCGGATTGTCCTAACAAGAAGGAACAAGAAGCTAAAAAGGAATACAAGAAGGACAAGTTTAAAAAGGGAGGCAAGACCAAGGGATACTTCAAGAAGAAGAAGTATGGTCAAGCTCATATTGGTGAAGAATGGAACTCCGATGAAGAGAGTTCTAGCTCCGAGGAAGAGGAAGTGGTGGCAAATGTGGCCATCCAATCTACATCAAGTGCGCAACTCTTCACCAACCTACAAGACGACTCCTACACTCCAACTTGCCTCATGGCAAAGGGAGACAAGGTAACTTTATTTAGTGATGATTTTTCAAATGATGATGATGATGATCAAATTGCCATGAAAAATAAAATGATTAAAGAATTTGGCTTAAATGGATACAATGTTATCACCAAATTAATGGAAAAGCTAGATAAAAGAAAAGCAACTCTTGATGCTCAAGAAGACTTGCTTATCCTTGAAAAGGAAAGAAACCTAGAGCTTCAAGAGTTGATTCACAATAAAGATAAAGAAGTAATTAACATGAAAAACTCTATAGATAATCTTGCAAATGAAAAGAATGCACTTGAATCAAGCATGTTAAGCTTGAATGTTCAAAATCAAGAACTTCAAGTGCAACTTGAAAATTGCAAGAATATCAATGTCTCATGTTTAATATTTGAATCTAAGTCTAGCTCAAATGATAATTCTTGCAAACATTGTACCAAATATCATGCTTCTTGTTGTCTAACTAACCATGCAAGGAAGAATAGCCCACAGGTGAAGGTCAAAGAAATTTTGAAAAGATGCTCTAGCAATGATGGGTTAAAGAAAATTGAACCCAAGTACAAGTCCCTAAAGCCCAACAATGGAAGAAGGGGGCTTGGGTTCAACTCATCCAAGGAAAACCCTAGCACAGTGCATAAGGGGTGGAGATCCCCCAAGTTCATAGAGGGAACCACCCTATATGATGCCTTGGGGAGGATTCACTCCTCAAATGACAAGTCACCTCAGGTAAAGGTTAACTTGAGTTCCACAAAGAGTAAGATGAAGGAAGTGGGATCCTCAAGTGGACAAAAATCTAATGCTCCCATTTCCCATTCATATCTTTGTGATTATATGTTGACTTGGGATTCAGGGAAATTGATTGTGAAATATGTGGGTGCCTACACTAAACGAAAAGTTATGAAAAGAAGTGTGTGGGTACCCAAGGCTATAACTAACACTGTAGGACCCAATTCAATTTGGGTACCTAAGAGCATAGCCTAAAACTTGTTTTGCAGGTCTACTCCTCTGGTGGGTCAAGTTGGGTGCTTGACAGTGGATGTACAAATCACATGACCGGGGAGAAAGACATGTTTCATACATTGCAACTAACTCAAGAAGCACAAGAAATTATGTTCGGAGATAGTGGCAAGAGTAAGGTGATTGGTATTGGTAAAATTCCTATCTCTGACCAACAATCACTTTCAAATGTTTTATTAGTAGATTCTTTAAGCTATAATTTGTTGTCCGTTTCACAACTTTGTGGAATGGGTTATAATTGCCTATTTTCGGATGTGGATGTGAAGATCCTTAGAAGGGAGGACTCCTCAGTTGCCTTTACCGGTTGCTTGAAGGGCAAGCTTTATCTTGTTGATTTCACAACAAGCAAAGTGACGCCTGAGACTTGTTTAGTGGCAAAATCCGACAAGGGTTGGCTATGGCATCGCCGGCTAGCCCATGTCGGTATGAGGAATTTGGCCAAACTTCAAAAGGATAATCACATCATTGGACTAACAAATGTTGTATTTGAGAAAGATAGGGTTTGTGGCGCATGCCAAGCAGGAAAACAACATGGAGTCCCACATCAATCAAAGAATGTGGTCACAACAAAGAGGCCATTGAAGCTTCTTCACATGGACCTCTTCGGACCGGTGGCCTACATTAGCATTGGTGGTAGTAAGTATGGTTTAGTTATTGTTGATGATTTTTCTCGATTCACCTGGGTTTTCTTTTTAAGTGACAAAGGTGAAACTCAAGAAATTTTGAGGAAATTCATGAGGAGAGCTCAAAATGAATTTGAGCTCAAAATCAAGAAAGTGAGAAGCGATAATGGGACGGAATTCAAGAACACAGGTGTTGAAGAATTCTTAGGAGAAGAGGGAATCAAACATGAGTTCTCGGTACCTTACACTCCACAACAAAATGGTGTTGTGGAAAGAAAGAACCGAACCCTAATTGAAGCTGCAAGAACCATGTTGGATGAATACAAGACACCTGACAACTTCTGGGCAGAGGCGGTCAACACCGCCTGTCATGCAATCAACCGTCTCTATCTTCATAAGATCTACAAAAAGACTGCTTATGAGCTTCTCACTGGTAACAAACCTAAAGTTGATTATTTTAGAGTATTTGGTTGTAAATGTTTTATTCTTAACAAGAAAGTCAAGAGCTCAAAGTTTGCTCCTAGAGTGGACGAGGGCTTCTTGCTTGGTTATGCATCAAATGCGCATGGATATCGTGTTTTCAACAATACCACCGGTCTTGTTGAAATAGCGATAGACGTGACATTTGATGAGTCTAATGGCTCGCAAGGGCATGTTTCTAATGACACTGCAGGAAATGAAGAACTACCTTGTGAGGCCATAAAGAAACTTGCAATAGGTGAGGTGAGACCTCAAGAAAGGGATGATGAAGAAGGAACCTTATGGATGACCAATGAGGTAGTTGATGTGGGTGCAAGGGTGGTGAGTGACAAAGTGTCCACCCAAGCAAACCCATCAACCTCAAGTCATCCAAGCCACGAAGAAAATCATCAAAGGATGCCAACAGTGGTAGAAGATGAACAAGAAAGTATTGATGGTGAAGTGCCTCTTGATCAAGCAATTGATGAGGAGGAGCAAATACAAAGACATCCATCAGTGCCTCATCCAAGAGTCCATCAAACAATTCAAAGGGACCATCCAGTGGATAACATCCTGGGTAGCATCAGGAGAGGGGTAACAACTCGATATCGTTTAGCTAATTTTTGTGAATTTTACTCGTTTGTTTCCTCTCTTGAGCCACTTAAGGTTGAAGAAGCATTGGGTGATCCGGATTGGATAATTGCCATGCAAGAGGAGTTGAACAACTTCACTAGGAATGAAGTCTGGTCCTTAGTCCAAAGACCCAAACAAAATGTGATTGGTACTAAATGGGTCTTTAGGAACAAGCAAGATGAAAATGGCGTGGTTACAAGAAACAAGGCACGATTGGTTGCCCAAGGCTATACTCAAGTGGAAGGACTTGATTTTGGTGAAACATATGCGCCGGTAGCAAGGTTAGAATCAATTAGAATATTAATTGCCTATTCTACTAACCATGATTTCAAGCTATATCAAATGGATGTCAAGAGCGCTTTTCTAAATGGACCACTACAAGAAAGAGTATATGTGGAGCAACCACCGGGCTTTGAAGACCCAAAGAAGCCAAATCATGTTTATCTTCTTCACAAGGCACTCTACGGGCTTAAACAAGCCCCTAGAGCTTGGTATGACTGTCTTAAAGAATTTTTAATTAAAAATGGGTTTACAATAGGAAAAGCTGACTCTACTTTATTTACTCGAAAAGTTGATAATGAATTATTTGTGTGCCAAATATATGTTGATGACATTATATTTGGTAGTACTAATGAAAATTTTTGTGAAGAGTTTAGCAAAGTGATGACGAACAGGTTTGAGATGTCTATGATGGGCGAGCTTAAATACTTCCTGGGATTTCAAGTCAAACAACTCAAGGAAGGTACATTTCTATGCCAAACTAAATATACTCAAGATATGCTCAAGAAGTTTGGCATGGAAAAAGCAAAGCACGCCAAGACTCCAATGTCATCAAATGGACATCTCGACCTAAATGAGGAAGGTAAACCTGTAGATCAAAAATTATATAGATCAATGATAGGATCACTGCTTTACTTATGTGCATCTAGACCTGATATAATGTTGAGTGTTTGCATGTGTGCACGTTTTCAAGCAAATCCTAAAGATTGTCATCTTGTAGCCGTTAAGAGAATTCTAAGATACTTAGTCCACACCCAAAACCTAGGATTATGGTATCCTAAAGGCTCCCTTTTCGATTTGCTTGGCTACTCTGACTCAGATTATGCCGGTTGCAAAGTAGATCGAAAAAGCACTACTGGGACTTGCCAATTCCTTGGGCGGTCCTTAGTGTCATGGAGTTCCAAAAAACAAAATTGTGTTGCACTTTCCACTGCAGAAGCTGAATACATAGCAGCTGGGGCATGTTGTGCACAGTTGTTATGGATGAAGCAAACCCTTAGAGATTTTGGTTGTGAGTTTAACAAAATTCCACTTCTGTGTGACAATGAGAGTGCCATAAAACTTGCAAACAATCCGGTGCAACACTCTAGAACTAAACATATTGACATCAGACACCATTTCTTGAGAGACCACGAAGCCAAAGGAGATATCGAAATATTTCATGTGAGCACCGAAAATCAACTAGCCGATATCTTCACAAAACCCCTTGATGAGACTAGGTTTTGTTTTCTTAGGAGTGAGCTAAATATCTTGGATTCTCGAAACGTGTCTTAATAACTAAAATTTTGATCAAACTTGATGGTTGAAAATTGATTGTTTGAGCAATATGAATGAGAAATATCTTTTTTATCTTTAAAATATCTCATGTCATATTTGCTAAGTGCTATTACAGCCCTTCCGGGCAATATCTGGAAACTGGTTGAGTAAACCGGCTGAGTAGGCCACTCAACCGGTTTCTCCCTGGTGGAAACCGGTTGAACCGGTATAAAAACCGGTTGAACCGGTTTTGGCCGTCGCGCCATCAGTCAGCGCGCAGTCTGCGCTGACAGCTGCGCAGTCTGCGCTGTCAGTTTTGCAGTCTGTGCTATCAGACTGCCAGGATTTTTGCGCAGTCAACATCGTTTTCTGCGCGCTTTTACTGCGCAGTTTGACCCGAAACCGGTTGAACCGGTTTTCGGTTTTCTGGCGGCCAACTCCTCTCCTTTTTATATCTCTCCCTCTCTCCTCTTCCCTTCGCAGTCTCGTTTTTTTTTCAGCCGCCGCCGCCCTCTTCCTCCTCTCACACCTTCACACTCCACTCCATAAACTCTCTCGAGCCCTCACTCTTTTGGAAGAGTTGTTGGAGATCCGTTCTTCCCGGCGTGTTTCCACCATCTTCCTTCATCTCGTTGGGAGTTTTTTTTTACCCAATCTCCGGATCGAGGTATTGCCCTATGTTATTTCCTTGTACTCGATCCTACGCGTTCTTGATTATCTATTGTATCATTCGTTGGGTACATTTTAGTTTAAGTGATCGCAACACTTAGACTATCTTCATTTGTCACAAACATTGTTAGAGATTAGCGATTTGATATTATTCGTTGTAGTTGAACCGCTCATATGAACGGTTGAAGTACATGATCAATATCTTATCGTTTCTACTCAAACATGTTTGATCCTTGCTCATCATAGGTTCTATTTTTTATTTCTTAGAATGGTGCGTCGAAGGAACCCATCGGTGGTCGAATCCGACTCCTCGGACGACCAGGAAATCCATGGAGATTCTCCTCCTCGCTCTCGATCCAAGCGAGGGCGCGGAAGCGGCAATGTCATGCCGGGTGCTGAGGCCTCCGGGTCTCAAAGTGCTCGCGGTCGGACATCTCGGAATCCTTCCGGACGGTCTCGACCTGCGACGAATCCGCAGGCGTGGGAGCCTGCAAGTGATGATGATGGCAGGAAGGACGATGAAGTTGATCTTCCCCCGGCCCACGCTCCTGTGATTCGCGGTTTGGTCCTCCACCGGGCAGAGGCTCGGCGTGCTGGCAATGAGCCAGTCACTGACTTCACTGCCAGTGGAGGCTCTGCTCTTCTCCAGGATCTTCGTTTCCAAAATCCTGTATTGCGTATTCGCGATGCCAGGATCGATGGAAATCGCTTTTGGACTCTTCACCACGTGGATTTCTATAATTCCGTCATTCTCCCCAAGAAGCATCAACCTATCCTGCATCAACGATATATTAACTGGGAAGGTTGTGAAGCCATTGGGGATCCAGAAATGTCACAGGCACTGAGGGCCTGTGAAAGGAAACAAATGAAGAATATCATGACATTCCAATATGATTGGAATGATGAAGTGATTGCTCAATTCTACTCCACTCTCTGGATAAAGCTTGCTGACGAGGAGAGTCATTACAACTACCCCTATCTGAACTTCTTCATTGAAGGTAGTTGGTACAAGGTGAGCTATCGTCGATTTGCTCACATTCTTGGCTTTTCTGACGATGATATATCTGGAGACAAGATCAAGATTCATGATTTCCGGCAGCCCACAAGAGATGAAGCCAAGGATCTTCATCTGTCTGAGTCTGGAAAGTATTGGGAGTCGACCAACATTCATAAGTATTATCGTTATATCAACTCCCTCTGCAGGATGACCCTCATTCCAAAAGGGGGAAATCAGATGAACATCCTTGGGGAGAGCAAGGTCCTGCTCTCTTTTATGAAACCAATCAGCTCAGAAAGGATTAATGTCTTTGACATGATATGGCAGAAAATTATTCATGCCGCCTGTTTTCCTTTGAAGGGGTGTCTTCATGCTCCATTCATTATGAAGATGATTGAGGTCGTGACCCAGTTCAGATTTGACAAGGGTACCCGACATCAGTCATACACCCCTTTCTGGATTGATCCCAACAATCCAGCTGGGCGCCTCCGGAAAGCCCCCTCCAGTTCTCGTGGTCATGCATCTGCGGGTTCGTCTGCTGGTGCTGGTGCTGCTGCTGCTGCTGGTGCCTCACGCTCTTCCCCTGGCCGCGGATCTCCCACACCACGTGGTCGTGGTCGTGGTCGAGGTCGTGGCCGTGGGATGGGTGCCCGCTTGGCCCACGGGTTTGCGGCTTTCTTCTCCATGTGCCGAAATATTGCTGCAGACGTCCATGAGGTGGCTCGACGTCAGCGGGAGACCGACGACAACCTACGTCGTCAAGCTTCTGCTTTGGGTACTCCCTTCGCCCCCCGCTCTCCTGATGTACCTCTCCACCCTCCTCCTCCAGATGTCAACGAGTGGTACCAGCAGGCATATGGGGTACCTTTTTCAACAGCTGATGACGTCGAAGAAGAAGAGACTTATTTTGATGATCCAGAGCAGTTTGTCCCGCCCTCGTATCACGGGGATCCGGGCCAATCGTCCTCTTATCCTCCGCCCCAGGACCCTTCGGGCAGTGCTCCTCCTCCGGCCCAGTCTGGAGAGGAACACTTTGCCTCTGACCTGGCGCACCACTTCTTCGCTCCTCATCATCCTCCTCCTCACTGGTGATCATTGGATTGGTGATTCTCTCTCTCTTTTTGGTTCTTATGCCAAAAAGGGGGAGAAAGTTTATTATGCAGTACCCCTATTTTTGTAATGAACACTTGGTCTGTAATAACTATTTGATGCATGCATGGCTTGAATGCCATAAACACTTTTATGATGTGATGAGACGAGCTCTCATTATTGTAATAGCTGTAGAACTTTTTTCATATCATATGCTATGCAATAATGAGCTTGAATGTGCTTTTACTCTTTCTATTCATTTATGTTTCATACCTCATCATTTTTGTGTATGGTGTTGATTGTTCTCTCTCTCTAAATATGTTGCAAATTGACATATCAAGTCAATGTTAATATCGCAAAACTCATGCACATATTTAGGGGGAGCTACACATACACAAAAGATTTTATATCGCAAGTACTTGTAGCTTTTAATTCTTATTTCCATTCTAGTTTGTTTTGGCATCAATCACCAAAAAGGGGGAGATTGTAAGTGCAATCAACCCTAATTGAGGGTTTTGGTGATTAATGACAAAACAAACTAAGATTCTAACAAGTTTGCTCCTAGTATGTACACAGTATTTCTACAGACAGGAGAAGCACAGATCTTACGGGCATAAAAGTATAAAGCACAGCGGATTTAAAATTCCACATCAAATGGCGTGCTCCAAGTGCCAAGAAACAACGGCGGTGCAAAATTTATAATTCTTGAGTCATAGGAATCGCCGTACAATTAAGAGGGATCCGCGACGGTTAAGTAAGTCGTGAAACGAGCCAAGTTCAAAATCTTTTGAAAACTCCTTGGAGATCATTTTCCCAGATCATGAATGCCCTTGAGAAAAACAAATTTTACTTCCCACAAAGTCTCCCCTTTTGTTCTCTTCAAAATTCTCAAAGTTTGGTTTCAGCCCCCAAAACCGGTTCAACCGGTCCTGAAACCGGTTCAACCGGTTTCGGTACTGTTCACCTGCCACCTCTGCTCTGACCTATCTGACAGTCAGAGCTGTCAGAAAAAGTCGCAGCAGATATTTTTCAGAAACCGGTTGAGCCGAATTTTGTCCCTACTCAGCCAGTTTTGAAACCGGTCGAGTGTCCGGCTGAGTAGCCCAGTGGACCGGGATCCCCTGGTAGAAACCGGTTCAACCGGTTTAGAAACCGGTTCAACCGGTTTTTGCCCATTTTCTCCCAACGGCTGCCAGCTTTTGGGGGATCCTTTATATACCCCCTCACACTCTCTCTCTCATTTACTTCGCCTCTCCCACGAATTCTTGGCTGACCAACCTTCAAACAAGAGCATTCATTTCACCTTTCACACCCGCAATAGCATCTCCTTCAATCATTTGAAGGACCCTTGGTGTGAGGTGAACTCGATCGAACTCGCTGTCAATTTCATCTCGATTCTCCCATTCTCTTGTTCTTGAGCTCGTTGCAAACTTAACCGTGTGCGGATTTGTTACTCTTGGAACCTCGTGTTCCTTGACGGTTAGAGGTTGCTTGGGAGTCTCCAAATTTGTGGGCGACCCCAAGAAGTTTGTATCACCCGCTCCTTGAGCAGATTTGAGAAGAGATTGCCTTGACCTTTGTGGTCGGCTTGTGGAGGATTAGGGTTGGAAAAGACCCGGCCCTTTGTGGGTTCCTCAACGAGGAGTAGGACACCTTTGTGGTGGTTGCCGAACCTCGGGTTATATCGCGTGTTCTTGTGTGTTCTTGTCAAGCGCTTTATATTCAGTGGTTGGCTCATATTATTCATTTAAGTAGTTTTTGTGTAGGGCAAATCTTTAGCTATATTATTCACTACTTCGCACTTGTTAAATAGATTATCAAATTTAAGTTGAGCAGGTTCAAACTTGTTCGGTTGTGATTAAAATCGACTGAACCGGTTTGCACCTGTGCAACTTTAATTTAACCTATTTCGAAGTTTTAGTGAAAATTTTCAGGTGTAGTCTATTCACCCCCCTCTAGGCTACTTTCAGTTGAACATGTCCTTAGTGCAAAGCTTATAAGCTCCATAGGGTTCAACACAAGTGAACAAGTGTGATGGTCCAAAGAATGGATTTTTTATAGATAATGGATGTCAGAAGTAAGATGGACATTACTTAAATGAGACTCAGTGTGTGTAATTCGAATACAACTGATCAAGCCAACGATGGAGGGAAGAAAATCTTTGAGGTACCGAGTGCATGGGAGAAGGTTAAGGAGGTCAAGGAACCCAAAGTCAGGGGTGAAGAAGACTTGAAAAGTCAAGATTGATCGAGTTGAGAAGAGATATGGTACATCAAGGATCACGACTTAAGGACGTGACTTATAAACAATGAGGTGATACCTATGGTTCTATGGTGTAAGTCACAAGGCTCAAGATCAAGCTTAAAAAGTAAACAAGGTCACTAAAAGGATGACTAGTGTCGAAGCCAGAACATGGAATCAACCCAAAAAAGCTAAGTTCATTTTGACCTTTAGTTTGGGTTGTTCCTATGTTTAGATATGTTCCATATGACTTTTGCAGGGTGTTGGAGCTCATATATGTCAATCTAGATCAAGTCAAGTTGACTTTATGGTTTGGTATCCAACATCGACATCAAATAGGCCAAAATGGGTAAAACGATGAAAAAGGCTAAGTATGCAAGATTTAAGTGTTCAACTATGTTGCATACACATTTTACTACATGTTTGGTACTTTGGTTTGCTCTTTAACACTATTTGAGCAGATGCTGACCAAATTGTAAAGCGTCTAAGCATCTTGCTGTAAAATACTAAAATCCACCAACAAGAAAATAACCTGAAATCATTCTCCAGAACATCACAGCTCGAGCCGATGAAAGCTAAACACACTGAGTTGTGCAGTCACAAACTATCAACTCCCTAATATTTATTCTTGCCTCCCCTATGAACTGATATCTATTCTCCAATAACATATTATCCACATAGAAAACTAGAAACCATTTGGTGAGAGCAGCTTCAGTCATCATCTTGACCAGACTGATCATCAGGGTCACCACTCAGAAATGAGCCAATGGACTTGCGAAGGATGTGGATTGATTTGTCATCCTGTGAAACATGAATGCAGAATTAGTGAAATGATTGTGGTTAGTAAACCATGCAAAGTTTAGTCACAGCAATGATGCATGTTAATTAGTAGTGGGCTTCTTTTATTTTGTTTGTTTATTTATTTTATTTTTTGTCCCTTGATCTGTTACTTGTAATTCCTTTATCATTGGTTTATATACTCACTGTAGTGACCTTGGCCCCTCCGGATTCTTCAAAAACAATGATGCATGGTGATGAGATAAGCAATAGGAAAATCATGCAAGCTGTAACATTTACCTGCTTCATCTTCTTCAGAGATTCTTCAGCATTTGCTATCTTCTCTGAAAATGTTTTCTCAAGTTCAGATAGAGTAGCCTTCTCCTTCTTCCCTGTTAAAAGGCAGCATGTCAGAGCAGCAAACTCATAAACACAACTGAAGGAACTAACCATATACTACTTACTTTGCAGTTCATACTGCACAAGCAATTTCTCTTTATCATCTTCGAACTTTGAGAACAGGTCTGCAGAAAACAGTACACAGATAGATCAATTAAAATGAAGATAACTGGTGACAACTATCTCAGTGAAGAGAAGGCACATCACAGTGCTCTGTGGGTGATGTCACATTAACATATTATATCCCTTTCTAAATCACGAATTATAGGAAACTGGGTATGTGACAGTATAGGTACAGCACAACACTATATGGTTGCATTTACTAGCTGGAAAACTGCTAGCAGATTAAGCGTATGTGTACACCAGAGCTTCCTTAGGTGAGCTTGTCTATAGATTTCCTCTGATGATAATTAACAAAAAAAAGGCAAACAGCACAACTCATTTGTGGCCACAGAATATCTCGTCAAGATCTAATCATGTCATACTCAATATGAAATGGTAACCATTCCAGGCCAGCATATGCACGATGAACAAAGGATGGTACCAGGCCTGCTTGAGCATGAAATGAACTAGATAAATATATGCTAGATGATAATAATACAGCATATCACAATGGGTGTCCGCTTAGCTCTTATCTGGCTTACCTTTGAAATTCTGTATGTGTGCAACTTTATCTTTGCAGAACTTGTCATGTGTTGCTAGAAATTTGGTGTACTCATTCTTCAACAAACTTTCGCACTGCATAACATACAAATGGATCTTCCATTAACCAAAACCAGACCAGAAAATAACTGGAAGCACATTGAAGCATCAAGTACAATTCCAAACCTCTTTTGAAGTCTTTGACAATGCTTTCAGAAAACTTTGCCTGTGCACGCACATAAAAACAATTGTCAGGGGTACATTCCATTCAGGGTGTTCACAGTACTTATCACCAAGAACCTGTTTAAGTTCTTGGTTTATAGTTACAACTAAAAAGGCACATCAGATTTCACTGCAGGAGCTAATGTTAATGTATTTCTCTAGTGAAGTCACTGGAAGGCTGGTGGTATGGATTAGTTGTTTGCTCACCTTTCTTTCTCAAGCCTATTCTTGGTGTCCTGTACCATAGTCTGAATCTCTGTTGCCACGCTGAAGGATACCAAAACTTGTCAGTGATGTACTCAAGAAGTCAAGATAGCTCTTGCAATAAGTATAACATCCAGATAGAAGACATCATGTGGACATCGGAAACGACAGTGGAACAGCAAGGACAGAGCTTACCCAAACCTTGGTCATGAAGATAGAAAAATATATAAGATTCTATCATGCCATTGTTCCTGAACTCCAGTCTCAGTCTACTTGCCAGTAACCATATGTGAATTCAGTTCAGTCAGTAATAATGCTCCCTTCAGCATGTGCAGACCAAGGGACAACAAATCCTCTAATTGTGAACCACAACGACAATCAGTGTTTCACTAAAGCACCCAGGTATTGACGAACAACTTGACACACATGATAGGCGCCCAGAAAAACTGTGGTTTCAAGTGCAGACATTAAAGTGAACAAAGCAGACACAACACAGCAAGTACCGCCAGCACATTCCTTACATAGTAGGGTACTACATCAAATGACAATCAGACGTTTTGTGCAAAATTCTGCAGATCTCAACCAGATGTGCTGCTTGCCATGAACCAAACCACACCAAATTTCCCTCGATTGGAGCAAACAGAACAGTTGCGAGCGCACAAACATTATGTACAGTTACCGAGCAGTCGCTCACATAGTCATTCAGTAAAAGCCAAAATGCTGGGTGGGTGCACGGGAATAGAAAATGCCATCACCTGGAAATGGCCTGCTCGGTCTTCTTCTGGCCGTCCTTGTGGGCCTTGTCCTTGATGTGCTTCAGCAGCGTGACGATCTCCTTCATGTCACTGCCTCCACCAATCACATTGAAGGCACGCCCCAGATCATGAAATGTGTATAGAGGAATCAATCAAACAATCGCACGGAATTCCCCCAAAAATAAATTCAGCGGACATAAACCAAAATTCACGGCGAACGGAGGTGCAGTTACGAACGAAAACCCTCCCTTCGTCGCCCCGATTCGAACCAACAGCCTCGCTCACGGGCCGCGGCAAACACGAAAGGCGTGGAGAGAGAGAGAGAGAGAGAGAGAGAGAGAAGGGGGGGGAGGAGCAGGCAAGGCACCTGTCGAACTCGTGGTCGGAGTCGTCCATGCCGCCGCGCTCCCGCCGCCTCTTGTCGGAGACGACCGCCTCGGCGGGGTCCTTCGCCGCCGCAGCCCGCTTGCCGCCGCTCGCCTTGGCCTTGGCCTTCGCCGACGACGACATCGCCGCTGGTGCCCGGGCCCGAGAGAGACCGCCTTGCCGCCTCTGGGGATGCTGCGGTCGTGACGCCGTGCTTTGGTTTCGCGGGTTTTTGAAATGGACGCCGGGTAGGGGAGTGGATGGAGACGTTGGGCCCAGAGAATTTAGGGAGTAGCCCAAATCAATGGCGACCCAGGTACTTTTGTAGTTTTGTTCTATATTTTCTGGGAGTTTCCATTTTTTTGGATCAAATGTACATTTCCTATCATGACAATATCCAAATAGTTTATCAATAAATGAGTTTTAAATATCTAAAAAAGTTGAAAGCAAATTTGTTCGTACATCAGGCACTTGTAGAGCTTTGAGGCCAAAAGAATTATTGCCCCCTCTAACTTTACTTTTTTTTCTTATTGCGTTCTATACTTAAATATGCTAAAGTATTACTCCCTCGATCTTAAAATAATATTCGTTTTAACTTTTATTTTTTATGTTTATATTAACTAGATGCATATATAAAACACTAACATCAAGTATTGTATGAACCTATTAATTAACTAAAATAAATTTTATTTTAGAATGGATGGAGTATTAATTTATTTATTGTATCTTCGATAGACCGCTTAGTGCTGGGAATTAGGTCGGGACGGGCCGGTCTGGCCCGAGCCCATCGTGTTTCGTGTCAAACGGGTTCGGGTTAGAAAAGCCCAAAAAACTTTTAGACAGAGTCGTGCCAGCCTTAAGTGTAAAACAGTCACCCAGCCCGGCCCTAAACCACGCCATGACTTCGTTGGGTCGTGATGATCTAAGCCTGATCCATATATTTGACCACATAAAATCAAAATATTACAACCACATAAAGTACATAGCTTAATAAATTAAAGATATTAAACAATACTAGCATCATTTGACCACATAAACTCTAAATATCACAACAATATAAAGTTAGTAGCTTACTAAATTAAAGTAATTAAACAATTTAGGCTTTATCAGGTCGTGCCGACTCAAGCCCGGACCATCTGTGAGGGCCGTACCGAGGCCCGACGGGCCAGAATTTAAGTCCCAGCCTAGGCCCGCCTTAAGGCCGTACTAGCCCGACTCATATTATTTCATATCAGACTATGTTTTAGGCTCTTTTTTTATGACGTGCTCGTACCAAAAAAACCGGCCCATATTCCCAACACTAGCCCCGCTAACATTCAAATGAAGAGCTGCACTAGTGACAGCAGGAGTGAGACAAATAATGTATTGTTCCACCCGCCGTACGTACGTATCTCAACGGGAAACATGTTTAAGATTATCTTCGTGTACATATACGTGAACTTAATCTAAACCATTCGTCTACCTTCGATTGAGACATGAGTTTTTCTTTTTACAAATTGTAGCTAGCGCGTGAGGAGTGTGGAAGGTGTTTTCCATAAAAACGTCATCCATAGATTGGTAGACGAAAGGTTCAAGTTGAATTTGTGCATAAATCTTGTACATAGAATATATTTTCATAATCCCATCTCAATACACCCAATAGTGTACAATAAGAGATACCCCTCAGTTCTAAATTAGTATTTATTTTAGCTCTTATGTTTTACGTCTATATTCAAATGAATATTGATAAATCTAGACACATATATAAAACATATAATTAATTATTATATGAATCTATAAAAAAAGCAAAACAATTTTTAATTTGGAACAGAGAGAGTATATGCTATGGAGACAAAATAAATATATTATGATGAAGCTGGCGATGAATACAAATTGAGATGGTGAAAGCAACCGTCGCCCTCGCATTGGCCCCTATAGAGGTGTAAATGGTATGAATATTATCCGTTCATATTTAAATTTGATTCGTCTAAGAGGGCCGATGTCCAATTTATATCCGAGTCTAAGTACTCAGTATTCAATTCGTATTCGATATTTATTTGTATCCGTATTCTTAAAGTTGGATATTTAATATGTCGATATACATTCAAATCTTATCCAACGAAACTTGATAATATTCATATTCTATTTTAATCCAAAGAGAAATATGAAAACAAATAAAGAACAAGTAATATTCCTTCGTATCCGATCCGATTATACTCCTAGACTCCTATATCAGGGATCCTGAAGCTCTCTCAGTTCATCACGTATCGTGGCGCACTAGAAAACCTATGATGAGGATGGGATAGTGGCGGCAGTTATCTACCTAATTAATTGAGGAGCCTCTAGAGGCTAAGTGAAAAAAAAATCAAGAGACGGGTTGTTCATGAAAAGTTTGTCTATACACGACTCTCCATACATATTGTGTCTTGAGTCAATTTATTATATAGAAGCTTAGGGTTGTATCATGCTTTTTCTTAATTGTCTTTTATATTTGGAAAACCATTTCAAGAGCTCAGGGTTCTACATACCCTTATGTGGTGCTTAAAGCCAACTAATGCTCCACCCACCTCTCCAATCTAACACTAATTGTGCCTCCTCCGCTAGATTTGGCACCCAGATGCTCGCCATTGATAGGGGTGGGCACTTTTTTTACCATAAACCGAAAACCGAACCGAATCGTACCGAACCAAACCGAAATTTCGGATTTTTCGGTAGTTCGGTTTGGTTTCGGTTTTTGTATCTAAGAAGTTCGGTTTTCGGTATCGTAATCGGTTTTCACCGTATACCGAACCGAAATACAAAAAAACCGAATACCAAACTTTATCAATTCTAAAATTTGACTATTCGGTTATGCAAACTAAATGTGTGATGCAATTAAATTGTTATTCACTTATTTATATGTGATGTACGATGTATCTCTAAATATTTGTACCTATATAATTTTTACTTTTTAAAATAATGTGTAACCTATTATGTAAACTTGTTGTATGTGTTGTCTTGAGTATAAGTTTGGTATTCGGTTTTTACTGAAAAACCGAAGTAAAAAAACCGAAACCGAACTTCTCGGTTTTTCATTTTTAGAAAACCGGTTGGTTTCTAATGTATAGAAAATCGAAGTTTTTTAAAACTAAAAAACCGAACCGAAGTTTCAAAAAAAACCGAATGCCCAACCCTAGCCATTGATACCTCCTCATCATGTTTCTCTACCTTTTGGTGCCAGGATCTTTCGCCATGTCCCTCTGAATAGGGATGACCCAATCCGACAGGTATGGGTAAAGGTTTTGATCGGTGGCAAAGCACCGCAAACTGGTCGAGCTCCACTCTAGGACCGAACGTCTTGAGAACGAGGAGGCCCAACTTCGTTCCAAGGGCGAAGGTGCCCGGATCAAGGCCGAGCGCCTTTGGGAAGAGGAGACCCAACTATAGATGGCCCTTCGCGAGGCGAGTCTTCAGTCCAGGGAGGCCGAGTCTTCCCTTGGTGAGGCCAACATCCACCTAGAGAGGACAAATGCGGAGCTTTCGTGAGAGCGTGGCGCCACTAGGGGTAGGTCCCCTTCTGCACTTTTGTACCTTTTTGTCCTTGGTTGCTTCATACTTTCTTCCTCCTTAGAGCTCATGAAGATGCTTTCTTGGGCTGATGACGCCAAGAGAACAGCCGAGGAGATAAAGGCAACGGCTAAGGCCTAGGTGCGAGAGCTTTCTCTTGCTCGTTATGGCGTCGTTGTCGCATTGGCCGAGGTGGCCGTCGTGCTCTCCAAGCAAAGCGCTGAGCTTTAGGGGTTCTGCCTGGTCATCAGCCAGGTGTGTGCCCACCTTTCACCACCGCCTCTAAGACTCCAATTGAGGTTCCTTTGGTCGACCTATTGTGGTCGCTTCCTAGGATGTTGAAAGTATCCTGGAGGGGTGAATAGGCTAACCTTAAAAATTTCACCACAAACTTCAAAATATTGTTAAATCTATAGTTCAACTGGTGTAGGCCAGTTTAACTGCTACATGGGCAAGTTGAACTACTCTGAACCAGTCCAACTTTAAAGTAAATCTAGACTTTGAACTATGCAAAAAATATAGTGTGAATCTATTATAGAGGAAAAATGCAACTAATAGGCAAAGTGTGGATGGTGAAGATACGAGAGTTATTTCACCATAAGATCCATACGACGAGTAAACCTATATGTCTATCTTGCCAAATAAGATCTCAATCACAGAACGAGCAAGAACACAACAGACAAGATTTATACCAAGGTTCAACTACACCACAAAGGTGTCCTACTCTCCATTGAGGAGCCCACAAAGGACCAGGTCTTTTTCAACCCTGATCCTCCACAACCTGACCACCAAGGTCAAGGGATTCCTTATCTCAAACATTACTCATAAGAGCGAGGATTACAAACTTCTTGGGGCCGTCCACAAATTTGGAGACTTCCAAGTAACCTCAAACTGTCTTGAAACCTAGGGTTTCAAGAACACTAAAAACGCACAAGAGGTTTTGCATCAAGCTCAAGAGATTAGAATGAGATGGGAGAGGAAAAACAAATCCGTGAGCACAAGCATAAACCTCACACCAAAGGGCACCTTCAACCGAGTTTAATCTAGAGTAAGTTTTAGGTGAGAGAGGGAGAGAAGTGTGCCTTTATCTCAAGTTAGGTGAGCAATGAATGTGGGTGTAACCAACAACATTAAAGAGAGGGGTGTGGGGTCCTATTTATAGTCACGGCTCAAAACTAGCCGTTTGACCAGAATTTTCGACCCCAAACCATTTGAACCACCCCTGGCAGACCTGGCACTCTATCTGCCAATCTGACTAGCAGATTGCTGCACAGTCTAGTCAAGTTGACCAAAACCGGTTGAACCATCCTAGGGCAGTTGAATCGCCCCTGACAGTTGTGTCGGCTTGTCTGCCAGTCTAACTAGCAGACTGCTGGACAGTGGTCAGAGGGGTCAGGGACCAGTTGAACGACCCCTAGGGACCAGTTCAACTGGTCTTAACCAGAGAGTTCAGGAGAGAAAACCCTAGTTCAATTGGCCCGAAGGCAAGTTCAACTGATGTATGGTCAAAGAGGTTCACAGTTGAAGTTGAAGTTCAACTGTAGTTGAGAAAGCTCAACTGCAGTTGAAGAATTTTAACTCAGCTGAAAAAGCTCAACTCAATTGAAGTTTAACTCAGCCAAAAAAGCTTAACTGCAGCTGAAGAAGTTCAACTGGTTTTCAATAAGAACACTCTCAATTTCTCAAACCTAACAACGGTCAGACATAGAGTGTTCAAGAGATTTTAGTTTTTCAAAAAATAACTTTTGGATTTGGAGGCTTGAGCTATAGCAAACACCATTACCTATGCGAAAACTACTAAGGAAGAATTAGGTCCTGTGACTCAAGATATACATAAAATTTTATACGTCCATCGCATGGAGTATTTTCAAGGGTACCGCATATGTGTTTTCTTTTGTCCTTGAAACTTCCTATTTGATTTCTCAACAGTGGTTGTGACTCCTTTAGTTCCTGTACATTCTGAACATGTACTAGGAACAAACTTGTTAGTACCCTTATTTGTTTTGTCATTAAATCACCAAAACCCTCAGTTAGGGTTGATTGCACTTACAATCTCCCACTTTTTTGTGATTGATGCCAAAACATATAAGGTCAAAAAGATAAACATTTGGAACAGTAAAATTCATTTGAACAATTTTATATAGATGGTCCCCCTAAATGTGTGCATAAATTTTTGAATTAAGCGTGTTGACTTAATATGTCAAGCCCGCAACACATTTAGAGATTGTGACCAAGTCCGTACTAAATACAATTATCCAAGGGGTGCAAGAGTGTCATAAAAGATTGTGATGCATATGACTACTTCTAAACACTCATCATCTATATCACACAATAACATAAATATCACATAAACATATGAGAGTGAATACAAATGATGATGGTCAAATGACCATCATATCACAGTAGTTAACATAACAAATGTTTTATTACAACCATGATACAAAAGAAAGAGAATACAAGCCACAACAGTGGCCAAAATAAAAATAAAAATTAAAAAGAAAACGACCCAGCTATCCTCATATTTTCTTCCCCTTTTTGGCAGCAAATACCAAAAAGAGAGAGAGAGAGAGCACAATACTCAATAATCTCCTGAAGGAGGAGGATAGGGAGGAGGGTAGGAAGGGTACTCCAAGAAGAAAGCATGCATCATATCTTCCCCAAATGATGAATCCCGAGGGGGATCATCTCCAGAAGGAAAACTTGATGAGGATGAAAGACACTAGTATGGAGGAGGAGGATGGTGATGGTAACTAGAGCTAGAAGGCCTGGGGTCACCAAGAATAGGTCCTGGACCCGAGTAGGGAGGAGGAGAAAAGTTACTAGAGTCGAACGGCCTAGGGTCACCAGGAATGGGTCCCTGACCTGGGTAGGGATAGGGAGGAGGAGGATGAGCCGATGTATAGAAGCAAACTCTTCGGCCTCATCCTTAGGGGTAACAAATGGCACACCATACTCCTATTGGTGCCACTCGTTAAGGTTGTCGGGGTAGGCAAAAGCCGGAGGTGGAGGAGAGCGTGGAGGCAAGGGATGACCCGTGGAGGCGGCGTAATGACGAAAGTCCTCATGCAACGCCTCAGTCCAACGCCTGTGCACAGACTCCTCGATTGCCCGACTGTGGCTCATGGCAAAGGCGCCAGCGATGCCCTTGGCCAGACGCACAAATAGTCATCGACACTGACCCTGTCCCCGGCCCTGACCTCTACCTCTCCCACTGCGGTCCATCGGACGCGAAGCAGTGGCGACGCGAGAGGAGGTCTCATGATGAGGAGGATGAGGAGGTGGCTCATCAGAAGAAGCAGGGCCTCCAGACCTTGCGGGAGCCCGCTTGGAACGTGCAGCTGGGTTGTTGGAGTCAACCCAGTATGACATGTAGCGGGAGTGTTTGATAGGCTTCTCTAAGCGAGTCTAGGTGACTACTTCAATCATCTTCATGATAAAAAGTGCATGAAGACATCCTTTGAGTGGAGGCCAGGAAGCACGAAGGACCTCTTCCCAGATCATGTCAAACACATTGATGTGTGCAAGGCTGTTGGGAGCAAGGAGAAGAAAGAGAATCCGACTCTCCCTAAGAACGCTCATTTGATTCCTGACCTTAGGAAGAACGATCATCCTGGACAATGAGTTAAGGTACCTATAGTACCTATGCATGTTTGAGGTCACCCAAAACTCCCTTTCCTTGGAAATGTGAACAAATTATTGTTCCTCCATCATAGGCAGCCTAATGTCATGGACTTTTAGGTTGCTGCCCTGAATGTCATCATTAGATAAGCTCAAGATATGGGCAAAACAACGATAGCTAAATTTATGCCAGATTCCCTGGATAAAGAAGTACATGACTGAGTAATCATACCCATCAGCTTTTTCATCCACTCTCTTCACCCAGAGAGTGGCATAGAATTGAGCCACAACTTCATCGTTCTAGGGGTATTCCAAAGTCATTATGTTTTTCAACCCCTTTCTCTCATAGTTACGGAGGGCTAGTGTCATGTCAGCATCCCTCATACCCTCACAACCTTCCCAGTCAATGACCCGATGGCAGATGACTGGGTGCTTTTTGGATATGATGACAGAGTTGTAAAAATCAGCATGGAAAAGATTCTAGAACCGAGGATCCTGGACACCAAGGTGTCTAGGGTAAGAGTGGGGTTGGTGAACCTGATTTTATGAAGGGAGTCCACTCCCTTCGAAGAGAAGTCAGTCGGAGGTTCACGAGGGCCTTGGGACACGGTCGCCGGATGCATGTGGAGACCGATGATGAAAGGAGCATCGAACGGAGGAGGGTCGACCTCATCGTCAAAGGCTCTATCTTCCTCTTAGAAAGGGAAGTACCTTGCTGAGGAGCTGCTACAGTGAGAGCGAGAGGAGCCAACCTTTTGACGTCCCCGCGAGAGGGTTGAGAGGGCATGGAAGACCCCTCCCCCTCAACCCGACTAGAGCCACAACCCCTCTTGGAGAGGGAACGATGAGGCGAATGAGAGGAATCGGAGATTCCTTCTGAATCTTATCAGAATCACTACTGAACTCCACCACAGATGGGTTCCTATGGTGCACCATCATGATCTAGAGATCCACCGGAAAGATATGCACCAAGCTTTGGAGGATGAAGGAGAAACTTTTGAGGAAAGATATCTAAAAAATTTGAACAAAGTCTAACAGTCATATTTGAGCAAAACTAGGTTTGAAATGTGTGGCGAGTAAGAAACTTTCGGTACTCAATTGGCTGAAGGAGTGGCTCAAGGCTTAGAAGTGAGGAGAGAAAGGCTTTAAATAGAATTCGGACCAGGCGGGTTGAAACCGGTTCAACCGGTATAGGGACCGGTTCAACCGATACCTGGCAGAAAAAGAGTCTGACTGCATGATAGATTATGTCAGAAAAGAAAAAGGAATCCTAACAAAAGTAAAAGTTGTTCTGACAAAAGATAAGGTTTCTGACGCACTACACAGTCAGAACGTTCAGTTTGACCGTTTGACCGCTGGTCAGCCTAGTAGGACCGGTTCAGCCGATATGAGGGGCCAGTTCAACCGGTCTACGCTAGAAAAAGCGGTTCTGACGTGTCAGGTGCATACTGACACTACAGACTATTAGCGCAGTCTGACAGCACAGTCTAACCACGTGCCAGATGGTTAGAACGGTCGGATTGACAACTGACAGCGGACCGGCCAGGGACCGATTCAACCGGCCAGGAAACCGGTTGAACCGGTATGAATCAGGGAGGTTCCTAGGGAGAACCAGTTGAGTTGAAGTTGAGCTGGTCTCCCCAGGTGAACTTGGAAGTTCAGCTGGTTGTCCTAGTTGAACTTGGAATGAGTTGAGAATTTTTATATGGCTCATTTATTGCCATTCTCAACCCAAAATACACATATTAGAATGAAAAGCATAATTTTTGAAAATCTTTAAAATTCATTTCACCATTCAAAAATTCAATCAATTTGTGTGTTAGGTTCAAGTTAAGTTACGAGAATCCAAAATATTTAGTTCACTCCTAAGAAAGCAAAACCTAGTCTCATCGAGGGGTTTTGTGAAGATATCGGCTAATTGATTTTCTATGTTTACATGACATAATTCGATATCTTCTTTTGCTTCGTGGTCCCTCAGAAAATGGTGTCTAATATCTATATGTTTGGTTCTAGAGTGTTGCACGGGATTGTTGGCTAGTTTAATTGCGCTCTCATTGTCACATAGTAATGGAATTCTTTTAAACTCAGCCAAAACCCCTCAAGGTTTGCTTCATCCATAGCAACTAAGCACAACAAGCACCAGCGGCTATGTATTCAGCTTCGATAGTGGAAAGTGCAACACAGTTTGATTCTGAAAGGGAAATAGGGTCAAACCTTTTTCTATATGATTTTGGTGGTTGAATTGCCCAACACAAATAATTGGACTAACTAGTTTGCTCTAGATTATATGATCCACAGGTGCCAAAGGTTCACAAGAAACCAATACAAAGTTAAAAGAAAGGGTTCAAATTAAAGGAGCAAAGAAAACCGAAGGCTGCCCTGGTCTGGCGCACCGGACAGTCCGGTGTGCCACCGGACAGTGTCCGGTGCACCAGGGAGATCATCTCCGAACTTGCCACCTTTGAGTTTAAGGAAATTGCTCTCCGCTATAATTCACCGGACTGTTCGGTGTAGCACCGGACTGTCCGGTGTGCCAGCGGGAGTAACGGCTACAGCGCCAACGGTTGACTGCAAAAGTGAATAGTGAACAGTGCGGACTGCGCGCGCAGAGTCAGAGCAGGCGCTAGAAGGCGCATCGGACAGTGAACAGGACCTGTCCGGTGCACCACCGGACTGTCCGGTGGCCTAGCTGTCAGAAGCTCCAATGGTCGAACCCTAACAGTTTGGTGACGTGGCTGGCGCACCGGACAGTGTCCGGTGGCGTACCGGACAGTCCGGTGCGCCCGTCGACTGCAGCCATCCCCAACGGCCACTTTGGTGGTTGGGGCTATAAATACCCCCAACCACCACACTCCAAGGATCCAAGTTTTCAGCCAACATATTCAATACAAGAGCTAGTGCATTCAATACAAGACACAAATAGATTGAATCAAAGCCTCTCCAAGTCCCAAATTCCACTCAAAGCAATTAGTGACTAGAGAGAGAGAGTTTTGCTCGTGTTCTTTGATCTCTTGCATTTGGATCGCTTTTCTTCTTCCTCTTTCTTGTTCTCAAGCAACTTGTAATCAACGCAAGAGACACCAAGTTGTGGTGGTCCTTGTGAGGGGTGAAAGGGAAATGTGCCCTTAGGCCATTTCTATAATGTATTGGTGATTAAGTGCCCAACACACATTCTCTAAGTTCTGAATGTGCCAAAGATTGAAGAAGTGCAAATCATGTAACAAGGTACGTTTCTAGACTTAGTACATTGTTTTGAGTACTAACATATATTGTCTAAGTGCTAGAAACAGGAGAAAAGGAATTGGAAAACTCTTGCTCGGTCTAGGTGCATCGGACTGTTCGGTGGTGCACCGGACAGTGTCCGGTGCGCCAGGTGAGTCCAAGGTGAACTGGCCGCTCTCGGGACTCGACGGCGGCGTACGGCGATAATTCACCGGACTGTCCGGTGGTGCACCGGACTGTCCGGGGAGTCGTCCGCGGCGAAGTCGTCGCTCTCGGCAAAAGGATCAACGCGTACGGCTAAAATTCACCGGACTGTCCGGTGGTGCACCGGACTGTTCGGTGAGCCAACTGTTGACTGTGCAATGGTCGACCGCGCAATCCGCGGGCGACGCGTGGCCCGCACCAACGGTCGGAAGGGGGCACCGGACTGTCCGGTGTGCACCGGACTGTGTCCGGTGCGCCATTCGGCCCGGAGGTGCAACGGTCATCTGCGCTAGAAAAGGAAGGAGATCAGCACCGGACCATCTACAGTGACTGTCCGGTGGCGCACCGGACTGTCCGGTGCACCACTCGACAGAAGGCAAGGATTGCTTTTCTTGTTGGCCTCCAACGGCTCCTAGCTGCCTTGGGGCTATAAAAGAGACCCCTAGGCGCATGGAGGAGTCACCCAAGCTGACTAGAAACATTCTAAGACTCCAAGACTCCAACTTCACGCATTCGATTCTTTGAGATAGTGACTTGAGCTCCATTTGAGTTGAAAACTCCGTGCGTTGTGTTTTGAGCTCAAGTTGTGGCTTGTGTGCGTGATTGTGCTCTCGATTTGAGTCTTGTGTGTGTTGCTCTCCCCTCCCTTACTTCCGTGCTTCTTTTGTGATCATCATTGTAAGGGCGAGAGGCTCCAAGTTGTGGAGATTCCTCGCAAACGGGAGAAAGACTAAGAAAAGAACACCGTGGTATTCAAGTTGATCATTGGATCACTTGAAAGGGGTTGAGCGCAACCCTCGTCCATTGGGACGCCACAACGTGGAAGTAGGCAAGTGCTACTTGGCCGAACCATGGGATAAAATCGCGTGTCTCTTGTGATTGCCTTCTCATCGATTGTCTGTGTTCGCAAGAGCTCACAGACTTGATTAACTTGCACTAACATCTTTATAATCAAGTTTGTGGAATTTAGTGTTGAATTTTACAGGATCACCTATTCACCCCCCCCCTCTAGGTGCTCTCAATTGGTATCAGAGCCGTTCTCTTCACGTAAGGGACTAATCGCCCGAAGAGATGGATCCTAAGGGAAAGGGGATGGTGGTCAACGACAAGGAGAAGGAGTCCATCGTCAACGAGCCAAGAGATGACAAGCCCACTGACTCTGGCTCGAGTCACAAGAAAAAGGACGGGAAGAAGAAGAGGCGCATCAAGAAGATCGTCTACTACGACAGTGAAAGGGAATTAGGCTTACACCTAGTTCCTAAATTATTTTGGTGGTTGAATTGTCCAACACAAATATTGGACTAACTAGTTTACTCTAGTGCATAAGTTATACAGGTGCAAAAGGTTCACATTTAGCCAATAAAAAGATCAAGTGTTGGATTCAACAAAGGAGCAACGAGGCAACCGAGGGCACCTCTGGCTGGAGGCACCGGACTGTCCGGTGTGCACCGGACATGTCCGGTGCGCCCAGAGGACTCCGACTCAAACTCTTCGCCCTCGGGAATTCTCGGAAGCCGGCGCGCTATAATTCACCGGACTGTCCGGTGTGCACCGGACATGTCCGGTGCTCCAAGCAAGCGCGGTCTCCGGAACTCGCCAGCCTCGGGTTCGCGCGGCAGCCGCTCCGCTAAAATTCACCGGACTGTCCGGTGTGCACCGGACTGTCCGATGTGCCAGCGGAGCAACGGCTCCCTGCGGCGCCAACGGCTCCCTGCGGTGCATTTAATGCGCGCGCAGCGCGCGCAGACGTCAGGCACGCCCATACCGGTGCACCGGACATCAAACAGTACATGTCCGGTGTGCACCGGACACCCAGGAGGGCCCAGAAGTCAGAAGCTCCAACGGTCAGAATCCAACGGCAATGATGACGTGGCAGGGGCACCGGACTGTCCGGTGTGCACCGGACTGTCCGGTGCGCCATCGAACAGAAGCCTCCAGCCAACGGTCAAGTTTGGTGGTTGGGGCTATAAATACCCCAACCACCCCCACATTCATTGCATCCAAGTTTTCCACTTCTCAACTACTACAAGAGCTCTAGCATTCAATTCTAGACACACCAAATAGATCAAGTCCTCTCCAAATTCCACACAACTCCATAGTGACTAGAGAGAGTGATTTGCTTGTGTTCTTTCGAGCTCTTGCGCTTGGATCGCATTCTTTTCTTTCTCACTTGTTCTTGAGATCATCACTCAATTGTAACCAAGGCAAGAGGCACCAATTGTGTGGTGGCCCTTGCGGGGAAGCTTTGTTCCCGGTTGATTGAGAAGAAGAGAAAGCTCACTCGATCCGTGGGATCGTTTGAGAGAGGGAAGGGTTGAAAGAGACCCGGCCTTTGTGGCCTCCTCAACGGGGAGTAGGTTTGCGAGAACCGAACCTCGGTAAAACAAATCCTCGTGTCACACTCTTATTCGCTTGCGATTTGTTTTGCGACCTCTCTCGTGGACTCGTTTATATTTCTAACGCTAACCCTGGCTTGTAGTTGTGATTATTTTTGAGATTTTCAGTTTCGCCCTATTCACCCCCCCTCTAGGCGACTATCAATTGGTATCAGAGCCCGGTGCTTCATTAGAGCCTAACCGCTCGAAGTGATGTCGGGAGATCACACCAAGAGGGAGATGGAGACCGGCGATGACAAGCCCACTACAAGCCAAGGGAGCACTTCATCGGAAGAGTCCCGCACCAAGAGAAGGGAGAAGAAGAAGAACTCCTCCAAACGGAAGGAGAAAAGATCTTCCTCTTCTCACCACAAGGAGAAGAAGGAAAAATCTTCTTCTCACAAGCCGCATCGGAGTGGGAACAAGCACAAGAGGATGAGGAAGGTGGTCTACTACGAGACCGACACTTCATCAACATCTACCTCCGGCTCCGACGCGGCATCCGTCACTTCTAAACGCCAAGAGCGTAAGAAGTATAGTAAGATCCCCCTACGCTACCCTCGCGTTCCTAAACATACACCTTTACTTTCCGTCCCATTAGGCAAACCACCAACTTTTAATGGTGAAGATTATGCTATGTGGAGCAATTTAATGCGATTTCATCTAACCTCTCTCCACAAGGGTATATGGGATGTTGTTGAGTATGGTGTACAGGTACCATCCGTAGGGGATGAGGACTATGACACGGATGAAGTGGCCCAAATCGAGCACTTCAACTCCCAAGCCACAACCATCCTCCTTGCCTCTCTAAGCAAGGAAGAATACAACAAAGTACAAGGGTTGAAGAACGCCAAGGAGATTTGGGACCTACTCAAGACGGCGCATGAGGGTGATGAACTCACCAAGATCACCAAGCGGGAAACGATCGAGGGGGAGCTCGGTCGCTTCCGTCTTCGCCAAGGGGAGGAGCCACAAGACATGTACAACCGGCTCAAGACCTTGGTGAACCAAGTGCGCAATCTCGGAAGCGCAAAATGGGATGACCACGAAGTGGTTAAGGTTATTCTAAGAGCCCTTATTTTCCTTAACCCCACACAAGTTCAATTAATTCGTGGCAATCCTAGATATCCACAAATGACCCCCGAGGAAGTTATCGGGAATTTTGTGAGTTTTGAATGCATGATTAAGGGCTCCAAGAAGATCAACGAGCTTGATGAGCCTTCCACATCCGAGGCGCAACCGGTGGCCTTCAAGGCAACGGAGGAGAAGAAGGAGGAGTCTACACCAAGTAGACAACCAATTGACGCCTCCAAGCTCGACAATGAGGAGATGGCCCTAATCATCAAGAGTTTTCGGCAAATCCTCAGGCAACGGAAGGGGAAGGATTACAAATCCCGTTCCAAGAAGGTTTGCTACAAGTGTGGTAAGCCCGGTCATTTTATTGCAAAATGTCCTATGTCAAGTGATAGTGACAGGGGCGACGACAAGAAGGGCAAGAGGAAGGAGAAGAAGAAGTACTACAAGAAGAAGGGCGGCGATGCCCATGTTTGTCGGGAGTGGGACTCCGACGAAAGCTCAAGCGACTCCTCCGACGACGAGGACGCCGCCAACATCGCCGTCACCAAGGGCCTCCTCTTCCCCAACGTCGGCCACAAGTGTCTCATGGCCAAGGACGGCAAAAAGAAGGTAAAATCAAAGTCCTCCACTAAATATGAAACATCTAGTGATGAGGATGATGATAAAAATGAAGAGGATAATTTACGCATTCTTTTTGCTAACCTCAACATGCAACAAAAGGAAAAATTAAATGAATTAATTAGTGCTATACATGAGAAGGATGATCTCTTGGATTCTCAAGAGGACTTCCTTATTAAAGAAAATAAGAAGCATGTTAAGGTTAAAAATGCTTATGCTCTAGAAAGAGAAAAATGTGAAAAATTGTCTAGTGAGCTAAGCACTTGTCATGAGACTTTAGACAACCTTAGAAATGAAAATGCAAATTTGTTAGCTAAGGTTGATTCTCATATTTGCAATGTTTCAATTCCTAGAAATGATAATGATGATTTGATTGCTAGGATTGAAAAATTGAACTGTTCTATTGCTAGCCTTAGAAATGAGAATGAGAAATTAATTGCTAAGACTAAGGATTTTGATGTTTGCAATGCTACTATTTCCGACCTTAGAACTAAAAATGATTTATTGCATGCTAAGGTCATTGAATTAAAATCTTGCAAACCATCTACATCTAATGTTGAGCATATTTCCATTTGTACTAGATGTAGAGATATTAATGTTGATGCTATCCATGATCACCTAGCCTTAATTAAAAAACAAAATGATCACATAGCACAACTTAATGCTAAAATTAGAGAGCATGACTTAGAAAATGAAAAATTTAAATTGGCTAGAAGCATGCTCTATAATGGGAGACGCCCTGGCATTAAGGATGGCATTGGCTTCCAAAGGGGAGACAATGTCAAAATTAATGCCCCTCCAAAGAACTTGTCTAACTTTGTTAAGGGCAAGGCTCCCATGCCTCAGGATAACGAGGGTTACATTTTGTACCCTGCCGGCTATCCTGAGAGCAAAATTAGGAGAATTCATTCTAGGAAGTCTCACTCTGGCCCTAATCATGCTTTTATGTATAAGGGTGAGACATCTAGATCTAGGCAACCAACCCATGCCAAGTTGCCTAGAAAGAAAATTCCTAATGCATCTAATGATCATGCCATTTCATTTAAGACTTTTGATGCATCTTATGTTTTAACTAACAAATCCGGCAAGGTAGTTGCCAAAATAATTGGGGGCAAACACAAGGGCTCCAAGACTTGTGTTTGGGTACCCAAAGTTCTTGTATCTAATGCCAAAGGACCCAAAACCGTTTGGGTACCTAAAACAAAGAACTAAACTTGTTTTGTAGGTTTATGCATCCGGGGGCTCAAGTTGGATACTCGATAGCGGGTGCACAAACCACATGACAGGGGAGAAAAGGATGTTCTCCTCATACGAGAAAAACCAAGATCCCCAACGAGCTATCACATTCGGGGATGGAAATCAAGGTTTGGTCAAAGGTTTGGGTAAAATTGCTATTTCTCCTGACCATACTATTTCCAATGTTTTTCTTGTAGATTCTTTAGATTACAATTTGCTTTCCGTATCCCAATTATGTCAAATGGGCTACAACTGTCTTTTTACTGATATAGGTGTTACTGTCTTTAGAAGAAGTGATGATTCAATAGCTTTTAAGGGAGTGTTAGAGGGTCAGCTATACTTAGTAGATTTTAATAGAGCTGAACTCGACACTTGCTTGATTGCTAAGACTAACTTGGGTTGGCTCTGGCACCGCCGACTAGCCCATGTTGGAATGAAGAATCTTCACAAACTTCTAAAGGGAGAACACATTTTGGGACTAACCGATGTTCATTTTGAGAAAGACAGGATTTGTAGCGCATGTCAAGCCGGGAAGCAAGTTGGCATACATCATCCACACAAAAACATCATGACTACCGACAGGCCACTGGAGCTTCTACACATGGATTTATTCGGCCCGATCGCTTACATAAGCATCGGCGGTAGTAAGTATTGTCTTGTAATTGTGGATGACTATTCTCGCTTTACTTGGGTGTTCTTTTTACAGGACAAATCCTATACCCAAGAGACCTTAAAGGGATTCTTGAGACGAGCTCAAAATGAGTTCGGCTTAAGGATCAAGAAAATTAGAAGCGACAATGGAACGGAGTTCAAGAACTCTCAAATAGAAGGCTTTCTTGAGGAGGAGGGCATCAAGCATGAGTTCTCTTCTCCCTACACTCCACAACAAAATGGTGTAGTGGAGAGGAAGAATCGAACTCTATTGGACATGGCAAGAACCATGCTTGATGAGTACAAGACACCGGATCGGTTTTGGGCCGAGGCAGTCAACACCACCTGCTACGCCATCAACCGGTTATATCTTCACCGAATCCTCAAGAAGACATCTTATGAACTCCTAACCGGTAAAAAGCCCAATATTTCATATTTTAGAGTTTTTGGTAGCAAATGTTTTATTCTTGTCAAAAGAGGTAGAAAATCTAAATTTGCTCCTAAAACTGTAGAAGGCTTTTTACTAGGATATGACTCAAACACAAGGGCATATAGAGTCTTTAACAAGTCCTCAGGACTTGTTGAAGTTTCTTGTGACGTTGTGTTTGATGAGACTAACGGCTCTCAAGTAGAGCAAGTTGATCTTGATGATATAGGTGAAGAACAGGCTCCATGCATAGCACTAAGGAACATGTCCATTGGGGATGTGTGTCCTAGGGAATCCAAAGAGCCTTCAAATACACAAGATCAACCATCCTCCTCCAAGCAAGCATCTCCACCGACTCAAATTGAGGATGAGGCTCAAGATGATGAACAAGAAGATCAAGAAGATGAGCCACCTCAAAATGACGGCAACGATCAAGGGGGAGATACAAATAATGAAGACAAGGAGGATGAACAACCAAGGCCGCCACACCCAAGAGTCCACCAAGCAATACAACGAGATCACCCCGTCGACACCATCCTCGGCGACATTCATAAGGGGGTAACTACTCGATCTCGTGTTGCACATTTTTGTGAACATTACTCTTTTGTTTCCTCTATTGAGCCACACAGGGTAGAGGAAGCACTTCAAGATTCGGATTGGGTAATGGCGATGCAAGAGGAGCTCAACAATTTCACGAGGAACGAGGTATGGCACTTAGTTCCACGTCCTAACCAAAATGTTGTAGGAACCAAGTGGGTCTTCCGCAACAAGCAAGACGAGCATGGTGTGGTGACTAGGAACAAAGCTCGACTCGTGGCCAAGGGGTATTCACAAGTCGAAGGTTTGGATTTTGGTGAAACCTATGCACACGTAGCTAGGCTTGAGTCAATTCGCATATTATTAGCCTATGCTACTTACCATGGCTTCAAGCTTTATCAAATGGACGTGAAGAGTGCCTTCCTCAATGGACCAATCAAGGAGGAGGTCTATGTTGAGCAACCTCCCGGCTTTGAAGACAGTGAGTATCCTAACCATGTTTATAGGCTCTCTAAGGTGCTTTATGGGCTCAAGCAAGCCCCAAGAGCATGGTATGAATGCCTTAGAGATTTCCTTATTGCAAATGGCTTCAAAGTCGGCAAGGCCGATCCTACTTTATTCACTAAGACTCTTGACAATGATTTGTTCGTGTGCCAAATTTATGTTGATGATATCATATTTGGGTCTACTAACAAATCTACATGTGAAGAATTCAGTAGGATCATGACTCAAAAATTCGAGATGTCGATGATGGGGGAGTTGAAGTATTTTCTAGGATTCCAAGTCAAGCAACTCCAAGAGGGCACCTTCATTAGCCAAACAAAATATACTCAAGACATCCTAAGCAAGTTTGGAATGAAGGATGCCAAGCCCATCAAGACACCCATGGGAACTAATGGGCATCTCGACCTCGACACGGGAGGTAAGTCCGTGGATCAAAAGGTATACCGGTCGATGATTGGTTCATTGCTTTACTTATGTGCATCTCGACCGGACATTATGCTTTCCGTTTGCATGTGTGCAAGATTCCAAGCCGACCCTAAGGAATCACACCTTACGGCCGTGAAACGAATCTTGAGATATTTGGCTTTTACTCCTAAGTTTGGGCTTTGGTACCCTCGGGGATCCACTTTTGATTTGATTGGTTATTCGGATGCCGATTGGGCGGGGTGTAGGATTAATAGGAAGAGCACATCGGGGACTTGCCAGTTCTTGGGAAGGTCCTTGGTGTCTTGGGCTTCAAAGAAGCAAAATTCGGTCGCTCTTTCCACCGCCGAAGCCGAGTATATTGCCGCAGGCCATTGTTGCGCGCAATTGCTTTGGATGAGGCAAACCCTGCGGGACTACGGTTACAAATTAACCAAAGTCCCCTTGCTATGTGACAATGAGAGTGCAATCAAAATGGCCGACAATCCCGTCGAGCACAGCCGCACTAAGCACATAGCCATTCGGTATCATTTTCTTCGGGATCACCAACAAAAGGGGGATATCGAGCTTTCTTACATTAATACTAAAGATCAATTAGCCGATATCTTTACCAAGCCTCTTGATGAACAATCTTTTACCCGACTTAGGCATGAGCTCAATATTCTTGATTCTAGGAATTTCTTTTGCTAGTCTTGCACACATAGCACATGCATATACCTTTGATCATGTCTCTTTTATATATGCTATGACTAATGTGTTTTCAAGTGTATTTCAAACCAAGTCATAGGTATATTGAAAGGGAATTGGAGTCTTCGGCGAAGAAAAGGCTTCCACTCCACTCTACTACTCATCCTTCGCCGTCGCTCCGCATCACTCTCCAACTTTGGTATAATCTTCACTCATTCATTTCATGACCAAAGGAGGAGAAAGTACTTCATAGGGCTCTAATGAATCCGTTTTTGGCGATTCATGCCAAAGGGGGAGAAAATATGAGCCCAAAGCAAAAGGACCGCACCACCACCTAATTTTTTTTTAAAATTGATGTTTTTCAATGGTAAAATTTCAAAATTGGTATCTCTTTGTGTTCTAAAGGGGGAGCAAGTAGTATTTTCAAAATTGATGTCTTAAAACCCTCTTGAACACTAAGAGGAGATCTTATTTGAGGGGGAGTTTTGTTTAGTCAAAGGAAAAGCATTTGAACAAAGGAAGAGAATTTCAAATCTTGAAAATGCTTTGTAAAATCTTATTCATTTACCTTTGACTATCTTGCAAAATGACTTTGAAAAGAATTTACAAAAGAGTTTGCAAAAACAAAACTTATGGTGCAAATGTGGTCCAATATGTCAAAAACAAAGAAAACAATCCATGCGCATCATATAAGTATATATTGGCTCAATTCCAAGCAACCTTTGTACTTACATTATGTAAACTAGTTCAATTATGCACTTATATATTTGCTTTGATTTGTGTTGGCATCAATCACCAAAAAGGGGGAGATTGAAAGGGAATTAGGCTTACACCTAGTTCCTAAATTATTTTGGTGGTTGAATTGTCCAACACAAATATTGGACTAACTAGTTTACTCTAGTGCATAAGTTATACAGGTGCAAAAGGTTCACATTTAGCCAATAAAAAGATCAAGTGTTGGATTCAACAAAGGAGCAACGAGGCAACCGAGGGCACCTCTGGCTGGAGGCACCGGACTGTCCGGTGTGCACCGGACATGTCCGGTGCGCCCAGAGGACTCCGACTCAAACTCTTCGCCCTCGGGAATTCTCGGAAGCCGGCGCGCTATAATTCACCGGACTGTCCGGTGTGCACCGGACATGTCCGGTGCTCCAAGCAAGCGCGGTCTCCGGAACTCGCCAGCCTCGGGTTCGCGCGGCAGCCGCTCCGCTAAAATTCACCGGACTGTCCGGTGTGCACCGGACTGTCCGGTGTGCCAGCGGAGCAACGGCTCCCTGCGGCGCCAACGGCTCCCTGCGGTGCATTTAATGCGCGCGCAGCGCGCGCAGACGTCAGGCACGCCCATACCGGTGCACCGGACATCAAACAGTACATGTCCGGTGTGCACCGGACACCCAGGAGGGCCCAGAAGTCAGAAGCTCCAACGGTCAGAATCCAACGGCAATGATGACGTGGCAGGGGCACCGGACTGTCCGGTGTGCACCGGACTGTCCGGTGCGCCATCGAACAGAAGCCTCCAGCCAACGGTCAAGTTTGGTGGTTGGGGCTATAAATACCCCAACCACCCCCACATTCATTGCATCCAAGCTTTCCACTTCTCAACTACTACAAGAGCTCTAGCATTCAATTCTAGACACACCAAATAGATCAAGTCCTCTCCAAATTCCACACAACTCCATAGTGACTAGAGAGAGTGATTTGCTTGTGTTCTTTCGAGCTCTTGCGCTTGGATCGCATTCTTTTCTTTCTCACTTGTTCTTGAGATCATCACTCAATTGTAACCAAGGCAAGAGGCACCAATTGTGTGGTGGCCCTTGCGGGGAAGCTTTGTTCCCGGTTGATTGAGAAGAAGAGAAAGCTCACTCGATCCGTGGGATCGTTTGAGAGAGGGAAGGGTTGAAAGAGACCCGGCCTTTGTGGCCTCCTCAACGGGGAGTAGGTTTGCGAGAACCGAACCTCGGTAAAACAAATCCTCGTGTCACACTCTTATTCGCTTGCGATTTGTTTTGCGACCTCTCTCGCGGACTCGTTTATATTTCTAACGCTAACCCCGGCTTGTAGTTGTGATTATTTTTGAGATTTTCAGTTTCGCCCTATTCACCCCCCCTCTAGGCGACTATCAGACAGCGATAAATCTTCTTCCTCACCACACGACGACGACTCCTCGTCAAAGAAGAAACCGGTTAATCAAAACTTTTCATTTGATTATTCTCGCATTCCATTCAACTCTAATGCTCATTTGCTATCAATTCCTCTTGGGAAACCTCCACACTTTGATGGAGAAGACTACTCTTTTTGGAGTCACAAAATGTGTAGTCACCTATTATCTCTCCATCCTAGTATTTGGGAAATAGTTGAAAATGGAATGCAATTTGATAGTACGGATAACCTTGTGTTTATTAACGAGCAAATTCATAAGAATGCACAAGCTACCACTGTTTTGCTAGCATCTTTGTGCAGAGATGAGTACAACAAGGTGAGCGGCTTGGACAACGTCAAGCAAATCTGGGACACCATCAAAATATCACATGAGGGAAACGACGCCACCATTATCACCAAAATGGAGTTGGTGAAAGGCGAGCTGGGAAGGTTCGCGATGATCAGGGGAGAGGAGCCAACGCAAACGTACAACAGGCTCAAGTCCCTGGTCAACAAGATTAGGAGCTATGGAAGCACAAGATGGACGGACCACGACGTCGTCTGACTTATGCTCATGTCTTTTATTGTTATTGACCCTCATCTTGTGAACCTCATCCGTGAAAATCCCAGGTACACAAAGATGACGCCCGAGGAGATACTCGGAAAATTTGTGAGCGGCGCATGATGGTCAAGGACGCAAGGTATGTTGATGATGCATTAAACGGCCCAATGCCCATCTACGAGCCGCAGCCCGTTGCGCTCAAGGCAACAAGCAGCAGGGAGGTGCTACCTAGCAAGGTGGCACAAGTTGAGGCTGCCGGGCTAAACGAAGATGAGATGGCCCTAATCATCAAGCGTTTCAAGACCGCACTAAAATGACGCAAGGAGCACCATAACAAGAACAAAGCAAAGGGAAAGCGCTCCTGTTTTAAATGCGGTAAGACTGGTCATTTTATAGCACAATGCCCAGATAATGACAATGACCAGGAACAAGAAAAGCATGGGAAGAGGGAGAAGAAGAAGGCCTACAAGAATGCGAAGGGCGAGGTGCATCTTGGCAAAGAATGGGATTCAGACTGCTCTTCCTCCGACTTCGACGACGAAGGACTTGCTGCCTCAGCCTTCAACAAGTCCTCTCTCTTCCCCAACGAACACCATACTTGCCTCATGGCAAAGGAGAAAAAGGTAAGCGTTCGAGAAACCCCTAAATACACTACTTCTAGCAATGATGATTCTTTCAATGATGAAGTAGATTATACTGATTTATTTAAGGGTTTAGATAGAGCAAAAGTAGATAAAATTAATAAGTTAATTGATGCTCTAAATGAAAAAGATAGATTGCTAGAGAAGCAAGTGGACATTTTATATGAAGAACATGACAAATTTGTTAGTGTACAAAAGTCTCTTGCTTTAGAAACTAAAAGAAATGAAATGTTATCCTCTGAATTGTCTGTGTGCCATGAATCAATCTCTAGTTTAAAGATTTTGAATGATGATTTAAATGCTTAGCTAGAGGTAGCTAATAAATCTAGTTCATGTGTAGAACATGTTGTAATTTGCAATAGATGCAAGGATTTTGATATTGATGCTTGTGATAAACATCTTGCGTCTATTACCAAATTAAATGATGAAGTGGCAAGTCTTAATGCTCAACTTAAGACTTGCAAAAGTGATTTTGATAAATTAAAATTTGCTAGGGATGCCTACACTGTTGGTAGACACCCCTCAATTAAGGATGGGCTTGGCTTTCGAAAGGAAGCCAAGAACTTAACAAGCCAAAGGGCTCCCATTCCCAACAAGGAGAAAGGGAAGGCTCCTATGGCTAATATTCCTAAGAGAAACCATGCTTTTATGTATGATAGGAAAATTGGTAGTTATTCTAACTATAATAAGAGTTATATTCATGCTGATTATTATGATCCAAATGCTATGTTTGCCTCTAGCTCTACTTTTGTGCGTGATAGAAATAGGCCTAGGAAAAATAATGTTTTGCATCATGTGCCTAGAAAAATGTGTAATGAATCTGCTACTATATTCCATGCTTGCAACACCACTTTTGTACTTTCATGTAAAAATAAAAAAGTGGTTGCTAGGAAGTTGGGGGTCAAATGCAAGGAAGACAAGACTTGTATTTGGGTCCCAAAGGCTATTGTGACTAACCTCGTAGGACCCAACAAGAGTTGGGTACCTAAAACCCAAGTGTAAATTGCCTTGCAGGTTTATGCATCCGAGGGCTCAAGCTGGATTATCGACAGCGGATGCACAAACCACATGACGGGGGAGAAGAAGATGTTCACCTCCTACGTCAAGAACAGGGATTCCCAGGATACGATTATTTTTGGAGATGGGAACCAAGGCAAAGTCAAAGGTTTGGGAAAAATAGCCATCAACAGCGAGCACTCTATCTCAAATGTATTTTTAGTAGAGTTACTAGGCTATAATCTCCTGTTTGTAAGTCAATTGTGCCACATGGGCTACAATTGTTTGTTTACAAATGTTGATGTATCTGTCTTTAGAAGGAGTGATGGTTCATTAGCTTTTAAGGGTGTATTAGATGGCAAACTCTACTTAGTGGATTTTTCAAAAGAGGAGGCCGATCTAGATGCATGCTTAATAGCTAAGACTAGTATGGGCTGGCTGTGGCATCACTGTCTAGCACATGTTGGGATGAAGAACCTTCACAAACTTCTAAAGGGAGAACATGTGTTAGGACTAATAAATGTCTATTTCGAGAAAGATAGACCTTGTGCAGCTTGTCAAGCACGAAAACAGGTGGGAAGCACTCATCACAGCAAGAATGTGATGACAACATCAAGACCGCTGGAGCTTCTTCACATGGACCTCTTCGGACCCATCGCCTACCTTAGCATTGAGGGAAGTAAGTATGGTCTAGTAATTGTTGATGATTTTTCCCGCTTCACTTGGGTGTTCTTTTTGCAGGATAAATCAGAAACCCAAGGGACCCTTAAGCGTTTTCTAAGGCGGGCTCAAAACGAATTTGAGCTCAAGGTGAAAAAGATAAGAAGCAACCACGGGTCCGAGTTCAAGAATCTTCAAGTGGAGGAGTACCTTGAGGAAGAAGGCGTCAAGCACGAGTTCTCTGCTCCCTACACACCGCAGCAAAACAGTGTGGTAGAGAGGAAGAACAGGACGCTTATCGACATGGCGAGGACGATGCATGGAGAATTCAAGACGCCCGAGCGGTTTTGGTCGGAAGCTGTGAACATA
The DNA here is from genome assembly GCA_029449295.1 of Zea luxurians. NCBI lineage: Eukaryota > Viridiplantae > Streptophyta > Magnoliopsida > Poales > Poaceae > Zea > Zea luxurians. The sequence continues at coordinate 8,104,515 of JAOPSE010000026.1, read as the reverse complement.
GCTTGCCATGCCATAAACCGGCTCTACCTACATCACCTCCTCAAGAAGTCCTCATATGAACTTCTTACCGGTAACAAACCCAACGTCTCATACTTTCGTGTATTTGGGAGTAAATGTTACATTCTAGTGAAGAAAGGTAGAAATTCTAAATTTGCTCCCAAGGCAGTAGAAGGGTTTTTACTAGGGTATGACTCAAATACAAGGGCGTATAGAGTCTTCAACAAATCATCAGGTTTGGTTGAAGTCTCTTACGACGTTGTATTTGATGAGACTAATGGCTCTCCAAGAGAGCAAGTTGATCTTGATGATGTAGATGAAGATGATGTTCCAACGGCCGCAATACACACGATGGCAATAGGTGATGTGCGACCACAGGAACAACAAGAGCAAGATCAGCCTTCTTCCTCAACAATGGTGCACCCCCCAACTCAAGATGATGGACAGGTTCCTCAAGAAGAGGCGTATGATCAAAGGGGAGCACAAGAAGACCAAGTTATGGAGGAATAAGCACCACGAGCCCCTCCAACTTAAGTCCGAGCGACGATTCAAAGGAATCATCCCGTCGACCAGATTCTGGGTGATATAAGCAAGGGAGTAACTACTCGCTCAAGACTAGCTAACTTTTGTGAGCATTACTCGTTTGTCTCTTCTATTGAGCCTTTCAGGGTAGAAGAGGCCTTGCAAGATCCGGACTGGGTGTTGGCCATGCAGGAAGAGCTCAACAACTTCAAGAGGAATGAAGTTTGGAGCCTGGTGCCACGTCCAAAGCAAAATGTTGTGGGAACCAAGTGGGTGTTTCGCAACAAGCAAGACGAGCACGGGGTGGTGACAAGAAACAAGGCTCGACTTGTGGCAAAAGGTTATGCCCAAGTCGCAGGTTTGGATTTTGAGGAGACTTTTGCTCCTGTGGCTAGGCTAGAGTCTATTCGCAATCTATTAGCCTATGTCACTCACCATTCTTTCAGGTTGTTTCAAATGGATGTGAAGAGCGCTTTCCTCAACGGGCCAATCAAGGAGGAGGTATACATGGAGCAACCCCGTGGCTTTGAGGATGACAGGTATCCCGACCACGTTTTTAAGCTCTCTAAGGCGCTCTATAGACTTAAGCAAGCCCCAAGAGCATGGTATGAATGCCTTAGAGATTTCTTAATTACGAATGCTTTTAAGGTTGGGAAAGCCGATCCCACTCTTTTCACTAAGACTTATGACAGTGACCTTTTTGTGTGCCAAATTTATGTCGATGACATAATATTTGGTTCTACTAATCAAAAGTCTTGTGAGGATTTTAGCAGGGTGATGACTCAAAAGTTTGAAATGTTGATGATGGGCGAGTTGAACTACTTCCTTGGGTTCCAAGTGAAGCAACTCAAGGATGGCACCTTCATCTCCCAAACGAAGTACACGCAAGACCTTCTCAAGCGGTTTGGGATGAATGATGCCAAGCTCGCAAAGACACCAATGGGAACCGACGGACATGTCAACCTCAACAAAGGAGGTAAGTCCGTTGATCAAAAGGCATACCGGTCTATGATAGGGTCATTACTTTATTTATGTGCTAGTAGACCAGATATTATGCTTAGTGTATGCATATGTGCTAGATATCAATCCGACCCCAAGGAATGTCACCTTGTGGCCGTTAAGCGAATTCTTAGATATTTAGTTGCTACGCCTTGCTTCGGGATCTGGTATCCAAAGGGGTCTACCTTTGACCTGATTGGATATTCAGACTCTGACTATGCCGGGTGCAAGGTTGATAGGAAGAGTACATCAGGGACGTGCCAATTCCTAGGAAGGTCCCTGGTGTCTTGGAGTTCAAAGAAACAGACATCCGTGGCCCTATCCACCGTAGAGGCCGAGTATGTTGCCGTAGGACAGTGTTGTGCGCAACTACTTTGGATGATGCAAACCCTCCGGGACTTTGGCTACAATCTGAGCAAAGTCTCCTATGTGACAATGAGAGTGCAATCCGCATGGCGGATAATCCTATTGAACACAGCCGCACTAAGCACATAGACATCAGGCATCACTTCCTGAGAGACCACCAGCAAAAGGGGGATATCGAGGTGTACCACATTAACACCGAGAACCAGCTAGCCGATATCTTCACCAAGCCTTTAGATGAGAAAAGGTTTTGCAGGTTGTGTAGTGAGCTAAATGTCTTAGATTCGCGTAACTTGGATTGATCTGTAGCATACATGTGTTCTATGCCCTTTGATCATGTTACTTCATGTATTTATGTGAATTGTTGCTTACTTATGGTGCTCAAGTTGTGCAAGGGATCCCCGGACCTCACAAGTCCATGTGTGAATGATGCACATATGTAGGGGGAGAAGTGCTACAACTTGACCCTTTGAAACTAACTTTTGTGTTTGAGTTTACTGGATTTAGTCTCAAAGGTGAATTGAAAGGGAAAGGTGGACTTGGACCATGCAAAGACTTCCACTGCACTCTGGTATTAGTGTAATTAACCCCAAGTTCATATCTATGCTCTTATTGCCTTTTTGCTCTTAATTGACAATTTTGGTGAGGCAATGGGGTTAAAGGGCCAAGAATGATCCTGTTTTGGCGCTTAATGCCAAAGGGGGAGAAATTAAGGCCAAAGCAAATGGATCAGCTACCAATTGAGAATTTTTGAAAACAATAGAGTTAGAACTTTTGATTTGTCCAAAACACTCTTATTGTATCTTATTGTAAAAAATTGGTCTTTTGTGGGGAGAATTTATGATTATGGGAAAAAGGGGGAGTTTTGGCACTTGATCAATTTCACTCTTGGATTTTCTCTCTTTATGCCCAAACAAGTGAGTTTGAATTAGAGATAAGGAAAATGAATTTGATTTGCAAAAACAAACCAAGTGGTGGCAAAGAATGATCCAAATATGACAAATTAGAGTAAAAAACAATTTGGTTCTCTTTTGCATTGATATTGCACTTATTTTGGTTGCTTTGTGAAGTGTTGACTTAAATCACCAAAAAGGGGGAGATTGAAAGGGAAATGTGCCCTTGGACCATTTCTATAATGTTTTGGTGATTAAGTGCCCAACACACATTCTCTAAGTTCTAAATGTGCCAAAGATTGAAGAAGTGCAAATCATGTAACAAGGTACGTTTCTAGACTTAGTACATTGTTTTGAGTACTAACATATATTGTCTAAGTGCTAGAAACAGGAGAAAAGGAATTGGAAAAGAGTTTGCTCGGTCTAGGTGCACGGACAGTGTCCGGTGGTGCACCGGACAGTGTCCAGTGCGCCAGGCGAGTCCAAGGTGAACTGGCCGCTCTCGGGACTCGACGGCGGCGTACGACGATAATTCACCGGACTGTCCGGTGAGTCGTCCGCAGCGAAGTCGTCGCTCTTGGGAAAAGGATCAGCAGCGTATGGCTAAAATTCACCGGACTGTCCGGTGAGCCAACGGTCGACTGCGCAATCCGCGGGCGACCCGTGGCCTGCACCAACGGTCGGAAGGGGGCACCGGACCGTCCGGTGTGCACTGGACAGTGTCCGGTGCGCCATTTGGCCCGGAGGTGCACAGTCATCTGCGCTAGAAAAGGAAGGAGATCGGCACCGGACCATCTACAGTGACTGTCCGGTGGCGCACCGGACTGTCCGGTGAGCCACTCGACAGAAGGCAAGGATGGCTTTCCTTGTTGGCCTCCAACGGCTCCTAGCTGCCTTGGGGCTATAAAAGAGACCCCTAGGCGCATGGAGGAGTCACCCAAGATGACTAGAAACATTCTAAGACTCCAAGACTCCAACTTCGCGCATTCGATTCTTTGAGATAGTGACTTGAGCTCCATTTGAGTTGAAAACTCCGTGCGTTGTGTTTTGAGCTCAAGTTATGACTTGTGTGCGTGATTGTGCTCTCGATTTGAGTCTTGTGTGTTGCTCTCCCCTCCCTTACTTCTGTGCTTCTTTTGTGATCATCATTGTAAGGACGAGAGGCTCCAAGTTGTGGAGATTCCTCGCAAACGGGAGAAAGACTAAGAAAAGAACACCGTGGTATTCAAGTTGATCATTGGATCACTTAAAAGGGGTTGAGTGCAACCCTCGTCCATTGGGACACCACAACGTGGAAGTAGGCAAGTGCTACTTGGCCGAACCACGAGATAAAATCGTGTGTCTCTTGTGATTGCCTTCTCATCGATTGTCTGTGTTCGCAAGATCTCACAGACTTGATTAACTTGCACTAACATCTTTATAATCAAGTTTGTGGAATTTAGTGTTGAATTTTACAGGATCACCTATTCACCCCCCCTCTAGGTGCTCTCAAGGGGTCTAAGTGACCCGTTGATTAAGGAGAAAAGCTCACTCGGTCTAGGTGACCGTTTGAGAGAGGGAAAGGGTTGAAAGAGACCCGGTCTTGTGACCACCTCAACGGGGACTAGGCCTTCGAGGGCCAAACCTCAATAAAACAAATCATTGTGTCACTCTTGCCATTTGCTTATGATTTGTTTTCGCCCTCTTTTTTGGACTCGGTTTTATTTCTAGCGCTAACACCGGCTTGTAGTTGTGCTTAAAGTTTATAAATTTCAGATTCCGCCTATTCACCCCCCTCTAGGCGACTTTCAATTGGTATCAGAGCCCGGTACTTCATTAGAGCCTAACCGCTCGAAGTGATGTCGGGAAATCACGCCAAGAAGGAGGTGGTGACCGGCAAGAAGACTGCCACAAGCCACGGGAAGACTCCATCGGGAGAGTCCGGCAACAAGGGGAAGGGATCCCCTTCACACACCAAGTCGCATCGGAGCGGTGACAAGAAAAAGAAGATGAAGAAGGTGGTCTACTACGAGACCGACTCTTCGTCGCCATCTACCTCCGGCTCCGACGCGCCGTCTGTCACTTCTAAGCGCTATGAGCGCAAGAAGTATAGCAAGATGCCACTTTGTTATCCCCGTATTTCTAGATGCACTCCTTTACTTTCTGTCCCACTAGGCAAACCACCTATTTTTGAGGGTGAAGATTATAACATGTGGAGTGATAATATGAGGCATCACCTAACCTCACTCCACGCTAGTATTTGGGACATTGTTGAGTTTGGAGCGCAGGTACCATCGCCGGGGGACGAAGGATATGACTCGGACGAAGTCGCCCAAATCCAGCACTTCAACTCCCAAGCCACTACTATACTTCTCGTCTTTCTAAGTCGAGAGGAGTATAATAAGGTGCAAGGGTTGAAGAGCGCTAAGGAGATTTGGGACGTACTCAAGACCGCGCACGAAGGAGATGAGGTGACAAAGATCACCAAGCGGGAGACGATCGAGGGGGAGCTCGGTCGATTCATGCTTAATCAAGGAGAGGAGCCACAAGCCATGTACAACCGGCTCAAGACCTTGGTGAATCAAGTGCGCAACCTCGGGAGCACAAAATGGGATGACCATGAAATGGTCAAGGTTATTCTAAGATCACTTGTTTTTCTTAATCCTACACAAGTTCAATTAATTCGTGGTGATCCTAGATACAAGCTAATGTCTCCCGAGGAGGTTATATGAAAGTTTGTGAGCTTTGAATTGATGATCAAAGGCTCCAAACAAATCATCGAGTGAGGCGCCACCTCAACACCCGAGGTGCAACCCGTCGCATTCAAGGCGACAGAAGAAGAAAAGAAGGATTCTACACCAAGTAGGGTCCCCATCGACGCCTCCAAGCTCGACAATAAGGAGATGGCGCTCATCATCAAGAGCTTCCGTCAAATTCTCAAGCAACGGAAGGGGAAAGATTACAAGCCCCGTTCCAAGAAGGTCTGCTACAAGTGTGGTAAGCTCGGTCACTTTATAGCAAAATGTCCTATTTCTAGTGACAGTGACAGGGGCGACGATAAGAGGGGGAAGAAGAAGGAGAAGAAGAGATACTACAAGAAGAAGGGCGGCGATGCCCATATATGTCCGGAGTGGGACTCCGGTGAGAGCTCCACCGACTCCTCCGACGACGAGGACGCCGCCAACATTGCCGTCAACAAAGGCCTCCTCTTCCCCAACATTGGTCACAAGTGTCTCATGGCAAGGGACGTCAAAAAGAAGGTAAAATCTAGAGCCTCCACTAAATATGCAACATCTAGTGATGAGGATAACTCTAGTGATGAAGAAGAAAATTTGTTTGCTCTTTTTGCCAACCTAAACATGCAACAAAAGGAAAAATTTAATGAATTAATTAGTGCTATTCATGAGAAGGATGAACTCTTGGATAGCCAAGAGGATGTCCTTATTAAGGAAAACAAAAAGCATGTTAAGGTTCAAAATGCTTATGCTCAGGAGATAGAAAAATGTGAAAAATTAACTAGTGAGCTTAGCACTTGCCATGACACTATTTCTAACCTTAGAATTGAGAATGCTAATTTGATTGCTAAGGTTGAGAAGTCAATTGTTTGTGATGATTCAATTACCAATCTTAGAAATGATAATGCTAGTTTAATTGTTAAGATTGATAAATTGAATGCCTCTCTTGCTAGCCTTAAGATTGAGAATGAAAAATCAATTGCTAAGGCTAAAGATTTAAATGTTTGCAATGTTTCTATTTCCAATCTTAGAATTGAGAATGCCATGTTACATGCTAAGATTGATGAATTAAATGCATTCAAACCCTCTACATCTACTGATGATCATGTTTCCATTTGTACTAGATGTAGAGACATTAATGTTGATGCTATCCATGATCACCTAGCTTTAATTAAACAACAAAATGATCACATAGCTCAACTTAGTGCTAAAATTAATGAGCATGACTTAGAAAATGAAAATTTTAAATTTGCTAGAAGCATGCTCTATAGTGGGAGACGCCCAGGCATTAAGGATGACATTGGCTTCCAACATGGAGGCAATGTTAAATTTAATGCCCCTAAGAAATTGTCCAACTTTGTTAAGGGCAAAGCTCCCATGGTTCAGGATAACAAGGGATACATTTTATATCCTGCTGGTTATCCCGAACACAAAATTAGGAGAATTCAATCTAGGAAGTCTCACTCTGGCTCTCATCATGCTTTTATGTATAAGAGTGAGGCATCTAGTTCTAGGCAATCCACTCATGCTAAATTGCCTAAGAAGAAAACTCCTATTGCATCAAATGAGCCTAATGTTTCATTTAAAACTTTTGATGATTCTTATGTGCTTACTAACAAATCAGGCAAAGTAGTTGCCAAATATGTTGGGGGAAAACACAGAGGCTCCAAGACATGTGTTTGGGTCCCCAAGGTGCTTGTTTCTAATGTCAAAGGACACAAGACCGTTTGGGTACCTAAGAACAAGGCCTAAACTTGTTTTGTAGGTTTATGCATCCGGGGGCTCAAGTTGGATTATTGATAGCGGGTGCACAAACCACATGACCAGGGAGAAAAGAATGTTCTCCTCCTATGAGAAAAACCAAGATCCCCAAAGAGCTATCACATTCGGGGATGGAAATCAAGGTTTGGTCAAAGGACTTGGTAAAATCGCTATATCACCTGATCATTCTATTTCCAATGTTTTTCTTATAAGTTCTTTAGATTACAACTTGCTTTCAGTTTCTCAATTATGCAAAATGGGTTACAACTGTCTTTTTACGGATACAGGTGTTACTGTCTTTAGGAGAAGTGATGATTCAGTAGCTTTTAAGGGAGTATTAGAGGGTCAGCTATACTTAGTTGATTTCAATAGAGCTGAACTCGATACTTGCTTAAATGCTAAGACTAACATGGGTTGGCTCTGGCACCGCCGACTAGCCCATGTTGGGATGAAGAATCTTCACAAGCTTCTAAAGGGAGAGCACATTTTGGAACTAACCAATGTTCATTTTGAGAAAGACAGGATTTGTAGCGCATGTCAAGCAGGAAAGCAAGTTGGTACCCACCATCCACACAAGAACATCATGACGACCGACAGGCCGCTTGAGCTACTCCACATGGATCTATTCGGCCCGATAGCTTACATAAGCATCGGCGGGAGTAAGTATTGTCTTGTAATTGTGGATGACTATTCTCGCTTCACTTGGGTGTTCTTTTTGTAGGATAAATCTCAAACCCAAGAGACCTTAAAGGGATTCTTGAGACAAACTCAAAATGAGTTCGGCTTAAGGATCAAAAAGATTAGAAGCGATAATGGAACGGAGTTCAAGAACTCTCAAATTGAAGGCTTCCTTGAGGAGGAGGGCATCAAGCATGAGTTCTCTTCTCCCTACACGCCACAACAAAATGGTGTAGTGGAGAGGAAGAATAGAACTCTACTTGACATGGCGAGGACCATGCTTGACGAGTACAAGACACCGAATCGGTTTTGGGCCGAGGCGATTAACACCGTCTGCTACTCCATCACCGGCTCTACCTTCACCGAATCCTCAAGAAGACATCATATGAACTCCTCACCGGTAAAAGCCCAATGTTTCATATTTTAGAGTCTTTGGTAGCAAATGTTTTATTCTTGTTAAAAGAGGTAGAAAATCTAAATTTGCTCCTAAGGCTGTAGAAGGCTTTTAACTTGGTTATGATTCAAACATAAGGGCATATAGAGTCTTTAACAAGTCCACTGGACTAGTTGAAGTTTCTTGTAACATTGTGTTTGATGAGACTAACGGCTCTCAAGTAGAGCAAGTTGATCTTGATGAGCTAGATGATGAAGAGGCTTCGTGCGTCGCGCTAAGGAACATGTCCATTGTGGATGTGTGTCCTAAGGAATCCGAAGAGCCTCCACAAGCACAAGATCAACTAAAATCTTCCATACAAGCATCTCCACCAACTCAAGATGAGGAACAGGCTCAAGATGATGAAAATGAAGATCTAGAGGATGAGCCACCTCAAGAGGAGGACAATGATCAAGAGGGAGATGCCAATGATCAAGACAAGGAAGATGGTCAGGGTCCAAGACCGCCACACCCAAGAGTCCACAAGGTGATTCAAAGAGATCACCCCATGAACACCATCCTCGGCGATATTAATAAGGGGGTAACCACTTAATCTCGAGTCGCTCATTTTTGTGAACATTACTCTTTTGTCTCCTCTATTGAGCCACACAGGGTAGAGGATGCACTTAAAGATTCGGATTGGGTGCTGGCGATGCAAGAGGAAATCAACAACTTCACGAGGAATGAGGTATGACATTTAGTTCCACGTCCCAATCAAAATGTTATAGGAACCAAGTGGGTATTGCGCAACAAGCAAGATGAGCATGGTGTGGTGACAAGGAACAAAGCACGACTCGTGGCCAAGGGATATTCACAAGTCGAAGGTTTGGACTTTGGTGAAACCTATGCACCCGTAGCTAGGCTTGAGTCAATTCGTATATTACTTGCCTATGCTACTTACCATGGCTTTAAGCTTTATCAAAAGGACGTGAAGAGTGCCTTCCTCAATGGACCAATCAAGGAAGAGGTCTATGTTGAGCATCCTCCCGGCTTTGAAGATAGTGAGTACCCTGACCATGTGTATAAACTCTCAAAGGCGCTTTATGGGCTCAAGCAAGCCCCAAGAGCATGGTATGAATGCCTAAGAGATTTTCTTATCACTAATGGATTCAAAGTCGGTAAAGCCGATCCTACTCTCTTTACTAAAACTATTGCAAAAGCTTTGTTTGTATGCCAAATTTATGTTGATGATATCATATTTGGGTCTACTAACAAATCTACTTGTGAAGAGTTTAGTAGGATCATGGTTCAAAAATTCGAGATGTCTATGATGGGGGAGTTGAAGTATTTTCTAGGATTTCAAGTCAAGCAACTCCAAGAAGGCACCTTCATCTGCCAAACGAAGTACATTCAAGACATACTCACCAAGTTTAGAATGAAGGATACCAAGCCCATCAAGACACCTATGGGAATAAATAGGCATCTCGACCTCGACACGGGAGGTAAATCCGTAGATCAAAAGGTATACCGGTCGATGATAGGATCTTTACTCTATTTATGTGCATCTCGACCGGATATTATGCTTTCCGTATGCATGTGTGCAAGGTTCCAAGCCGACCCTAAGGAAGTTCACCTTAGGGTCGTGAAGAGAATCTTGAGATATTTAGTTTATACTCCTAAGTTTGGTCTTTGGTACCCCAAGGGATCCTATTTTGATTTAATAGGTTATTCAGATGCTGATTGGGCAGGGTGTAAAATTGATAGGAAGAGCACATCAGAGACTTGTCAGTTTCTAGGGAGATCCCTGGTGTCTTGGGCTTCAAAGAAACAAAACTCAGTAGCTCTTTCTACCGCCGAAGCCGAGTATATTGCCGCAGGCCATTGTTGCGCGCAATTGCTTTGGATGAGGCAAACTCTAAGGGACTATGGCTACAAATTTAGCAAAGTCCCTCTCCTATGTGATAATGAGAGTGCAATCCGCATGGCAGATAATCCCGTTGAATATAGCCGCACTATGCACATAGCCATTCGATATCACTTTTTGAGAGATCACCAACAAGGGGAAGATATCAAGATAGCCTATATTAACACCAAAGAACAATTAGCCGATATCTTTACGAAGCCATTAGATGAGAAAACCTTTACCAAACTTAGGAATGAGCTAAATATTCTTGATTCTAGGAATTTTGATTGAAACATTGCACACATAGCTCATTTATATACCTTTGATCATATCCCTTTTATGTCTATGACTAATGTGTTTTCAAGTGTATTATTATGCTTAGTCATAGAATTGAAAGGGAAATAGAATATTCGGCAAAGACGACGCTTCCACTCAACTCCATTGGTGTTATCTACTCTTTGCCGGTATTCCGCCATCTCTCCATTGGTATAATCTTTCACTCATATATTGTTTGCCAAAGTGGGAGAGAATTTACATAGGGCTTATATTTCACTCACAAGTATCTGTTTTTGGCGATTCATGCCAAAGGGGGAGAAAGTATTAGCCCAAAGCAAAAGGACCGCACCACCACCAACGAATTTTAACAAATCAAGTTTTTAAATTGGTATCTTAATGTGTTTTAAAAGGGGGAGAAAGTTCCAGTATCTTCAAAAATTTGTAAAGTTCCAGTATCTTCAAAAATTTGTAAAACCCTCTTGAACACTAAGAGGAGAATTTCATTGAGGGGGAGTTTTGTTTTAGTCAAAGGAAAAGCATTTGAAACAGGGGAGAAAATTTCAAAATCTTGAAAATGCTTCTTTCAATCTTATTCATATACCTTTGACTATTTGCAAAAAGTTTTTTAAAAGAATTTTACAAAGAATTTGCAAAAAACACAACTAGTGGTGCAAGCGTGGTCCAAAATTTTAAATAAGAAGAAAACAATCCATGCATATCTATTGAAATAATTATATTGGTTTAATTCCAAGCAACCTTTGCACTTACCTTATGCAAATTAGTTCAATTCTGCACTTATATATTTGCTTTGGTTTGTGTTGGCATCAATCACCAAAAAGGGGGATATTGAAAGGGAAATAGGGTCAAACCTTTTCCTATATGATTTTGGTGGTTGAATTGCCCAACACAAATAATTGGACTAACTAGTTTGCTCTAGATTATATGATCCACAGGTGCCAAAGGTTCACAAGAAACCAATACAAAGTTAAAAGAAAGGGTTCAAATTAAAGGAGCAAAGAAAACCGAAGGATGCCCTAGTCTGGCGCACCGGACAGTCCGGTGTGCCACCGGACAGTGTCCGGTGCACCAGGGAGATCATCTCCGAACTTGCCACCTTCGGGTTTCTAGAAATTGCTCTCCGCTATAATTCACCGGACTGTCCGGTGTGCCAGCGGGAGTAACGGCTACAACGCCAACGGTCGACTGCAAAAGTGAACAGTGAACAGTGCGGACTGCGCGCGCAGAGTCAGAGCAGGCGCCAGAAGGCGCACCGGACAGTGAACAGGACCTGTCCGGTGCACCACCAGACTGTCCGGTGGCCTAGCTGTCAGAAGCTCCAACGGTCGAACCCTAACGGTTTGGTGACGTGGCTGGCGCACCAGACAGTGTCCGGTGGCGCACTGGACTGTTTGGTGCGCCCATCGACTGCAGCCATCCCCAACGGCCACTTTGGTGGTTGGGGCTATAAATACCCCCCAACCACCACACTTCAAGGATCCAAGTTTTCAGCCAACACATTCAATACAAGAGCTAGTGCATTCAATACAAGACACAAATAGATTGAATCAAAGCCTCTCCAAGTCCCAAATTCCACTCAAAGCAATTAGTGACTAGAGAGAGAGTTTTGCTCGTGTTCTTTGAGCTGTTGTGCTTGGATCGCTTTTCTTCTTCCTCTTTCTTATTCTCAAGCAACTTGTAATCAACGTAAGAGACACCAAGTTGTGGTGGTCCTTGTGAGGGGTCTAAGTGACCCGTTGATTAAGGAGAAAAGCTCACTCGGTCTAGGTGACTATTTGAGAGAGGGAAAGGGTTGAAAGAGACCCGGTCTTTGTGACCACCCCAACGGGGACTAGGCCTTCGAGGTCCAAACCTCGGTAAAACAAATCACCATGTGAAAGGGAAATAGGGTCAAACCTTTTCCTATATGAATTTTGGTGGTTGAATTGCCCAACACAAACAATTGGACTAACTAGTTTGCTCTAGATTATGAGTTCTACAGGTGCCAAAGGTTCACAACAAACCAATACAAAGTCAAAAGAAAGGGTTCAAAACAAAGGAGCAAAGTATACCGAAGGCAGCCCTGGTCTGGCGCACCGGACTGTCCGGTGTGCCACCGGACAGTATCCAGTGCACCAGGGAGATCGACTCTGAACTTGCTAGCTTCGGGAATTTGGGAGGCCGCTCCGCTATAATTCACCGGACTGCCTGGTGTAACACCGGACTGTCCGGTGTACCAGCGGAGCAACAGCTACTTCGCGCCAACAGTCGCCTGCAAGTAAACAATGAAAGCAAACAGTGCGCACAGAAGTCAGAGCAGGCGCCAAAAGGCGCACCGGATAGTGAATAGGACCTGTCCGGTACACCACCGGACTGTCCGGTGACCCCACTTGTCAGAGCTCCAACGGTCGGAACCCAACGGCCTAGTGACGTGGCTGGTGCATCGGACAATGTCCGGTGGCGCACCGGACTGTTCGGTACACCATACGACAGAAGCCTTCACCAACGGCCATATTGGTGGTTGGGGCTATAAATACCCCCAACCACCACTCTTCAAGGCATCCAAGCATTCACTACACCTCATTCAATACAAGAGCAATACACAACACTCCAAGACACAAATCAAAGCCTCTGATCGAATCAAAGTCCCCAATTCAACTCTAGTTTTTAAGACTTGTGAGGAGATCGACTTGTGTTCTTTTGTTGCTCTTGTTGCTTGGTTGGCTTTCTTCTTGCTCTCATTCTTACTCTCAAAACCTTGTAAGCAAAGCAAGAGACACCAATTGTGTGGTCCTTGTGGGGTCTAAGTGACCCAGTAAATCAAGGAAGGAAGCTCACTCGGTCTAAGTGACCGTTTGAGAGAGGGAAAGGGTTGAAAGAGACCCGGTCTTTGTGACCACCTCAATGGGGAGTAGGTTTGCAAGAACCGAACCTCGGTAAAACAAATCACCATGTCTCACTCTTTATTTGCTTGTGATTTGTTTTCACCCTCTCTTTTGGACTCAATTATATTTCTAACGCTAACCCGGCTTGTAGTTGTGCTTAAGTTTATAATTTTCAGATTCTGCCTATTCACCTCCCCTCTAGGCGTCTTTCAATTGGTATCAGAGCCCGGTGCTTCATTAGAGCCTAACCGCTTGAAGTGATGTTAGGAGAACACGCCAAGAAGGAGATGGTGACCGACGAGAAGCCCGCCACAAGCCACGGGAAGGCTCTAACGGGAGAGTCCCGCAACAAGAAGAAGGAGGAATCACCTCCTCACAAGTCGCATCGGAGTGGCGAAAAGAAAAAGAAGATGAAGAAGGTGGTCTACTACGAGACCGATTCTTCGTCGCCATCCACCTCCGGCTCCGACGCACCGTCCGTAACTTCTAAGCGCCATGAGCGCAAGAAGTTTAGTAAGATCCCCCTACGCTACCCTCGCATTTCTAAACATACTCCATTACTCTCTGTTCCATTAGGCAAACCACCGGTTTTGACGGTGAAGATTATAACATGTGGAGTGATAAAATGAGGCATCACCTAACCTCACTCCACACTAGTATTTGGGACGTTGTTGAGTTTGGTGTACAGGTACCATCCGTAGGAGATGAGGACTATGATTCGGACGAAGTTGCCCAAATCCGGCACTTCTACTCACAAGCCACCACAATACTCCTCGCCTCTCTAAGTCGAGAGGAGTATAACAAGGTGCAAGGATTGAAGAGCGCCAAGGAAATTTGGGACGTGCTCAAGACCGCGCACGAAGGAGACAAGGTGACCAAGATCACCAAGAGGGCGACGATCGAGGGGGAGCTCGGTCTTTTCATGCTCAACCAAGGAGAAGACCCGCAAGCCATGTACAACCGGCTAAAGACCTTGGTAAATCAAGTGCGCAACCTCGCGAGCACCAAATGGGATGACCATGAGATGGTCAAGGTTATTCTTAGATCACTCGTATTTTTTAACCCTACTCAAGTTCAATTGATTCGTGGTGATCCAAGATATAAACTAATGTCTCCCAAGGAAGTGATAGGCAAATTTGTGAGCTTTGAATTGATGATCAAAGGCTCCAAGAAGATCATCGAGCAAGGCGCCTCCTCCTCCGTACTCGAAGCACAACCGTTGCATTCAAGGCAACAGAGGAGAAGAAAGAAGACTCTACACCAAGTAGGGTCCCCATCGACGCCTCCAAGCTCGACAATGAGGAGATGGCACTCATCATCAAGAGCTTCCGCCAAATCCTCAAGCAAAGGAAGGGGAAAGATTACAAGCCCCGTTCCAAGAAGGTTTGCTACAAATGTGGTAAGCCCAGTCATTTTATCGCTAAATGTCCATTGTCTAGTGATAGTGACAGGGAAAACGACAAGAGGGGAAAGAGGAAGAAAAAGAAGTATTACAAGAAGAAGGGTGGCGATGCACATGTTTGCAGGGAGTGGGACTCCAACGAGAGCTCCACCGACTCCTCCGACGACGAGGACGCCGCCAACATCGCCATCAACAAAGGACTTCTCTTCCCCAACGTCAGCCACAAATGCCTCATGGAAAAGGACGGCAAGAAGAAGAAGGTAAAATCAAAATCCTCCACTAAGTATGCAAACTCTAGTGATGAGGATAATTCTAGTGATGAGGAGGATAACTTGCTTACTCTTTTTGCTAATCTTAACATGCAACAAAAAGAGAAATTAAATGAATTGATTTGTACCATTCATGAGAAGGATGATCTCTTGAATAGCCAAGAGGACTTCCTTATCAAAGAAAACAAAAAGGATGTTAAGACTAAAAATGCTTATGCTCAGGAGGTAGAGAAAAATGAAAAATTAACTAGTGAGCTAAGTATTTGCCATGACACTGTTTCCAACCTTAGAATTGAGAATGCTAATTTAATTTCTAAGGTTGAGAAGTCAAATATTTGTGATGATTCAATTGCCAATCTTAGAAATGATAATGCTAGTTTAATTGCTAAGATTGATAAATTGAATGCCTCTCTTGCTAGCCTTAGGAATGAGAATGAAAAATTAATTGCTAAGGCTAAAGACTTAGATGTTTGCAATGCTTCTATTTCCAATCTTAGAGATGAGAATGCTATTTTACATGATAAGATTGTTGAATTAAATGATTGCAAACCCTCTATATTTACCGTTGAGCATGTTTCTATTTGCACTATATGTAGAGATGTTAATGTAGATGCTATTCATGATCACCTTGCTATGATAAAACAACAAAATGATCATATAGCAAAATTAGATGCTAAAATTGCCGAGCATGAACTAGAGAATGAAAAATTTAAATTTGCTCGTGGTATGCTTTATAGTGGGAGACGCCCTGGCATTAAGGATGGCATTGGCTT
Organism: Zea luxurians; assembly: GCA_029449295.1. Taxonomy (NCBI): domain Eukaryota; kingdom Viridiplantae; phylum Streptophyta; class Magnoliopsida; order Poales; family Poaceae; genus Zea; species Zea luxurians. The sequence continues at coordinate 8,088,710 of JAOPSE010000026.1, read as the reverse complement.
CCAACAGGGAGACAATGTCAAGCTTAATGCCCCTCCTAAAATATTGTCTAATTTTGTTAAGGGCAAGGCTTCCATGCCTCAGGATAACGAGGGTTACATTTCGTACCCTACTGGTTATCCTAGGATAAGATTAGGAGAATTCATGCAAAGAAGACTCATTCTCACCATGCGTTTATTTATAAGAATGAGGCTTCTAGCTCTAGGCGTTCTACACATGTTAAAATGCCTAAGAAGAAATCTCCTATTGCATCAAATGATCATAACATTTCATTCAAGACCTTTGATGCATCTTATGTGCTAACTAGCAAATCAGGCAAAGTAGTTGCCAAATATGTTGGGGGCAAACACAAGGGCTCTAAGACTTGTGTTTGGGTACCCAAGGTGCTTGTTTCTAATGTAAAAGGACCCAAGACCATTTGGGTACCTGAGAACAAGGCCTAAATTTGTTTTGTAGGTTTATGCATCCGAGGGCTCAAGTTGGATTATCGACAGCGGGTGCACAAACCACATGACTGGGGAGAAAAGAATGTTCTCCTCCTATGAGAAAAACCAAGATTCCCAACGAGCTATCACATTCAGGGATGGAAATCAAGGTTTGGTCAAAGGAATGGGTAAAATTGCTATATCACCTGACCATTCTATTTCCAATGTTTTTCTTGTAGATTCTTTAGATTACAACTTGCTTTCTGTTTCTCAATTATGCAAAATGGGTTACAACTGTCTTTTTACGGATACAGGTGTTACTGTCTTTAGGAGAAGTGATGATTCAGTAGCTTTTAAGGGAGTATTAGAGGGTCAGCTATACTTAGTTGATTTCAATAGAGCTGAACTCGATACTTGCTTAAATGCTAAGACTAACATGGGTTGGCTCTGGCACCGCCGACTAGCCCATGTTGGGATGAAGAATCTTCACAAGCTTCTAAAGGGAGAGCACATTTTGGAACTAACCAATGTTCACTTTGAGAAAGACATGATTTATAGCGCATGTCAAGCAGGGAAGCAAGTTGGTGTTCATCATCCACACAAGAACATCATGACAACTGACAGGCTACTTGAGCTCCTCCACATGGACCTATTCGGCCTGATTGCTTACATAAGCATCAGCGGGAGTAAGTACTGTCTAGTTATTGTGGATGATTATTCTCGCTTCACTTGGGTATTGTTTTTATAGGATAAATCTCAAACCCAAGAGACTTTGAAAGGATTCTTGAGACAGGCTCAAAATGAGTTCGGCTTGAGGATCAAAAAAATAAGAAGCGACAATGGGACGGAGTTCAAGAACTCACAAATTGAAGGCTTCCTTGAGGAGGAGGGCATCAAGCATGAGTTCTCTTCTCCCTACACACCACAACGAAATGGTGTAGTGGAGAGGAAGAATAGGACTCTATTGGACATGGCAAGGACCATGCTTGATGAGTACAAGACTTCGGATCGATTTTGGGTCAAGGCGGTCAACACCGCTTGCTACGCCATCAACCGGTTATATCTACACCGAATCCTCAAGAAGACATGTTATGAACTCCTCATCGGTAAAAAGCCCAATGTTTTATATTTTAGAGTCTTTGGTAGCAAATGCTTTATTCTTGTTAAAAGAGGTAGAAAATCAAAATTTGCTCCTAAGGCTGTAGAAGGCTTTTTACTAGGATATGATTCAAACACAAGGGCATATAGAGTCTTTAACAAGTCCACTGGACTAGTTGAAGTTTCTTGTGACATTGTGTTTGATGAGACTAATGGCTCCCAAGTGGAGCAAGTTGATCTTGATGAGCTAGATGATGAAGAGGCTCCATGCATCGCACTAAGGAACATGTCCATTGGGGATGTGTGTCCTAAGGAATCTGAAGAGCCTCCACAAGCACAAGATCAACCATCATCCTCCACACAAGCATCTCCACCAACTCAAGATGAGGATGAGGCTCAAGATGATGAAGGAGAAGATCAAGAAGATGAGCCACCTCAAGAGGACGGCAATGATCAAGATGGAGATGTCAATGATCAAGACAAGGAGGATGAGCAAGATACAAGGCCGCCACACCCAAGAGTCCACCAAGCAATCCAACGAGATCACCTCGTGAACACCATCCTCGGCGATATTCATAAGGGGGTAACCACTCGATCTCGTGTTGCTCATTTTTGTGAACATTACTCTTTTGTTTCCTCTATTGTGCCACACAGGGTAGAGGAAGCACTTCAAGATTCGGATTGGGTGTTAGCGATGCAAGAGGAGCTCAACAATTTCACAAGGAATGAGGTATGGCATTTAGTTCCACGTCCTAACCAAAATGTTGTAGAAACCAAGTGGGTCTTCCGCAACAAACAAGATGAGCATGGTGTGGTGACAAGGAACAAGGCACGACTTGTGGCCAAGGGATATTCACAAGTCAAAGGTTTGGATTTTGGTGAAACCTATGCACCTGTAGCTAGGCTTGAGTCAATTCGCATATTACTTGCCTATGCTACTCACCATGGCTTTAAGCTTTACCAAATGAACGTGAAGAGTGCTTTCCTCATTGGACCAATCAAGGAAGAGGTCTATGTTGAGCAACCTCCAGGCTTTGAAGATAGTGAGTACCCTAACCATGTCTATAAACTCTCTAAGGCGCTTTATGGGCTCAAGCAAGCCCCAAGAGCATGGTATGAATGCCTAAGAGATTTTCTTATCGCTAATGGCTTCAAAGTCAGCAAGGCCGATCCTACTCTCTTTACTAAAACCATTGAAAATGATTTGTTTGTATGCCAAATTTATGTTGATGATATCATATTTGGGTCTACTAACAAATCTATTTGTGAAGAGTTTAGTAGGATCATGATTCAAAAATTCGAGATGTCTATGATGGGGGAGTTGAAGTATTTTCTAGGATTTCAAGTCAAGTAACTCCAAGAGGGCACCTTCATCAGCCAAATGAAGTACATTCAAGATATACTCACCAAGTTTGGATTGAAGGATGCCAAGCCCATCAAGACACCCATGGGAACCAATGGGCATCTCGACCTCGACACGGGAGGTAAATCCGTAGATCAAAAGATATACCGGTCGATGATAGGATCCTTACTCTATTTATGTGCATCTCGACCAGACATTATGCTTTCTGTATGCATGTGTGCAAGGTTCCAAGCCGACCCTAAGGAAGTTCACCTTAGGGCCGTGAAGCGAATCTTGAGATATTTAGTTCAAACACCTAAGTTTGGTCTTTGGTACCCCAAGGGATCCTCTTTTGATTTATTAGGATATTCCGATGCTGATTGGGCGGGGTGTAAGAATTATACGAAGAACACATCAGGGACTTGTCAGTTTCTGGGGAGATCCCTGGTGTCTTGGGCTTCAAAGAAACAAAACTCAGTAGCTCTTTCTACCGTCGAAGTCGAGTATATTGCCGCAGGCCATTGTTGTACGCAATTGCTTTGGATGAGGCAAACCCTTAGGGACTATGGCTACAAGTTTAGCAAAGTCCCTCTCCTATGTGATAATGAGAGTGCAATCCGCATGGCGGATAATCCCGTTGAACACAGCCGCACTAAGCACATAGTCATTCGGTATCACTTTTTGAGAGATCACCAACAAAGGAGGGATATCGAGATAGCCTATATAAACACCAAAGATCAATTGGCCGATATCTTTACCAAGCCTTTAGATGAGAAAACCTTTACCAAACTTAGGAATGAGCTAAATATTCTTGATTCTAGGAATTTTGATTGATTCTTTGCACACATAGCTCATTTATATACCTTTGATCAAATCTCTTTTATGTCTATGACTAATGTGTTTTCAAGTGTATTATTATGCTTAGTCATAGAATTGAAAAGGAAATGGAGTATTCGGCAAAGAAGGCGCTTCCACTCAACTCCATCGATATTTGCCGGTACTCCGCATCGCTCTCCACTTTGGTATAATCTTCACTCATCTCTATTTATTTGCCATTGGGAAGAAAGTCAAAGGGCTTATATTTCACTCACAAGTATCCGTTTTTGGCGATTCATGCCAAAGGGGGAGAAAGTATGAGCCCAAAGCAAAAGGACCGCACCACCACCGAATTTTAAAAATGAAGTTTTTAAAATGATATCTTTTTGTGTTAAAAAAGGGGGAGAAAGTAGTACCTTCAAAACTTGCAAAACCCTCTTGAACACTAAGAGGAGAATTTTATTTAGGGGGAGTTTTGTTTAAGTCAAAGGAAAAGCATTTGAATCAGGGGAGAAAATTTCAAAATCTTGAAAATGCTTCTTTCAATTTTATTCATGTACCTTTGACTATTTGCAAAAGGATTTTGAAAAGAATTTTACAAAGAATTTGTAAAAACAAAACTCGTGGTGCAAATGTGGTCCAAAATTTTAAATAAGAAGAAAATCATCCATGCACATCTATTGAAATAACTATATTGGTTTCATTTCCAAGCAACCTCTGCACTTACATTATGCAAACTAGTTCAATTCTGCACTTTTATATTTGCTTTGGTTTGTGTTGGCATCAATCACCAAAAAGGGGGAGATTGAAAGGGAAATAGGGTCAAACCTTTTCCTATATGAATTTTGGTGGTTGAATTGCCCAACACAAACAATTGGACTAACTAGTTTGCTCTAGATTATGAGTTCTACAGGTGCCAAAGGTTCACAACAAATCAATACAAAGTCAAAAGAAAGGGTTCAAAGCAAAGGAGCAAAGTATACCGAAGGCAGCCCTGGTCTGGCGCACCGGACTGTCCGGTGCACCACCGGACAGTGTCCGGTGCACCAGGGAGATCGACTCTGAACTTGCCAGCTTTGGAAATTTGGGAGGCCGCTTCGCTATAATTCACCGGACTGTCCGGTGTACCAGTGGAGCAACGGCTACTTCGCGCCAACGGTCGCCTACAAGTAAACAGTGCAAGCAAACAGTGCGCGCAGAAGTCAGAGCAGGCGCCAGAAGGCGCACCGGACAGTGAACAGGACCTGTCTGGTGCACCACCGGACTGTCCGGTGACCCCACTTGTCAGAGCTCCAACGGTCGAAACCCAACGGCCTGGTGACGTGGCTGGCACACTGGACAATGTCTGGTGGCGCACCGGACTGTCCGGTGCGCCATATGACAGAAGCCTTCACCAACGACCATATTGGTGGTTGGGGCTATAAATACCCCCCAACCACCACTCTTCAAGGCATCCAAGCATTCACTACACCTCATTCAATACAAGAGCACTACACAACACTCCAAGACACAAATCAAAGCCTCCGATCGAATCAAAGTCCCCAATTCAACTCTAGTTTTTAGGACTTGTGAGGAGATCGACTTGTGTTCTTTTATTGCTCTTGTTGCTTGGTTGGCTTTCTTCTTGCTCTCATTCTTACTCTCAAAACCTTGTAAGCGAAGCAAGAGACACCAATTGTGTGGTGGTCCTTGCGGGGTCTAAGTGACCCGGGAAATCAAGGAAGGAAGCTCACTCGGTCTAAGTGACCGTTTGAGAGAGGGAAAGGGTTGAAAGAGACCCGGTCTTTGTGACCACCCCAACGGGGAGTAGGTTTGCAAGAACCGAACCTCGGTAAAACAAATCACCGCGTCTCACTCTTTATTTGCTTGTGATTTGTTTTCGCCCTCTCTTTTGGACTCGATTATATTTCTAACGCTAACCCCGGCTTGTAGTTGTGCTTAAGTTTATAATTTTCAGATTCCGCCTATTCACCCCCCCCCCCTCTAGGCGACTGTCACCATGTCACTCTCGCCATTTGCTTGTGATTTGTTTTCGCCCTCTCTTTCAGACTCAGTTTTATTTCTAACGCTGACACCAGCTTGTAGTTATGCTTAAAGTTTATAAATTTCAGATTCTGCCTATTCACCCCCCCCCCTCTTGGCGACTTTCAGTTTCTTTGAGCTCCAAGACACCAGGGACCGCCCACAGAATTGACAAGTCCTCGAGGTGCTTTTTCGATCTACCTTGAAACCAACATAGTCTAAGTCAGAGTAGCCAAATAAATCGAAAAAGGAGCCTTTAGGATATCAAAGACCTAGGTTTTGGGTGTGAACTAGATATCTCAAGATTATCTTAACAGCCACTAAGTGACACTCTTTCGGGTTAGCTTGAAAGCGAGCACACATGCACACACTAAGCATAATATCTGGTCTAGATGCACATAAATACAGTAGAGATCCTATCATAGATCTATAAAGTTTTTGATCTACTAATTTACCTTATTCATTTAGGTCGAGATGCCCGTTTGAAGTCATTGGGCTCTTGGCGTGCTTTGCCTTCTCCATGCCAAACTTCTTGAGCATGTCTTGTTTATACTTAGTTTGGCATAGAAAAGTTCCTTCCCTGAGTTGTTTTACTTGGAATCCTAGGAAGAACTTTAACTCGCCCATTATGGACATCTCAAACCTATTAGTCATAACCCTACTAAATTCCTCACAAAAAATTTCATCAGTACTACCAAATATAATGTCATCCACATATATTTGGCACATAAATATTTGATTATCAACTTTGTGAGTAAATAAAGTAGAGTCTACTTTTGCTATTTCAAAACCATTTTAAGCAAGATATCCTTAAGACATTCATACCAAGCTCTAGGGGCTTGTTTAAGCCCATAGAGCGCTTTGTGGAGGAGGAAGACATGGTTTGGTTTCTTTGGATCTTCAAAGCCCGGTGGTTGCTCCACATAGACCAACTCTTGTAGTGGCCCATTTAGAAATGCACTCTTGACGTCCATTTGCTCTAGTAGAGCGTGTAGGTTGCATGCCCACAGTGTCGTGCATGCTGGGGACGACGAGGCTAAGCTTGCCGATGGTGGTGGCGAAGAAGTCGAGACTAGAATGTGGGGCTTGAGACGGTGGGGTTATACTGGTTTGGGTTCGCACCCTACTCCAATGTAATGTTGATCATAGTATTGCTTGGAGCATGTTACAACTGGTGTGCTTGTGTGTCTACAAAAGAGAGAGGGCCTTCCCTTTTATAGTTTAAGGGTAGGACCTTACATGGGTGACTTGCTTTCTATTTGGTATGGGGTCGATCCGTTGCCTCGGCTTGATGTGGTGCACCTAGTGCTGAGTTGTCCGTGGGGTCGTGCATAGCCGTACTCCTGGTATGGCACATTGTCTCCCTCATTCATCACACTAGTACCTATAGCAAGTCCACTGCTGACATCTTCGTAGTAGCGCGTGGTGGGTCCCACGGATCAGTCCCATGGCCTAGTAGCGCGTAGCGTAGCTTCGCTTGTCGTCATGGGACTGCGTTGTTTGACGGCGACACCGCGTGCGTAGGCATACACCCGATATGGTGTATCTATTACATCTTTCCTGATATGCATGACACTGTAGAGACTCTAATACTAAGATTTGTTCAATTAGGATTGATTGGCCCTATTCGCGATCGGGGGTTCACTTGAGACAGTTCGTGGTAAGGTGTCGTCTAACGTCCATTAGAGACCTTTCGACGTTGTACCCGAGGCCCGGAAGTAGTTTGGTGATGATCGGTCTTGTCCTGCCGACGTGGGCTCATATCATTGGGTTGGCTTTCCCTTACGCTAGTCTCTGGTAAGGTTGCTCGATAGGGACCTGGTCATTTGCTCTGCCTCGCAAGCTTGCTCTGTAAGGACTTGGTCGCCCACTCCGCAACAAGAACTTGGTCGCCCGCTCTGCCTCGCAGGGCAGGGTTGCTCGACAGGGACTTGGTCGTCTATTTCGCCTCGCAAGGTTGCTCGGCAGGGGCTTGGTTGCTTTCGATGAGTCTTTTTGGGCTTTGTTCGTCTACCCCATTCCTGAGTGCCCAACATGGTTGATCCCGGATTTCTCAAATACAGGATAAATATGGGTTCAACTTGGCTGAAAGCGGGCGGAGTACACCCTCTCTAGTTTTCGTCCCACATTTGGATTTTCCTGCAAATACGAAAACATATGGGTCAAATGTGGAAAACAGTATAGGTCAGGAAGAGATTTTACCCATCAAGTTTCAACCCTAATCACAACGAGCTAACGTCGTCGCATAGAGAGGGCTAGGAAGAGTCGACACGAAGGCGTTAGGCTCAGTCGGTGGTTGCACCGTCGCATGGAGAGCAGGAAAGGGGGATCGTGGTCCCACAAAGGAGCAAATGTGCTCCGGTGCTCGACGCTAGAGTGCCAGAGGCTGAAGCTAGACCCTGACTCGTTGGCCCGAGCCCTAGAAGCTAGAGAGGCGCACCGCGACACGCGCTCGACATTAGAGAGGTGGAGATGAGGGTTGGTAGAGGGGCATGGCGCATGGGTAGGTTGTGCGACACATGAATAGCCCACCGCCCATGATGATGGGAACGTTAGGAATGGCTAGGCGCTATCGTGCCACACACGTGTTTAGGACTGCGGGAACATGCCGAGGGATTAGGACTTGGGAGAGCGGGTTGCCGGGCACACCCTTGATGTTGTGCGTGAAGAACTCGACATCCATGAAGCACGTATGATAGAGCAGCTAGGAGTGGCATGGTGGTAGGCAGAGCACCATGAGTCCATGACATAGCGGGGATGGGTCATAGTAGAACTCCAGATGTCAACATGGATAAGACGTGAAACTTGACGTAGCCATAGTGGGAGGTGAGGAGACACATCAACATCACATTATCGTAGTCGGGGTATATATGGTGTGAGGTATACTAGACATACTAGACCCTCCACTGTGGCCCGACCGACGGTACCGCTCACCGAAACCTTGCGTCCGTGCCCCATGGTAGCGCTCGCGTCCGCTATGTACGCGCTCATGCGTGCCCCTATCCTGCCCTGATGGCTGCGCACATTACGACCGTTCTTAGGCCGACTCTAATGGTTCTTCCTCCAAATTCCATCCTTTTCATATTTCATGCATATATTTAAATACCTCTACCTATAAGATGGGTCCTCCTATTTCACCTCCTCTTAAAAAATTCCCTCTATTTAGCTCATGATTTTTTTTGACAAAGGGGATAACCCCCTATTTCATTATGAAATAGAAAGAGACATAAGTTCTTACAAGATCCAAGGACCACCCAGAGTTTAACAGCCGACAAGACACACTACTATCAGCTAATATAGAAGTAAACCTGCATAACCAAACTGCCAAAAACAGCCCAGAAACAGCACAATGGCATAACCATGACACAGATCACATAGATCAAACTAGCGAAACCCGAATCTAAACAAGATCAACCCCACCATAGCACAAAGTTTTTCAGACACCTGAAAGCTACCGAGGTTGACAAGGAATTAACAGAAATCCAGAAACTGAAAACTGATGACCCAAAATAGCCAAAACACAGCAACGTTTTTTTTCACTGAATCTGTCTGTCGATTGGCTTCCAACCACGATAATTGTTGTAGATCTCACACACCATCTTTCTGATTTTGAGGATTCCTTGTTCCACCAAATTTCTTTCCTTCTTTTTCTGCCGAATAGCCCAAGTATCAAGCCAATAGCAACAGGAAAAAATCACATTAGTTGGATCATTAATTTTTTCAGAACCAAAACAGCAATCATTGCGACATCTCCATATTGCCCAAATGACAGCACCACAACCAAAAATAACCAGATTCTTGTCAATATTGTTAAAATTATCCATCCAAGGGCCAAACACATCATCCACACTGGTGGGGATAGAAGTTAAACCAAGAGCCAAGCATACCATTCTCCAGATAAATCTAGCAAATGAGCACTGAAAAAACAGATGATCTATGGATTCTGAAAATCCACAAAAAATACAATCCAGGTTGCCCCTCCAATTCTTTTTGAACAAGTTATCCTTAGTCAGAATCTTTTTATGTCTAACAAGCCATAAAAAAGCTTTGATTTTATATGGAAGTCTGTTTTTCCACAAGAACATAGAAGGCACAGGAATCTGAGTGCATTTAATTTTTTTGTAGAAAGAATTGACAGAGAAACCTTTATTCCCCAGAAGCCAAACCGATTTATCCTTCTCCTCAGAGATAGAAATATTATTACACTGTGTAATAAGGCGATTATAATCATCTTCCAAAGCACCATAGATCCTTCTCCTAAAACTCACAGCTCTAAATTCAGAGGAGAAGGCTTTTGCCACAGTGATATTCTTGTCATAAGCAATGTCAAACAGGTTAGGAAATTTAGAAGACAGAGGTTCTAAATCACACCAAATGTTGTGCCAAAAACTAGTACTATTGCCATTGCCGACTTCTTTTTTACAATATTTATAAAAATTGTCCCGAGCATCCAGAACTCCCTTCCAAAACTGAGAATCACTTTGTCTCTTTTTTAAAGAGATAATAGGCCTTCCTTTAACGTATTTATGTCTGATAATGGTCTACCAAAGACCATTTGTATTTTCCAATTTCCAGATCCATTTAGCTAGAAGAGCCTCATTCATCTTGTGCAAATCCAAAACCCCAAGGCCACCTTGACCTCTCGGAGAGCAAACCAAATTCCAATCAGCCAAATGATACTTTTTAGAATTATGGCCACCTTGCCACAAAAGTCTTTTCCGAAAAACATCCATACTCTTCAAAATATTCTTGGGGGCTTTGTACATCGATAACATGTATAAAGGGACATTAGTAAGACTGCTATTAATCAAAACTAACCGACCACCTAAGCTAAGGAATTTTCCTTGCCAAGAGCCCTTTTTTCAAATTTTTCAACTGTGGGCATCCACAATGACTTGCACAGCTTTTTGTCATCAATCGGAACCCCCAAGTATTTCATAGGAAAACAATTATAAGGGCAGGTAAAAATATCAGCATACCAGCTTTCCTTATCAGCAGCTTCACCTAAACAGAAGATTTCACTTTTATGAAAGTTGATTTTAAGACCAGACATCTGTTCAAATAAGCAAAGGATGAACTTAAGATTTCTGGCATCCATCAGGTCATCCTGAATTAAAAAGATGGTGTCATCAGCGTATTATAAACAGCAGCAGCCATTAGGGATGATATGAGGGATGAGACCCCTAATAATGCCTTCCTCTTTGGCTTTTTGAATCATACAAGCCAGACCATCAGCAGCAATATTGAAAAGCAGTGGGGAGAATGGATCACCTTTGTCTAACACCTTTATGAGTGGTAAAATAGGGGCCAACCTTGTCATTTGTCTTGATGGCTACTTTACCACCTCTAACCGTTTTCATAACCCAGTCACACCATTTATCTCCAAACCCTTTTTTAATCATCATCTGATAGAGAAATTTCCAATTGACTTTATCATATGCTTTCTCAAAATCCACTTTGAAAATCACCCCGCTCTGTTTCTTTTTTTCACCTCATGAATAATCTCATGAAGGGATACCACTCCATCCATGATGTATTTCCCTTTGATAAAGCCATACTGAGACTCACTAACCACCTTATTGATACAACTTGCCAAACGGTTAGTCAACACTTTGGTGATGATCTTATAACAAACATTAAGTAAGCAGATAGGTCTAAAAGCTTTAATATCAGCAGCATTAGGAATCTTGGGAATAAGAATCACCAAACCATAATTGAGTCTTTCAATATTGAGAGTCCCAGCATAGAAGTCTTGAAAAAGATTAAACAGATCAGTTTTGATTGTGTGCCAAAACTCCTGAAAGAATTCAGCTGGGATGTTATCAGGTCCAGGAGCTCTATTATGCTTCATAGAGAATACAACCTCTCTAATTTCTTCCATGTCAAACGGTCTGGTCAACCAATTTTTGTCAAAATCATCTAACATTTGCATATTCAGATAATTCAAAGAAATGTTATTTTCTTGAGAGGGACCAAACAGATTCTGATAAAAAGAAGTCGCCAAATTGTTAATTTCATCATCATCATGAGCAACATTGTCATCATGAGAAAGAGACACAATATTAAGCTTCCTTCTCTTATACTTGGCTAACAGATGGAAATATTTAGAATTTTCATCGCCCTCCAAAATGAATTTATCGCGAGCTCTCTGCTTGAGTTTAGTATTCTCCTCATCAACTATTTTTTGAGCGTCAATTCCAACTCAAGTTTTTCCATTCTTTCATTCTCTGAAAGGCCAATCACTTCACTGATATTATCAAAATTGTCAATTTTTGACAACAAATCTTTTTTCATCTTTTTATAATGTCCTTCAACATTTATATTCCAGCCTTTGAGCATTTGTTTCAAACGTTTAGTTTTCGTTTTCCAAATATCTATACTACCTTTAGCCTTCATAGGAATAGACCAGTTTTCTATCACTTTTTTGTGAAAGTCAGGCCTATCTTTCCAACATAACTCATATTTGAAAACTCTATTGCCAGTAGAGATAACATCAGTTTGGATGCATAATGGAACATGATCTGAGAAAGACCTATTCAAAGCACGCACACTGATGTTATTATAAGCGAGATCCCACTCAGGACTAGCCAAAAACCGATCTAATTTTTCAAAAGTGGGGTCAACCTGATTGTTAGACCAAGTGAACAATCTAGTATTCATATCAAACTCCACAAGCCCATTTTGCTCAATGATACTATTAAAAAGGAAACTCCACTTATTAACTCCTCCAGGTTTGTTTTTCTCCTCTGCTTTTCTAATGATATTGAAATCACCGCCCACAAGCAGAGGGGCACGACTTCTCGAGCAAAAGGACGAGAGCTCACTCAGGAATCTGCACTTATTCTCTTTCTGAGCAGCCCCATACACATTAATAAAGTTCCAGATGAATTTTTTTTCTCTATGATAGATCAAGGTACGAATCATAAATTCCCCAATCTCATTTTCTCTCACATCAAAAACATCAGTATTAAAACCCACCAACAATCCACCGGATCTACCATTCGGCGGGGCAGAAAACCAGGCAAACGATTTAATGCCAGCCAGCGAAGTTAGCCAGGCCTCACTAAAATGACTTCTTAAAGTTTCTTGCAAACCAATAAAGTCCACTTTCTCATCTTTAATGAGTTCTCTCAGAAACTGGACCTTAGAACCAGTCCCTAACCCCTGACAATTCCAAATAAGGCCTATCATCAGAATGGATCAGGGGGGAGATAAATCTTCTCAACTTCCCTTTTTTTATTAGGTGTATACCTACTTTTGGGGGAAGCTTTTTTTCTGGTTCTTGCGATGTTTGATTTTCCTCCCTTTTCTCAGAACCATAACATCCAAGAGATCATATTCCAATTCTTTCTCAGAATCAGCATGGACACTACTATCCACTTGATTACCATCATCAACATTGGGTTCCTCATCTTTTTTAGTTCCACCAGATTGAATAGCCAGAATTTTTCTGGATAATTCTAACTCTCTTATCAAATCAAGATTAGCTATAACATTGGACTCAGAAGACCCTAGACAGACTCCAAGCTTATTAGAAATATCACACAAATCTTCATTACTCGCATTAAGTAAAGAGAAGGGGTTGTTAGACATACCTTTGTTGAGGAAGGCTGTAGGATCTAGGACACCGGCTAGAGGGGGGGTGAATAGACGGTTTTGACTAAAATCAACAATACTAAATAACTTTAATCAATGCAACAAGAGAAATAAATTATCTAGTGTCAATAAGTAAACAATGTATGAAAAACAACTACGAAGATTGAATACTTGAGGAACAATAAGCAAAACACTAATCAATTGCAAGGCAATAAGTAATGCTAGAAAGAATAGACACCGAAATTTATCCCGTGGTATCGGTGATTTGCCGATCACCCCTAATCCACGTTGAGGTGGACTTCAAGCTCTCACTTGCTCCTCTATCAAGACATGACTTGATCTTTGAGCCAAGTGGACAAGAAATCACTCAATACCTCGATTCCACTAATGTCACCTTTGCCGCTCCGGCGAGGTAGGCGCGAACCCCTCACAATCCACACCGCGGCTTCTCCACAATCTTCTTGGAGAGCTCGACGGAGACAATCACCCGAGCCGTCTAGGAGGCGGCAACCTCCAAGAGTAACAAGCCAACGATGCTTGCTCGGTGTACCACCTAGTGCCTCAAGAATCACCAAATGATGCAAATGCACTAGGAACCCTCAATCTCTCACTAGAATGCAATCTCAAGCAAAGAGTGTGAGAGAGTGAGTTGGAGGATCACAAATGAGCTCAATGTGTGCAAGGAATGGCCAAGAGAGATCACTCACACGAGCTACCCTTCTATTTATAGTCCCCCATCTAAAACCAACCGTTATGTGCAAAAGGGGGCAGTTCTGCGCACACGCGGACCGTCCGCGCCCTAGGGCCGGACGGTCCGCCGTACACATAACGGCTATAATGACCGTTTGAAACATGTCAGAGTTGGCTCAAAAGGTGGGTCCGGACAGTCCGCCCGTCAAGGCCGGACCGTCCGCGACCTGGCAGAAAGAAACACCCTAGCCTCGGATCAAAAGAAGTTAACACGTGCGGACCGTCCGGCTATAAATCCCGGACGGTCCGCGACCTGAGACAGTACTGTCCGGACCGGACCCCCGGACAGTCCGTAGTACAAATCAATAAAAACACACAGTCCCTGTCCAAAAACGAGTTTGACACTTGCGGACCGTCCGCCCCTCACAGGCGGACCGTCCGCCTATAATTCAGGGACAGACCCGAAGACACCTTCCTCTGGACATGACTGCGGACGGTCCGGGCCCAAGGCCCGGACAGTCCGTAGTGCAAACATACTGGACCAGACCGAAATGAACAAACACTGGACCCCTCTGGATGGGTCGCGGACGGTCCGGCCACTATTCAAAACTCGCTTTTGAAAAGATTTTAACTTTCGGAATCGGAAGCGCTGATAGTCCTCATGCAAATGCAACCACTAGATGCTCTATGAGGCACTAAGTCTTACACAGAACAAAGTCATTGACCCCTCTTAATAGTACGGCTATCTAGCCTACCAATCCGGTCAATTTCTTCTCTAAACACCTGGTGACCGGCAAAAACAAAACCTATGTTATACCTTTGCCTTCACCTGATCCACAACCAATGCTTATAAGTCTTCAAGACTTCTCAGTTCTCTGTGGTTCAACCTGCATTCTTATTTCTCCAAGAATTGTTAGTCCACAAGTAGTTGTCATTAATTACCAAAACATTACCAAAGGGGCCTAGATGATTCACAATCTCCCCCTTTTTGGTAATTGATGACAACACCACATTGTATATTAAGGAGAAGTTTAGTTTCTCCAAATCTCTCTCATACGTAAGGTATAAGATAGATTTTGGAGATGAGTTTCATAGGACTTATCTTGATTTGAAGTTCTGTCCGAGAGATAGATAAATCCCAATAAAAAAACTCAGTGTATGTAAGAAGGGCTCCCCCTAAGTGTGTGCAGGATTATTTGAAGTTGAAGATATAACACACATAATATATTGGAGCTTAATGGAGACTTTCCTACAATCATGGTTATCGAGGCATACAAGAGATGATCCGTAGAGTGAGCGCAGCAATTATAATCACTCCTCGATTAACCACACATAGAGTAATTTGAACTAAAACATAGTTCTTCCCACAGAATATTACAGATAATAGTCCACAGACATACGACATAGAGTTAATAGTTCAAACCAGTTCCAAATGCGTAAGTCATAAACTAATGCAAGCGGCATAAAAAGGTAAAATGCATATGCATGGTCTTAATGTCCACATAGAATCACCAACTCCCCCTGAAGGAGACGCCAGACAACTTCTCATCACTTCTCCCCCTTTGGCATCAATTGCCACAAAGGAGAGGCCTCACTGATCGCTCGGCGGAGGATGCATGTTGTAGTAGTGAGTGCTGAAAGTGTCAAACAGGGAGGAGAACTGGCCAAAATCCTGCTGGAGCTGCTGCTGCCTCTGACTGATCTCATGCATGTTGTCATGTGTAGAGAGATTATCAAATTGACTGGAGAGAGCACCCATGTTATCCTGAAAACTCTGTTGCATATTACTGAGCCTGGTCATGATGGGATCAGTGACATTAGTGTGAATTTGATCACGAACCTCAGAAAACTCAGAGTTGAGTGCATCCCAGTTACTGTCAAACCGAGACTGTATGTCATCGAAACGGTGATCCACATGTGTCATCAGGCCCTCAAAGCGAGTATCAATATGAGTCTCAAGCCCCTGCTGCATAGTGTGAAAATAAGGATCAAAGTATCCTGGAGCAGGCTCCCAATATTGCTGAGGCTGAGGAGGAGGTGGAGGTGGAGGCATCTGCTCTCCCTCAACATTAGGAGCTGCTCCACCCTCATAGTCAGGGTCTTCCTCATCATCTGGGAAGGGGGTGAGTGGCCTGGTGAGAAACCCTATCTCATTCTTAAAAGGCCTGAATGGGGTGTGAACAATCTCGCATGGGCCCTCAAATCTTGTCTTGGATTTGATGAGAGCCATAATGTAAGGAGCATATGCCAAATTTTGATTCTTATCCATTTTCAAATCATTAAGCTGTCTCATCATGAAAAGAACAATATTCATGACTTCACCATTCATGATGTGCTGGATGATGTTCCAGAACTTATCCCTTATTTTACTCTTATCACCACTCTTGGGAAGAATGGTGACTCTGGCAATCTTGTTGATTACAGCAGGATGATGTCTGAGTCCTGCTGTCTCTCCAAACCTCCTGGGTATACCAAGCCTGGCTGGCTCATAAAACTGCACAAAATCCTCAAAATTATCTTCAGTATAAAGATCCAGCCCAGCAGAAATGGTCCATAATCCAGACTGTTGGCAGCGGCAAAGTCAGCAAAAGAAGCAAAATAGCGCTTGAAGCCAGTCATCCAGGTGATAGATTCTGCTTCAATATCAATCTCTGAGGTAGCCAGGAATTGCTTAACAGCCATTTCATTGAAATCTGTGCGTTGCCCCATAAAATGATATAGTCCGCAGGTTTCAAACTTAGGGATCAGACCCTCCATGACTGATTGACTTAGCAAGAAGGACCAATCAATCACCTGATGCTTATGAAAATTAGTATCCACCAGGGTGCCCCAGAAGACATCAAACTGCAGCTGAGTGTGGAAAAACTGGATATGTGTATCAGATGGCAGAGTATACTGATTCACAGTCCGTCTAGAGCAGTACTCAGCCATAGAAAATCGCCGCTTTGGATAAGTCCATCCTTGGATATCAATGGGATAATCGGGATGAACATGAGGAAAATCTTCAGCATCCATGGATTCAGTGCCCCCAGCTGAGGATTGGGCCTCTGAATCAGTGGTTGGTATATAGTCATCATCATTTCCACGAGGGCGCTTGGATTTAAAGCGACCTGCAAGTTTCTTGCGGAGACCACCAAAACCACTGCAACAATGTGACAGACATCCATAGATAAATAATTGATACCAATCACCATTATAAAAGGAATGGAACTGTAATGCTCTGCCAGGGTCCGGACGGTCCGCACTAGGGAGCCGGACTGTCCGCGCCAGAGGCCCGGACGGTCCGCGTCCACCAGGCGGACGGTCCGCGACCGACCAGGGGCGACTCCAAAGAACCCTAGCCGCCACAAATGTTGAAGTTGATGATTTTGCAGACAATATGCATCCAAACCAGTTCAAAATTTTGCAGAGCATTCATATTGAGAAGAACTAACAATCCCACCAATCAGGTTTTGAAACCGACTGCTCAATTTCAGATCAGAGGGGAAACCCATATAATCTCAAAAAATGAAGAGATGTGATAAAATCCACAAGATTTGAAGATACCGTGATGAAGACATGTTAATGAAATGTTGCCACAAGCTGCCGGACTGTCCGCTCACAACTTCACTGCACCGTCCGCGCACACTCGTCACAGGAGAGTATTGGGCGAGTGGAGAGCAAGAGAGGAACAACGAATGAGCACAAATGACAAGGCTGTGGCCACTGGACGCTTTTACTGCCCTGGCGCGGACGGTCCGCGCTGGGGTGGCGGACGGTCCGCGCCCTGATGATTTCAGACGGTCTACGAGGCTGCCCGGACTGTCCAGGTCCTGATGCGGCGGACGGTCCGCGGTCCATGGGCGGACGGTCCGCGGTCTGATACTCATTTTTCCAATTGCTGTCCACTTGCTGATTTTGAATTTCGAATCCGACTTGGTGCTTATATATGGACATTTCGACCAATCCAAGAGTTAGTATGCATGCATATACATAGTATGTAATTGAGTAGTGCAAAATTTTTGAATTAAACTATCTAGAACAATTAGAAATGAAAAATCCACCAATAATACCAAACAAATAGCATAAAGAGCATATTTAGACCCGAGATACAAGACAACACATGTGTGATCAACTTCAAGCCACATTTGAGAGATCGATCACATTCATTTCACTTCTTAGAGAACAAAATCTTGTTTCATCCAACGGCTTTGTAAAAATGTCTGCTAATTGATCATCCGTTCCAATGGAATAAATAGAGATATCTCCTTTGCCAACATGATCCCTTAAGAAGTGATGCCGTATATCAATATGCTTGGTTCTTGAGTGTTGGACCGGATTGGTAGCCAATTTTACCGCACTCTCATTATCACACATGAGAGGCACATTTTTGAAAATAATTCCATAATCCAATAAGGTTTGTTTCATCCATAATAATTGAGCACAACAATTTCCGGCCGATATATATTCCGCCTCGGCGGTGGATAGAGCAACCGAATTTTGTTTCTTAGAAGACCATGAAACAAGAGATCTACCAAGAAATTGACAACAACCGGAGGTGCTTTTTCTATCAACTTTGCACCCCGCATAGTCCGAATCCGAATATCCAATTAATTCAAAGTGAGCACCTTTGGGATACCACAGACCAATATTGGGAGTATACTTCAAATATCTTAGAATTCTTTTAGCGGCTTTCAAGTGGATCTCTCTAGGTGAAGCTTGAAATCGAGCACACATGCATACACTAAACATAACATCGGGCCTAGATGCGGTAATATAAAGTAAACTACCAATTATTGAACGATAAAGTTTTTGATCAACTATAGTACCTCCTTCATCTAAGTCTAGATGACCATTTGTTGCCATTGGAGTCTTGATAGGCTTAGCATTTTCTAAACCAAACTTCTTGAGCATGTCCTTCAAATATTTTGATTGACTTATAAAAATTCCATCTTTCAATTGTTTGATTTGAAGGCCAAGAAAGAAGCTCAATTCTCCTATCATAGACATTTCAAATTCTTTTGACATCATTTTTCCGAACTCCTCACAAAATAATTCATTAGTAGATCCAAAAATAATATCATCAACGTAGATTTGACAAACAAACAAGTCTTTGCCAATTCTTTTAGTGAATAGAGTAGTGTCAACCTTCCCAATTTTGAAGTCTTTGGAAAGCAAGAAATCCCTAAGCCTTTCATACCAAGCGCGTGGAGCTTGCTTAAGCCCATAGAGAGCTTTAGAAAGCTTGAACACATGGTTAGGTCTTTTGGGGTCCTCAAAACCAGGAGGTTGTTCAACATACACTAGTTCACTAATCTTACCATTTAGGAAGGCACTCTTTACATCCATTTGGTAGAGCTTGATATTATGTGCACAAGCATAAGCAAGTAGAATCCGGATTGCTTCTAATCTTGCTACGGGGGCAAATGTCTCCCCAAAATCCAATCCTTCAATTTGAGTATATCCTTGTGCAACCAATCTTGCCTTGTTTCTTACTACCACACCATCTTCATTGTGCTTGTTGCGAAACACCCATTTTGTACCAATAACATTGTGGTTCTTTGGTCTCTCAACAAGCTCCCAAACTTCATTTCGAGCGAAGTTATTTAATTCTTCATGCATTGCATTCACCCAATCAACATCAAGTAGAGCTTCATCTACACGGTTAGGTTCCATACAAGATACAAAAGAGAAATGTTCACAAAACGAAGCTATGCGAGAGCGAGTTTGAACACCCTTACTAATATCACCCACAATTTGATCAACCGGGTGATCCTTCACAATGGAATGATGAATTCTTGATACCGTTTGATAATTGCTTGTTGAAGCATTAGAAGGAACCGAAGGTCTTGAAGTACCTTGATCATGTGTATCCATGGTTTCATTGAGTTGTTGGCTTTGGTGATCTTCCTCATTTATAGTTGAGGATGAAGGAATGACAACCACACTATTTTCATCATCATCCTCCTTTGGTTTTATTTCACCAATGGCCATTGTTTTCATTGCATTTATCAATTGAGTTCCCCCAACATCATCAAGATTTTCACTCTCATCTTGAGACCCATTTGTTTCATCGAATTCAACATCATATGCTTCCTCAATAATGCCATGAGTTTTGTTGAAGACTCTATAAGCCTTACTATTTGATGAATATCCAAGAAGAAAACCCTCATCACATTTCTTCTCAAATTTAGAAAGCCGGCTCCCCTTTCTCAAAATATAACATTTGCAACCGAATACCCTAAAATATGAGATATTTGGCTTTCTACCAATAAGCAATTCATATGGAGTTTTCTTCAAGAGCTTGTGACAATATAGTCTATTTGATGAATGACAAGCGGTATTTATTGCCTCGGCCCAATAAGAATCCGATATATTATATTCCGCTAACATGGACCTAGCCATGTCAATAAGAGTTCTATTCTTTCTTTCAACAATACCATTTTGTTCCGGGGTATATTTGGAAGAGAATTCATGTTTGATACCCTTGTCATCACAATATTGATCAATTCTTGCATTTTTGAATTCCGACCCATTATCACTTCTAACCTTTTTGATGTCGAAATCAAATTGATTTTGAGCCAATATAGCAAATGACTTGAATGTTTCAAACACATTGGATTTGTCTCGTAGAAAATAAACCCAAGTAAATCTTGAATAGTCATCCACAATCACAAGACAATAAGAATTACCACCAATACTTACAAAAGATGTGGGCCCAAATAAATCCATGTGAAGTAATTCCAAAGGTCGATGAGTGGACATTTGACTTTTATTTGGATGAGTATTTGCCACTTGCTTACCGGCTTGACAAGAGCTACACAATTTGTTCTTTTCAAACTTCACATCTTTTAAGCCTCGAACTAAGTCATGCTTGGTTAACCGATTGAGTTGCTTCATCCCAACATGACCAAGTCTTCTATGCCATAACCAACCTAGTGAAGCTTTTGAAAATAGGCAAGTTGTGAGCTTTGCCTCATTAGATGAGAAATCAACAAGATAAAGATTTTCATGTCTAAAACCTTTAAATTTAAGATTGCTACCATCAACACTAGAGATAATAACATCTTCAACTGTGAAATTGCAACAAAATCCTAAATCACATAATTGAGCTACGGAAAGTAAATTAAAATTCAAAGACTCAACCAATAGCACATTTGATATAGAATGATCATTTGAGATAGCAATTTTACCCAAACCTTTAACCTTTCCTTTACGATTATCTCCAAATGTGATACTATCATAATTTGAGCAATCTTCCTCACTCATTTGGGTAAACATTCTCATATCCCCGGTCATGTGTTGAGTACATCCACTATCCAACACCCAATGATTCCCTCCCGCCTTGTAGTTTACCTACAAAAGGAAATCAATCTCTTTTAGGTACCCAAACTTGCTTGGGTCCTCGGATGTTAGTGACCAAGGTCTTTGGCACCCAAATAGCTTTCTTTTTGTTTCCAATAATTGAAGTACCAACAAATTTAGCATGAACACCTTTTGCATTATGTGAAAGAACATAACAATGCTCAAAACAAGTGGAGGATACATTTTTGAACTTGGGACAATTTTTCTTAACATGTCCCTTTTTGTGACACTTGTGACACACTTTGTCACATTCTTTCACAAACAATGTCTTTTGCTTTACAAAAGCATTCTTTCCTTTCTTAGGAACATACCCAAGACCTTCACGGTTAAGAGAGCATCGTTGACTTCCCAATATGAAATCCAATTTAGTCTTATCACCATATGCCTTTTCTAGGTCATGAGTTAGAGCATTTATTCTATCTACTAACACTTCATCTTCAACAATAATTTTTGATTCATCAAGAGCAATATTATTATTGAGAGAAATTTTGCATTTATCACAAATAGAGTTAGTAGGTAGTGGTTCACTTGTAAGACTATCAAGTAAGTCACAAGTGACTCCAACATCCTTAGTGACCACCTTAACTTCATGCACAATAGATGATTTTTGAGCATCCGCAAGCTTCTCACAATTTTCTTTGAGGTCATTGTGAGAGGTCTTGAGCTCCTCAAAAGACACTTGGAGGTTTTTATACAATTCCTTCAAGGTCTTAAATTTTTCTTTTTCTTTGTGCATGTAGTCATCGGCCTCACCTAACATTCTAACAAGATCATCATATGAATAGCCATCATCATCAACATCATCGATATCATCATCATCTTTTATATCATTTAAATCGGTGATGATTTTTACCTTAGCATCTCCCTTTGCCATGAGACAATGGGGGGATGAGAAGAGGGAGGGGACTTCCTTGATAGCAATTCCGGCATTAAGCTTAGATGAGGTGTCATCATCATCATTATCTGAGCTATCATCCGAGTCCCATTCAACTAAGTAGGCTTTGCCATCTTTCTTCTTGTTATAGTATTTCTTTTTCTTCTTGTCACTTTCATCTTTGCCCTTCTTCTTCTTGCTTGGGCAATTCATGGCAATGTGACCGGGTTCCCCACACTCAAAACATTTTCTATCATTGAAGACATTTCTTCTAGATGTTTGACCTCTTCTAGGTTGACCTCTTTTCATCTTCATGAATTTATTGAATTTCCTTACAAATAAAGCCATGTCACCATCACTCTCACTTTCATTTTCTTCATCATTGCTATCTTCTTTTTCAATTGCCTTTGAGGCCTTGGCTTTGAGAGCAATAGATTCATTTTTCACCTTCTTTGCCAAACTTAAGGCATCGGCTTGTGACTTCTTAAATATATCTTGAGTGAGAATTTCTCCCAATACTTCGGTTGGAGAAGTTGTAGATAGATCACTCCTTACTAGCATTGTCACAATAGTCTCATATTTCTCCGGAAGTGATCTAAGGAACTTGTGTGTGAAATCCACATCCGGTACATTAAAACCAAGTCCTTTGAGTTCATTTACTATCTCATTCAACCGATTGAACATATCGGATACACTCTCATCTTCTTTCATAATAAATTGCTCAAACTTCCCTTTGCACACATATAGTTTGGCACTCTTCACAATTGTAGTTCCTTCATGAATTTCCATTAGTTTTATCCAAATCTCATGAGCGGTTGTGAGATTCTTGATACGATTGAACTCATTTATATCAAGAGCATCATAAAAGACATTCATGGCTTGATCATTTGTGAGGATATTCTCATTATCACTAACGGATGGTTCATCTTCCTTCAATACAACAAATCCATCCCTAACAATTGGCCAAATTTTTCCACCCATTGCTCTAAGATGCATTGACATTCTTATTTTCCAATAATCATAATTGTTTCCATCAAAGTGCGGTGGCTTCCCAATGTGCACATTGTTGTTACTAGGCATTTTGTCCCACTCCGGGATGATTAGATCCACAAACAATGGAGTCCTCGGCTCTGATACCACTTGTAGGATCTAGGACACCGGCTAGAGGGGGGGTGAATAGACGGTTTTGACTAAAATCAACAATACTAAATAACTTTAATCAATGCAACAAGAGAAATAAATTATCTAGTGTCAATAAGTAAACAATGTATGAAAAACAACTACGAAGATTGAATACTTGAGGAACAATAAGCAAAACACTAATCAATTGCAAGGCAATAAGTAATGCTAGAAAGAATAGACACCGAAATTTATCCCGTGGTATCGGTGATTTGCCGATCACCCCTAATCCACGTTGAGGTGGACTTCAAGCTCTCACTTGCTCCTCTATCAAGACACGACTTGATCTTTGAGCCAAGTGGACAAGAAATCACTCAATACCTCGATTCCACTAATGTCACCTTTGTCGCTCCGGCGAGGTAGGCGCGAACCCCTCACAATCCACACCGCGGCTTCTCCACAATCTTCTTGGAGAGCTCGACGGAGACAATCACCCGAGCCGTCTAGGAGGCGGCAACCTCCAAGAGTAACAAGCCAACGACGCTTGCTCGGTGTACCACCTAGTGCCTCAAGAATCACCAAATGATGCAAATGCACTAGGAACCCTCAATCTCTCACTAGAATGCAATCTCAAGCAAAGAGTGTGAGAGAGTGAGTTGGAGGATCACAAATGAGCTCAATGTGTGCAAGGAATGGCCAAGAGAGATCACTCACACGAGCTACCCTTCTATTTATAGTCCCCCATCTAAAACCAACCGTTATGTGCAAAAGGGGGCAGTTTTGCGCACACGCGGACCGTCCGCGCCCTAGGGCCGGACGGTCCGCCGTACACATAACGGCTATAATGACCGTTTGAAACATGTCAGAGTTGGCTCAAAAGGTGGGTCCGGACAGTCCGCCCGTCAAGGCCGGACCGTCCGCGACCTGGCAGAAAGAAACACTCTAGCCTCGGATCAAAAGAAGTTAACACGTGCGGACCGTCCGGCTATAAATCCCGGACGGTCCGCGACCTGAGACAGTACTGTCCGGACCGGACCCCCGGACAGTCCGTAGTACAAATCAATAAAAACACACAGTCCCTGTCCAAAAACGAGTTTGACACTTGCGGACCGTCCGCCCCTCACAGGCGGACCGTCCGCCTATAATTCAGGGACAGACCCGAAGACACCTTCCTCTGGACATGACTGCGGACGGTCCGGGCCCAAGGCCCGGACAGTCCGTAGTGCAAACATACTGGACCAGACCGAAATGAACAAACACTGGACCCCTCTGGATGGGTCGCGGACGGTCCGGCCACTATTCAAAACTCGCTTTTGAAAAGATTTTAACTTTCGGAATCGGAAGCGCTGATAGTCCTCATGCAAATGCAACCACTAGATGCTCTATGAGGCACTAAGTCTTACACAGAACAAAGTCATTGACCCCTCTTAATAGTACGGCTATCTAGCCTACCAATCCGGTCAATTTCTTCTCTAAACACCTGGTGACCGGCAAAAACAAAACCTATGTTATACCTTTGCCTTCACCTGATCCACAACCAATGCTTATAAGTCTTCAAGACTTCTCAGTTCTCTGTGGTTCAACCTGCATTCTTATTTCTCCAAGAATTGTTAGTCCACAAGTAGTTGTCATTAATTACCAAAACATTACCAAAGGGGCCTAGATGATTCACAAAGGCGTCCTTAGCTTCAGCCCTTGAAATAGCCTTGTCTGCCACGCTAACATCATCATTTTTCTCCAATCTTGAGCTTTTTCTTGGACCTTCAGTAACAGATGACTGGACCTCGCTTGTCTTTTTTGCCACCAGATCCTGATTCTTATCTTTAGCCGAAGGGATCGAAAGTACCTCACCCACCTTTGCTTGGAAATCAGTCTGCATTTCCTCCATATCCTTAGCAAATTCTTCTAACTCTTGAGAACTCAGCAGATCATCTTCATTTGGATCAAACTCAACTTTCTCATCACTAAGATCTTCTGATCTCAAACCATCATCTGTTTTGACCTTAGCATTATCAATGAAACTTTCATCTTTTTTTAAAGGAATCTTTGCCTTGAGAAGAGGACTCACCCACCTTAAACTGAGGCACTGGGTTTTCATCATCACCATCTTCATCTTCATTTCTAGGTTTTTTCCCAGATTTATCAAACATCGGATCATTAATCCCATGAATATCAACAGAAGCCCTCTTACCCAAATTAATTGACTCATCATTCCATCCTTCATCACTGATAGATTCAATTCTAAAGTAAATGTCATATAAAAAAGGTTTCACGGCTACCTCAACAACTGGAGGGATCATAGCAACACTCTTAATGTGTACTTTAAATCTCACTATATCTTCAGAATCCAAAGACATAAGATCTACTTCATCAACAGCACCAATCATGGAACCAATTTCACAAATTGCTTGGTAATTTTGTAATTCCTCAGGGACATTCTCAGCAACTATCCAGGCCGTATGCAACCTAGATTTAGGTTTGGCACGAGAGCTCCACGGAACAACTGCAATTTTAGCACCAGACATCTTCATCTTTAGTTCAGGAAAACTAATCATCTCATCAAGGCGTTCTTGCGAGGGAAACTGCATTAAGAATCCAGAATGACATTTGGTAGCCTTCCAAGTTTTTCCCCAGGGAAAGTGGAAACCAAAGTCCTTCACCAAATCCTCAGCAGACACCAGACCCTCAATCACTTTAACCAATCTAATGAAAACCCTCTTTGGTTTTTTGGAAATAGGTTTAGCGAAGTGAGAGAGATAAAAACCCAGACCATCAGCTGCCATACCAACTATGGGCATATTAGGTTTGCTTTGTTTTGGTAAAACACATCTAGCAGTAACATGAGTATCCTTACGGCAAATATCACACCACAAAGTATTGAAACAATTTCTAGCATGATGTCCATCCACTCCACATTTTTGACAAAACGCGGGACGAGCGAAATCAATTTCTTTCTTCAAAGAAGTAGGGAACAGGATGGGGTTACCAGATTGAGTGCCATCACCCGAGGAAGAAGACATCAATCCCTCATGTGGATCAGCTTTCCCCATCTGCGGTTTCAATCTCCAGCTAAGATTGCGATTCCGAGTCCAAGATTGGGATCCTTGGCCAGAATCTTTCTGTCCCCATCGATCCCAGGAAGGATTAGGGATGTTCTTGTTTTTCGAATCCATCAATCCAAGATTCTTGATGTCGCGAACAAAACCCGACCCCAACCGAGGCCACTCTTCTTCAGGCACCGGGGGGCGAAAAGAGGTTACACACCACCCACCATGGAAATCAGATCTAGAGGAGACAGGGAGCGACCAAAGACGCGAGAGGAAAGCAGCGCAGTGGGGGAAGGAATTCGAACCCATAAAGTCGGGAGCAAACCCTAACCTGGACTAAGAGGGCGAAGCTGCAGAAGTCTTGGCTGGGAGAAGAGTCCGTGCTGTGGGGATTAGGGTTTGATCAAGCGGCGAAATGCCCCGACACCCCTCGGTCCAGGACAACGAAGGGTCAAAAGAAGGGGGCGATCGGCATCCATGGGCCGCATCTCGGCCTAGGGTGCTTTTCGCCATCTTCTTTTTTTCGCCATCGGGGCCTGGTTACCAGTGATTTAGCTGATCCCCCTCTATTTAGCTCATGATATCCACTATAACTGAGCTATTTGACTTTTCTACATTAGTTTTTGAAGTTTTTAAAATATTATAATATTTGTAGTACCGTAATACACATTGTTATCAAATAATTATATTAAAAAAAATCAATTTTATAGTTAAAAATACTTATTAACAAAGGGAGAGATTAGAGCTCCCCTTCGCAGCTAGAGGCAGATATAGACCCCAGGCCACCCGGTCTGTGACCTAGGGTGCGATACATATATCTCCATTGATATCTGTTATTTTTATATAAAAATGTATTAAAAATATTATATTCAATAGAATGACCCGTGGCATGATCAGATCTTGGATCCGCCCCTGTTCGCAACGGGAGCAGACACACTTGCCCTTGCGAGCAGGAGCACAAGGGGACTTTTTTGGACGGGTGTCCTCTTCGGTCGTACACTCTGCTCTGGCTCGCATAGTGGGGGGTTGGGGTGTGCCATTGGAGGCCACCTCATGGTTGTGAGGGGTAAATGAGCCATCCACATATAGGAGTGATAATGGATCACGATTCAAATGTTTCTTCATGATAAGTTAGGGTCCTTAATTAGTTTTAGGTAAAAAATAAATATAAATAGATTCTGATCCTAATTTGATTTGATTCTTTTTATAGTGTAAAATCTAGAGCCCATTCACCTCTATCCACACGATCACACGCGATGAGGTCCATTGATGTAGGTAGCCTACTCTAATTCTAACACTACTCGCAACGTCTGCTGCGTCCGCTCCCCTACCACGCTGCAACGGCTACAAGAACGTTCCTAAGCTCCGCAACATCGTATGCTACTCGCTTCCCTCGACGCTACAGTACAAACAAAGCCAAATGTGCTACGCTAGAAGTGGGGGAGCACTGTGAAGTCCCATTGCCTCGCTATTCGTGTACGCCATTGTTTGTTTGTTGAGAAAAAATTGATAATAGATGATAAAAAGATATGGAAATGATATTTTGTGTTTGTAATTGGGTAAAGGGGGAGAGTTTAGGGAGGACCGTTGCGAGAGTTAGAAGAGTAGGAGGTGGAATCTAAGTGACGTGCTTGATATAGGGGGAAATTTTAGAGGAGAGCGTTTTAGA
The DNA here is from genome assembly GCA_029449295.1 of Zea luxurians. Taxonomy (NCBI): domain Eukaryota; kingdom Viridiplantae; phylum Streptophyta; class Magnoliopsida; order Poales; family Poaceae; genus Zea; species Zea luxurians. The sequence goes on along the minus strand of JAOPSE010000026.1, from coordinate 8,060,670 downwards.
TAGTCTAATGTATGGTGTTGACGCCTTTTCGGAGCGCCAAACACTCAACAAGAACCGTGGCGGTGCCCTCTACACAGGGGCGGACGGTCCGCGCGCGGGGGCCGGACGGTCCGCGGCCTGGTGCGAGGCGCGGTGGTGCTCTCTGCGCAAGGGCGGACTGTCCGCGGCCTGGGGCCGGACGGTCCGCGGCCTAGTGCGCGGCTAGGGCTCCTGCCTGACGGCCGGACGGTCCGCGCCCTGGGGCCGGACGGTCCGCGTGTACGCAGGGACGGCGGAAGATCGCCGACGGCGCCTGGATCTCACTCCCGGGAGGGACCCCGTCGGGGAGTAGAGATCCTAGGTGGTGTCTAGGCTCGGGCTGGCCGACCTAGACTCCTCTAATCGACGTAGAGCCGAAGAGAGACAAAGAATTTGGGGATTGGATAGCTAAACCTAAACTAGACTAGAACTACTCCTAAGATAAAATGCGAAATAGAAGTTGTATTGATTCGATTGATGATTACAAATCGGCCGTATACCTCTCTATTTATAGAGGAGGGGGGCTGGACCCTTTACAAACTAATTTCCGAGCTTTTCCTGTGATTTTAGCTAACAACCGTAACACAAAACTCGGAACCCTAATCTGTTCTGCGCACGCGTGGACCGTCAGGCCCCCAGGCGCGGACTGTCCGGACCGCGGACCGTCCGGCCTCAGGGCCGGACCGTCCGCAGGCTCAATTATGGTTCAAACATATGCCCCCCTGCCTTTTGGTGGAGCTGGGCGAACCAAAAGCAACTAACTCGATGTGCTCACATCGGTTCTCTTAGGCATCTTGCCACATACTAGGATGGTACTGTTTGAGGAAACGCCCATTCAAAGCCTTAGGCAAATCCTTGCCTTGTAATGTTTGTAGCAAATAGGCGTTGCCAGACATCACCTGTTTTACTTTATAAGGACCCTCCCAGCTTGGCGACCATTTTCCAAACTTCTGGTCTTTATTTCTTAGAGGTAAGATGGTCTTCCACACCAGATCTCCTACTTGAAATGACTTTGCTTTGACCTTCTTGTTGTAGGCCCTGGCTACCATAATCTTGTCCTTTTCTATTGCTCCCAAAGCTATCACCCTCTTGTCGGTCACCTCATCAATATTATCCATCATTGAATTATAATAATCAGTCACAGTTAAATCATTTTGTCTGGCGAACCTGACAGCATTCAAACTTATTTCCACAGGCAATACTGCTTCCTGCCCATAGACAAGCTCAAAAGGAGATACTTTAGTGGCACCATGTTTAGATATTCTATGAGCCCATAAAGCTTCGGACAAAATCTTATGCCAATATTTAGGATTATCAGATATCTTCTTTTTTATCAAATTAATCAATGTCCTATTACTAGACTCGACCTGTCCATTAGCCTGAGCATAATATGGAGATGAATTAAGCAGCTTAATTCTGTATAATTCAGCAAATTCACGTACCTCCTTTGACATAAAAGAAGTCCCTTGATCTGTAGTCAAGGTCTGGGGAATGCCGAATCTATGAATAATATGCTCAGTTATGAACTCAATTACCTCCTTGTGCGTCATGTTTTTCAGAGCAACGGCTTTAGTCCATTTGGTGAAATAGTCAGTGGCAACTAACACAAACCGATGCCCCTTTGATGATGAAGGATGAATTTCTCCAATAAAGTCTAATCCCCATCCTCTGAACGGCCAAGGCTTGATGATAGGATGCAATTCGGCTGCAGGGGCCAACTGTAGGTCGCCGAATTTTTGACACACTTGGCATCCCTTGTAGTACTTGAAACAATCAGCTATCATACTAGGCCAATAAAAACCAGACCTTCGCAACAACCACTTCATCTTTGGAGCCGATTGATGAGTACCACAAATTCCTTCATGTACTTCGGCCATGGCTAATATAGCATCATCTGGGCCCAAGCACTTCAGCAGGACGTCACTGACTGTTCGGCGGTAAAGTTCATCACTCATCAAAACATACTTGAAAGTTGTTCGCCGAATGTTCTTATCTGTCCTAATATTGGGATTTCGTAAATAATTAAGTATAGGTGTCCTCCAATCACTTACATCGGCTTCATTGTCAGCCGAATCGATTAAGAGAACATTTCTGGAAACCCCGGACGGTCCGGCGTCGTCACGCGGACGGTCCGCGACCTGGGAATTTGGCTCTGCACTGGTTATCGGAATTTCAGTTTTGTGAAATTTCCCTCTCTTTATCCGATAACCTGATGCATCTTGTGCCAAATCGTTAGCTCTATGATTCTCAACTCTAGAGATATGTCGAATACTGAATTCGTCAAAAGAATGGATTATGCTCCAACATTTCTCAAGGTAACTATTTAGAGTACTATCAAAACATTGATATTCTTCTAACACTTGTTGGACAACCAGCTGAGAATCACCAAATACCTTCACATGTTTTACTCCCATACCATTTAAAAGTTCTAAGCCGAATAGGAGGGCCTCATATTCGGCTTGATTATTAGTGCAATAAGTTTCCAATCGGCTAGAGAAGTCAAAGGAGACATTACTTGGTGAAACAAGCACAATGCCAATTCCTTGCCCTTCATTGCAAACCGATCCATCAAAATATAAAGTCCAAGGAGTAATAGTGAGGTATGACATGTCTAGTTCATGAATATCATTAACCCGATGTTCTACAATAAAATCCGCTACGACTTGGCCTTTCATAGATTTCAATGGTTCATAGGCCAAGTCATATTCTATGAGTGCATAAGCCCACTTACCAATTCTACCACTCATGATTGGGTTATGCAACATGTATTTGATTACATCGGCTTGACCAGAAACAGTGCAATGGCTAGACAGTAAATAACATCTACATTTGGTGCATGCATAAAACAAACATAAGCATAACTTTTCAATAAAAGTGTACCTTGTTTCAGCATCCACCAACCTTCGGCTTAGATATGTCACCACATGCTCCTTCCCCTCAGTTTCTTGTGTCAGAACAGCCCCAATAACCTTGTCTTCAGCTGCAATGTATAATCTGAATGGCGCTCCTACTTGTGGTGCTTTTAACACGGGAGCCGAAGACAAGTATTTTTTTAATGAGATCAAATGCTTCCTGCTGCTCTGCCCCCCAAGTGAATTCAGCATCATTCTTAAGCCGAAGGATAGGGGTAAAGGCATCAATCTTCCCGGCTAGGTTAGAAATAAACCTTCGTAAATAATTCACCTTGCCGAGAAACCTCTGCACTTCGACCTTACAAGTCGGAGGCCCCACATTCCGAATAGACTTGATTCGGTCAGGATTTATTTCTATACCATGTTCATGGATGACAAATCCTAAAAACTTACCAGCCGACACTCCAAAAGCACACTTACGTGGGTTCATTTTCAAACCATACCGACGCATTTTATCAAAGGCTTTGCGCAAATCAGCTATATGAGAACTAAACTCAGCCGATTTGACTACAATATCATCAATGTAGACTTCCACAGTGTTTCCTAACAACTCATGGAAGATCAGATTCATAGCCCTCTGATAAGTAGCACCAGCATTTTTAAGACCGAATGTCATGACAACCCATTCAAATAAACCAATGAAGCCTGGACATATAAAGGCCGTTTTAGACGCATCTTCTTCGGCCATGAAAATCTGATTATATCCGGCATTACCATCAAGGAAGCTAATAATTCTATTTCCTGATGCATTATTGATTAATGTGTCGGCTATGGGCATGGGATATTCATCTTTAGGAGTCGCTTTATTTAAATTACGAAAATCAATGCATACTCTAAGCTTACCTGACTCCTTCTTCTCCACCGGCACAATATTGGAGACCCACTCTGTGTATCTGCAAGGTCTAATAAAATTAGCTTCTAACAGCCGGTGGATTTCGTCCTTGATTCGTGGGAGAAGATCTGAACGAAATGTTCTAGCTTTCTGCTTGAAAGGTCTGAAACCATACTTAATAGGCAGCCGATGTTCGACAATCTCTCGGCTTAGTCCAGGCATTTCAGTGTAATTCCAAGCAAAACAATCTGAATATTCCTTCAATAGACCGATCATCTCATTTCTAGAATCGGTCTCCAGGGTCTTGTTTACAAAAGTCGGCCTTGGAGTTTTACCATTTCCTATGTCAATCTCCTCCAAAGGATCAGCCGATGTAAACCCCTGTCCTAGTTTATCAAGATCTCTGAATTCCTCTATCATGTCCCCCACAGAGGAATCAGATGATCTTTGTGTGATGACGGACTTTCCGGTCTTGGGGACCGGATCATCCGTAATACTATCTTTTCGCTGTGGTAGATGTTCGGTCTTAAAGTCCGAACTGTTTTGTGAAAGACCGGACCATCCGGCTTTGAGAGCCGAATTGTCCGTGATCAACGACTCATGAACTCTGTGTGTATTCATCATTTAAACTTTATTTAGGATTTAGCCGATTCTCCATTGGCTCTAGCATTACAGGAATGAAACCTTTCTTATCTATACTTATGAACTGATAATCAGAAAAATCTACTCCTGTGAGACATGTAGCAGTCTCATAAGTCCAGAGTACAGGAGCATCGGCCACAGCGATGCAGGCCGATACATCAGCATGTACTTGTTCTATATCATCGCCTACCCATTGTATTAACATTTGATGTAATGTAGAAGGTATACATTGATTGGCATGAATCCAATCTCTGCCTAGAATTAAACTGTAATTTCCTTCTACATCAGCGACGAAGAATGCAGCAGCAAGGGTCTTAGTCCCGATGGTTAATTCAACGGACGTGACTCCCCTAGCTTTAATCGAACTATCCCCAACACCGCTGAGGGTCATGTTGGTTTTGACAAGTTCGTCATCTTGTTTTCCTAATTTTCTGTATAATGAATAAGGCATTAGATTTACAGCCGCCCCTCTATCTACCAACATCTTAGCAATCGGTATTCCATCAATGTGACCGCGCACGAAGAGCGGCTTTAAATGATTTACCGATTCCTTTGGTTTAGTAAAGGCAGCTTCTTTAGGACCAAAATCAAATTGTGCAACAACAGGTTCATCGTCGCCGATGATAGTACAATCGGTAGAAAATGTAATAATATTTACATCCATACCTGGGCGTTTTGGAGAAGCCTCGTAGTCGACCAGGTCTTCTCCCAGCAGGTCGTCCTCTTCCATTGATGTTGTCGTGTCGTTGGAGGCTTCCTGGTGAACGGCGGACGGTCCGTGCGTGGGGGCCGGACGGTCCGCACCTGGTGCAGGTTGACTTTCTATTTCTGTGGCCGTTTGTTTTTTCTCAACGGCCTTCGATCTCCATTTCTTTTGCGGTGGCGGGTATAGTGGATGTGTGTCATTAAATGTCTTTTCCGCCTCCTTCTCCTGGCTCTCCTTTGCTCTTAGGCGCTGTAATTTTCTCTTTTGGGATCGTGTCAATCCCGCTGGGCACCATCGAGGCATGGAGTATTTTGGATCGGCTGTTTTGATGGTAGCCGTATCCTTTTCGGTTGTGTTGGCCGATTCACCGAAAATCATCGGCCCTTTATTGTCTCCCTGTATGACAACATCTGCAGTACCTATTTTGATGATGTCCTTTTTTCTTGTTCTTTGAGTTGCTACAGGCATATGCCCCCCTGCCGGATTGGTCGGCCTTGAAGGCCGAGTAGTCCGGCAATCCTGTTGGGTTTGTGCCTGGTGACCGGATTGAGCAGTGCTCAATTGGTCTTGTACCGGTGGCGTCAACCTGTCAAAAACAGATGTTTGGGGTGCCCCCCAGGAGGGGTACTGTGGCATCCCAAATGGATATGGTGGCATGCCCCACATTTGATTTGGAACATATGGCGGAGGTAAATATGTGTATGGATATGGCATAGGTGGATATGGAGGTGGAGGTGTCCATGCAGGTAAGTTAGGTCTCACTTGTATAGTATGACCTTTCATTTCTTCCGATTGGTGGGGTGGTCCAATCGGCCTGACCTGGCGCTGCTCATGAATGGGTGAGCGGGGTCGCTTTGCTGGCCGGTCACTGGGGCCGGCCTTCTTTTTTACGTATTTAGACAATAATTGATCAAAAGTTGGGCCGGCTTTAACCAACCGACCAGCTGCCTTGAATGTATTTGTTTTCCACGTACCTATCTCTGGTCGTCGTGGTTTGAAAGTACGTGGCCGTTGTAAGCCCTGAGTACGGCCGGACCGTCCGTCGGAGCTCTCCGGACCGTCCGGTGGGGTCCCAGACCGTCCGCGCCTACGTGCCGGACCGTCCGGGATACGCAGCACGGGTTCCTGCATCTGTCTCCCTGTCTGCGCTTGCCCCCCAGTACTGGAGGCTGTGATGGTCACCTTTAGGGTCTCCCCTCCATCGGGAGTCTTCTCGGCTACCACTTTCCTGCAAGAAACTTTATGATCCTCATCGGCCTTTTTAGAATTGCCGATGATTGCCTCTTTGCCTTTGCCTTTATCGGCCGTGTTTGACCGAACCAGGACTTTCTTGCCCTCAAAGTCGATCACGTTCATTGGAAAGGGCTCTGTATCCACCTGCATTTCCTGAAATTTCAATCGTCCCTCATTAATGGCCGATTGAATCTGTCGTCGGAATACATTACAATCATTAGTGGCATGAGAAAATGAGTTATGCCACTTGCAGTATGCACGACGTTTTAGCTCGTTGGCGGATGGAACAGTGTGATTTATTTTAATATTGCCATTTTTGAGTAATTCGTCAAATATTTTATCACATTTACCAACATTAAACGTAAACTTAACCTCCTCTTGTCGTTTCTTTTGAACCGGCTGCAAGGAGGAACAAGCCGAAGATTTGGCCTGTTTTGGCCAAACCATTTCAGCAGCATACACTTCTGATGATTCGTCATCTGAGCTACTTTGGTTGCATTCTACTATATGTACGTTGTGACGCATTGTTTTAGCAGTTTCTTTGCTCCGGCTTTCGCAAGCCAAAGCCCTCTGGTGTAACTGTGCTAGTGTAAAAAATTGGATGCCTTCTAATCTCTCTTTTAAATAATATCGTAGACCATTAAAGGCTAATCCTACTAGCTGTTTTTCTGCTAGATGAATTTGAAAGCATCGGTTTCTTGTATCGCGGAATCTCCGGATGTAATCATTAACCGATTCGTCTTTTGTCTGTCGCAATGACACTAAATCTATCAAATCTAATTCATAATCACCGGAGAAAAAATGATCATGAAATTTTTGTTCTAGATCCCCCCATGATGAAATGGAATTAGGAGGTAAAGTGGCATACCATGCAAACACGGTTCTTGTTAGCGATAATGAAAATAAACGCACGCGAAATGCCTCCGTGTCTGCCAATTCTCCCAATTGTGCTAAGAACTGGCCTATATGTTCGCGCGTGTTTTTCCCTTGATCACCCGAAAATTTTGCAAATTCGGGTATTCTAGTTCCCTGTGGGTACGAGTGGTGATCAAATCGGCTGTCATAAGGTTTCCGATATGATTGCCCCCCAGGGACCATGCTTACTCCGAGCTTATCTCAGAACGCTCCGGCTATTTCTTCCCTCACTATATCAATGGCAGCCGGTGCAAGACCACCGGCTCTCTGGTCAAACATAGGTGGGGTTGGTTGCATATTAGTATGTTGTCGTTCCCCCCATTGGTTTGAGCTACGTTGTGCATTTCCATTTGCCCTATATGGCTCATAGGTTTGATCGTTTCTTTCCGGCCTTTTAGGTGGGGCCGGAAAGCTTTCCTGGGCTCTGGATCCTGAATTAATGGGCTGGTGCATTGCATAATGTGATGGGAAGTGTTGCTGGGACGGGCGAGGATTCAGGTAATAATCCTCCTCAAAAGACTCATGCGCGGACTGTCCGGATACGTACTCGGACCGTCCGTGGTCATATGCGGACCGTCCGTCATTGTATGCGGACCGTCCGACTGGGTAGTTTGGGTTTTGTGTCATATGTGGTGGCTCGGGCGCATATCTAGGTAACTCATTAAAAATAGGCCCGACTGTTATTGGCCCGGACGGTCCGCGCTCACGTGCGGACGGTCCGGGCATGTGCAGATCGGCTGGTTTGCTGCCGATTTGCGGTTGCTTAGGGTATGTGTCCATCGGCATCCCATAAAGGGGTTGTGACTGGTCGTGACAACCTGTAGCCGATGTGTTACGTGCGTTATCTCCTAACTCAACCTCGTGCGAAGGAAAATTTGCGGTACTAGATTTATCAAATGCACGTACTAGTCTCTTAAGATCGCTTTGCATACCCCCTATGATGTTCTGCATTTGTTCACGCTGATCTTCTACATAATTTCTAAGAGATTGCAGATCGTTGGTATTACTTACATTGGGGATATCTGGCGTGGGTTGGAGCGAAGCCGGATCCGTCGCCCGATGTCGGACGACCTTGTTGTTCCTGTCCACTTTGAAGTTGGCCAAGAACTTTGCTTTCGCCTCCTGGATCATCCGCTCCTTGTGCTCCTCAAACTGGAGCTGCTCGTCAGCCGGCAAGGTTTCCCAAGTCGGCTTTATGATGTTGCTTAGAGAAATATCAGAGCTATCCTTTGAACCGGCCATTGAGGGCCGATTTGATGAGCCTAGATTTTTTTCCCCAGCGGAGTCGCCAAAAAGTATGTTGACGCCTTTTCGGAGCGCCAAACACTCAACAAGAACCGTGGCGGTGCCCTCTGCACAGGGGCGGACGGTCCGCGCGCGGGGGCCGGACGGTCCGCGGCCTGGTGCGAGGCGCGGTGGTGCTCTCTGCGCAAGGGCGGACTGTCCGCGGCCTGGGGCCGGACGGTCCGCGGCCTGGTGCGCGGCTAGGGCTCCTGCCTGACGGCCGGACGGTCCGCGCCCTGGGGCCGGACGGTCCGCGCGTACGCAGGGACGGCGGAAGATCGCCGACGGCGCCTGGATCTCACTCCCGGGAGGGACCCCGTCGGGGAGTAGAGATCCTAGGTGGTGTCTAGGCTCGGGCTGGCCGACCTAGACTCCTCTAATCGACGTAGAGCCGAAGAGAGACGAAGAATTTGGGGATTGGATAGCTAAACCTAAACTAGACTAGAACTACTCCTAAGATAAAATGCGAAATAGAAGTTGTATTGATTCGATTGATGATTACAAATCGGCTGTATACCTCTCTATTTATAGAGGAGGGGGGTTGGACCCTTTACAAACTAATTTCCGAGCTTTTCCCGTGATTTTAGCTAACAACCGTAACACAAAACTCGGAACCCTAATCTGTTCTGCGCACGCGCGGACCGTCAGGCCCCCAGGCGCGGACTGTCCGGACCGCGGACCGTCCAGTCTCAGGACCGGACCGTCCGCAGGCTCAATTATGGTTCAAACATATGAGCAGTTTGAAGAAGAACATAAACGGTTTGAAACTGACAAAGAAAATATACCAAGTGTTTTTTTTAGGAAAAGGAGTTATAGCAAGTAGAGAGTAGAGACTACGATCGGATTTCCTCGCCAATCGACTTGGCTGGGCCTCCGGATTTGGTCGGTTTTATGTTGGCAACTGGACGACCCAGCCCGATGTCCGCCTATGCGTGCTAAGCAGTGACTGGGCTTGGTCGAGGCTGTACATTAGCAGGTACCGGAGGCGCAGGACGGGCCACGTCGGCCTGCTGCCCGCTCACCACACAGGGAGGCCGGGACCGCACCGCTCACCCCACAGAAGATTCATCAAACCATAACAATACCGAAACGGAGGACCCGTCCCCACGCGCCACGAGTGGCTACGGTGCCTTCTCGTCTTCGCGCCACACATCCCCCACTCGCCTCTCACCGACGCAGCAGAAACTATCGCTCGTCGCCGTCGACCAAAGCCATGCCACCGACATGTGGGACAGTGCTGCAGGTCCCACTCGGCAGGGACGCCGGCGGTTCTTGGAGACAGCGAGAGCGACCGACCGCGCGCGCCTCCTCCTCCTCCTCCTCCTTCCTCGCCAGGCACGGCACGACTCCCAGTGGCCAAGTACACACTCCCGCTCGCGCGCGTGAGCGATGAAAGCTCTCGCCTCGCCCGCCGCCTCCTTCCTCCCGGGTATCCCGAGCCCGAGCCCTAGCCATCTCGCGCGCGCGCCTCTCCGATCCGCGGCGGCCGCGCTCTCGCGGGCCCCTTCCGGGCGCTCCATCGCCGCCGCGGCCGCGGCCGCCACAGGGGACCACTGGGGCGCCGACCACCAGCACTACCACGGAGGACGCGCGGGCGCGTCGGAGGCCGGGCCTACCGCGTCGGCGCGCGGCGTCAAGTGCGACGTGGACGTGGTGTCGTGGCGGGAGCGGCGGGTGCTCGCGTCCGTGCCTGTGGCCGCCGACGTCGACACGCTGTGGCAGGTCATCACCGACTACGAGCGCCTCGCTGACTTCATCCCCAACCTCGTCCAGAGGTCCGCATTCTCTCGTCTCCATCTGTCGCGTCTCAACCGCGATTGCTCTCACGGGTGCCTTCTGAAGGTGTCTGATTGGGGTGGTTCTGCTCGTGCTTCGCTTGCAGTGTGACGATTCCGTGTCCGCATGAAGGGCGGATATGGCTGGAGCAGAGAGGCCTGCAGCGCGCGTTGTACTGGCACATTGAGGCGCGCGTCGTGTTGGATCTCCAGGAAATCCCTGACTCCGTATGTGCTGTCGCAGATTGAACTTCCATTAACTGCTAGGGTGTGAATATTCATGTCGACCAGTCCATGAGGGTGTGAATGCAACATTTGCGTTTTGTCAGCATATGTGTTCTTCTTGCTGTGTAGCAACATATGTGTTCTTCTTGCTGTGTAGCTGCCGTGCTATTGTGTCTCTCCGACATATTTCTTAGTTGCGTGAGTTATATTTTGCAAATCTAAAAAACGATGATGGATCTCCTCCATTTTCTGTTCTATATTAAATTATATTGCCTTACATGATTATTTGTTCATGGTTATTCTTTCAGATTAATGGGCGAGAACTCCATTTCTCGATGGTAGATGGTGACTTCAAGAAGTTTGAAGGAAAATGGTCCATAAGATCTGGTCCTAGGTATGCATCTGATGATCATTTTTCTTTTCTCAGGATAAGTGGGATGGGAGGTAAATCATTGAAGACATAAGTACATGTATCTATATACTAGTATAGTACCTTATCTGTTGCTTTTGTTTTGATGAACGTCCAGCCTTAGTTTTATCTTTGCATGCCCGTGACCGTGATGCCCCAGACTAATGGTCTCCAACTTGTGAGCGAAAAAAGAGATTGTCTAATATGCCCTATCTTACTTTTGTCCGCTAGCAGGTCCTCTAGTGCAGTTTTGCTGTATGAAGTTAATGTGATACCAAGATTTAACTTCCCGGCTATATTTCTTGAAAGGATTATAAGGTCAGATCTTCCTGTAAATCTTCGTGCCTTGGCTTGTAGAGCTGAAAAGATTTATCTGGAAAATCAAGGATGTGGTTCAAGAAAATTTTCTGTTGAGGACTTGAAGCCATCATATACTTCTCAGCTTAATAACTTCCATAGTACGACAGTTGAGACTTCTAAGTTTAAACAAGCACCTCCCAGGTCTGGTGTTAGCAGTGTGCTTCCTTCACCTTCTTCTGAATTGATTAGCAAATGGGGTGTATATGGAAACATATGCAGAATTGATAAGCCTTGTGTGGTAGATGAGATCCATCTTCGAAGATTTGATGGCATGTTGGTAATTTACTGAACTTCATTACTGTTGGATTCTTATCCATGAGGTGAAAGGCACTAAAGTTTGGCTTATTCTGTGATACGATCTGCATGAAGGAACATGAGGGGGCTCATAGGTGTGTTTTTGCTAGTATCACTGTGAAAGCACCGGTTCGAGAGGTATGGAATGTTCTCACAGCATATGAGAATTTGCCTGAGTAAGTAGTTCTTTCTTTCTACAATATTCTGAGTTCACATTCTTATTTTATTACAGTTATGATCTAACAAAAAAACATTTGATAGATTCGTACCAAACCTGGCTATCAGTAGGATTGTTCTTCGTGATAATAACAAGGTCCGGATAATGCAGGTAAGAATATGTGGCCCTCTTCCGTCATATTTTGTGGTTAACTGTTTTGACTAGAACATATGAAATAGGCCTGGCTTCATTTGTTTTTTGTTTTTACTACACAGCATAAAAAGTCCTCAAATCATACAGAGTTTTTTCTTGTGTCCTGGTTTTGGTTCACTCAATTGTTTTCATTGTGCCCATCTGAAAGAAAGTTCTGTAAATTCAATCTGATAGTCTTTATTTCTTTTTCAAGTATTATATCTTTTTCAAATCGTTTTTCTAGGAGGGTTGCAAAGGCCTGCTTTATATGGTCCTTCACGCCCGTGTTGTTATGGATCTTCGCGAAAAACATGAGCAAGAGATCAGCTTTGAACAAGTCGAGGGTGATTTTTACTCGTTTAAAGGGAAATGGCGCTTAGAACAGCTTGGGGATCAGCACACCCTGTTGAAGTACATGGTTGAAACTAAGATGCATAGGGACACCTTTCTCTCTGAATCTATTCTTGAAGAGGTATAACCATATATGCTTTTTTCATATAATGTTTCACTTGTCAGGTTAAGATGGTTAAAGTAGGTTTTTATGTGCACACTGTATTCTGTTCTGGTTATACAAGCGCTTTGCATGATAATGGGTATCTTTTTTTTGAAAGAAAATGATGAGTATATACTTCGTGCCTTCTAAAATGGTACTCCCTCCATTTTAGATATATTGCTTTTATTATGTATGTAGACATAGTATATATCTAAATGTATAGTAAAAGCTATGTATCTAGAACATACAAAACATCTTATAGTTTAGAATGGAGAGAGTATAAGCTTACTATAGTTAAATTCTTGTATTTGGTTGTTTTAAACTTAATTATCTCTGAAGAACCTAACAGAGATCACTTTTCCATTTTCTTGGTAGCTTAAGCCGCTCAGATATCCAAATTAACATCTTGAAGGTATTTTAACAGCATTTTTTTACAAGTCATACTGTATCTTCAACTCTTCACAATTCCAGGTGACTACATTCCGTAGCAGTTAGGACACCAATTTTTTTCATCATGGTTTCTGACATTTTTTACTTGAATTTTACAATAAACCGTTTCCTTCGTGCTCACTCTCGAATTAATTTTATCTGGTGCTTTGATGATTATTTCAGCTGAATGCTTTGATAAAGTTTAATGTCTTTACTCTTTAGAGATAGTAAAGCAGACTGTTCATTTTTCATGAATCTGTTACAGGTCATATATGAAGATCTTCCATCAAACTTGTGTGCAATCCGTGATTATATTGAAAAGGCTGGAGCCAAGAGTAGCAACTCCACAGTTCATTCTAATGTGGCCACAGATCCAGATCCAGATGTTGATCATGATGAAAGCAGGCAATCTGAGCAAACGTGTGTGTCTTGCTCATCCAGTACCATGAAGCAGAGACCAAAAGTCCCAGGATTGCAAAAGGACATCGAGGTCCTAAAATCAGAGCTTGATAATTTCATTGCAGAGTATGGTCAGTATGGTTTCATGCCTAAGAGAAAGCATCTCCGGTCTCATGGAAGAGTGGATATTGAGAAGGCTATAACAAGAATGGGTGGGTTCCGGAAGATTGCCAGCATAATGAACCTTTCTCTTTCTTACAAAAATCGAAAACCAAGAGGCTATTGGGATAATCTGGAGAACTTGCAAGAAGAGGTAATCCTAGTATATCTGTGCTTATCAAATATCTATCCTAGCACAAGAATACTTGGTATAACCAAGTTTTGTAATCTTTGAATGATTTTGCACCATATATTGTCAATAGAGTTAAAACTTGTCCCCTTAGATTTCTAGCATGAATGAAAGCTAGCACTCTGTCCGTTGAATTTTATTTCAACTTCTGACATCGGCGTCTGATCCCAATTTTACAGATCAGCCGGTTCCAGAAAATTTGGGGGTTGGATCCTTCTTATATGCCCAGTAGAAAATCTTTTGAGAGGGCAGGTAATATATTTATCCCATTGTCGGAAAATGAAAAATAGTATTGTACACTGTCATGCTAGTCGTTTATCCATTTAGCACAGTTGTCTAGCTGTATATCACCATTAAACGGAAAAAAAACAGAAAATTGGCTCCTGTTCTGAGGTCAGGTGTGCAAGTTCGATTGGTATCGTTGTCATGAAGTTACCTTATCTGGCTTTTGAAATGATTTTCATGCTCTGTTGGTAGGTCGTTATGACATTGCTCGGGCATTGGAAAAATGGGGTGGGGTGCAGGAGGTTTCACGCCTTCTTTCTCTTGAACTAAGATATCCTAGAAGACAAGCAGACCCGGATGATGAGAGACAATCTGAATCCCCGTCTGGGATGATGAAGAAGCACGGAGTGAAACCTGTTGAAGGCAATGTTTCCCCAAATGCGCAGAAATGGCTCCTGAAGCTGAAGGACTTGGATGTCAATTGGGTGGAATACTAGGTTTAGCTTTGGAAAAAGATATGGTCTCTCATCATTAACTCAGCTCTTTTCTTTCTTCGGAGGTGTTCTGGATGCGTTCCGACAAAGACGCCGCAGATTGTGTACAGAAAAGCGCGGTGCACGGGCCAACCCCATTCTGAAGGCGAGCTACCAGCAGGCAACATGTTTTCTTGCCAGTAATCACGACTCTTGGCTACTACTGCGTATCTAGAACTGCTGACAATACTACTCAGCTTCTTTTTGCGGTCAAACCGATCCATGGATTTGACAAAGTCATGCCATAAAATGCAGAAAAGGGTGTCGATTTCGTGCGCCTATTCAAAGCTGTTTTGAGTCAGCCACGCCTTTGAAAAATCGGAGGTGGTCATCGCTGGGTTAAGCCGTGTTCACAGGTTGGTCGCCTACTTTGTTATTACTGGTGATGTAAGTTGACCTGGTCCTTTTGAGAGAGAAGGTTTACCCGTCTAGTAATAGTTTCAGTCGGCACGTTTGCATTATATTGGTCTCGATCAGGAGGCACAGCTACAGACTCTTTACGTCTTTACCTATTGCTGCTTCAATTCTTCATGGGATGAATGAAACCGACGTGACCTATGTGTCGATTTTTACGAATATGGATGGCTATTGTTAGCTTAGAGGGATGGATAAGACGATTAGAGTGACAAGAATCTGAATTTTTATTGTAGACAAAAAAAAATGAAAGGTCTCACCGGGATTCGAACCCAGGTCGCCAGATTCAAAGTCTGGAGTGCTAACCACTACACTATGAAACCATTCGCGTTGTTTTTTAGGTCATGCAAATATATGAAGGTAGCTGAAATCACCAAAAGCGACCCAACTTTTTTCTCCTAATCTGCTCACTTTTAAACACACGCACGGCGGGCCTTTTCGGTCCCCTCCAATTCCATAGACGTCGTTCCAATCAGATCGTAGCCCTGAATTAGGTTCAATCTAAAACATAACAACATATAAGGGGATAAACGAGACCCAGCACGGATGGCTTTGTTTAATTAATGTGTTGCAACTTTGCAGCTGCCGCCTGGCTGCCATTGCAGGGATGGCGGCCTCGCGCAAAGATGTAGGAGGCCTTTGTCTCACGACGGATGCATCATGCATGGCTTGATCCATGGGATGGACGGACCCCTCGCATTGAACCGCACTTGGAAACTGACGGAGATGTTTCGCTGAAAGATCCTGCTCGTGTTCCAGAATCCAGAACATAGAAGAATTCCAGCAGTGTGGCGAGTGGTGACCGACCGACCGACGAGAAACACAGGAGACTCGCACCAGTTCTTCTCTAGAAAGAACAAAACAAACCTGCAACAGTATGCAGTACCTCAGTATTATGAAATTATGATGCAATTACATAACGCCTGTGCGAGCTGCTCCGAACTTTCCTCACTGGGTGGGGGTAGAGAAAAACAGAACAAACAAAACCATGCTACAGTTTGTCGCCTCGTTTCGGTGATTTTGTACAGATTGCAATGCCCCATACCAAGCTCGGTCCAAATTTGATGCTTACAATTACATATTACCAACCAGAATTCAGCTTAGCCCTACGTAATCGCTCTACAATCTGTAGTACACCTGGAATGGACGACAGAAGGAGGCATTCTGCCTGCGTGCGTGTATCCAGATAATGATCTCTGCCATGGATGGATGAGGATGACGATGACGTACATTTTTACATCGTCATGTACGGCTGCGGCGACAGCAGCTGCCGCGTCACCCGGTCACGGTTCCTGGCCGACTCGGAGCGTCCCAACGCCATCTCCTGCTCTAGGTTCGGCGACACCGAGGGCGCCACCGGGGGCGCCGCCGACGAGGCGACTGTCGAGACCATGCTGGAGTTGCCGCCGCTGGCCGTGGTGGTGCTAAAAAAGCTGTCCGACGACTTCGGAGGCGGAGGCCTCTCGAGCTCCGTAACCCCATCCAGCATCTGCACCACCTTCCCCATGGACGGGCGCTGCGCCGGCTGCTCCTGGATGCACCAGAAGCTCACCTGCAGCGCGCGCTCCACCTGCGCCATGTCGAGGTCCTCCGCGGGGAGCCTCCTGTCGATGATGCCGGCGAGGTTGCCCCTCTCGTACTCCTCGTACGCCCACACCGAGAACTTCTTCCCGCGCGTCTCCTCCGACACGTCGAAGTTGCGGCGCCCGCTGACGGTCTCCAGCAGCACCATCCCGTAGCTGTACACGTCGGACTTGGCCGTGATGGGCAGGTTGGCGAGCCACTCCGGCGCCAGGTACCCCCTGGTGCCGCGCACGCTGGTGAGCGTCCGGTGGCGGTGGTCCTTGGGGTTCACCAGCTTGGCCAGCCCGAAGTCGGAGACCTTGGCGTTGAAGTGCTCGTCCAGGAGGATGTTCTCGGGCTTGATGTCGCAGTGCACGATGCAGTCGCGGCACTCCTCGTGCAGGTACGTGATGCCGCGCGCCGTGCCCACGGCCACGGCGAAGCGCGTCGGCCACGGCATCTTCCCGCCCGGCGGCGCGTCGCCGAACAGGAACGCGTCCAGCGATCCGTTCTTCATGAACTCGTACACCAGCAGCCGGTGCCGGCCCTCGGAGCAGAAGCCGATGAGGCGGACCAGGTTGAGGTGGTGGGTGCTGCTGATGGTGGCCACCTCCATCCGGAACTGCTTCTCCCCCTGCTCGATCCCTTCCAGCTGCTTCACCGCCACCACCGTCCGGTTCGCAAGCACGCCGCGGTACACGGCGCCGAACCCGCCGGCGCCCAGCTTCTCCTTGAACCCCTTGGTGGAGCGCTGCAGCTCGCGGTACGAGAACTGCACGGGCGCGCCCGACGCGTACTCCAGCAGCGCGTACTGCGCCGACGCCGGGCCGTACTTGGGGCTGTGCCGGCACAGGAACCACCAGAGCGCCCACTCGCAGAGCACCAGCGCGGACACCACACCCAGGACCACGACCGCCACGACCCAGGCGCGGAAGCCGGAGCCGCCGGCCGAGGGCGCCGCCGCGCTGCCCGGGGCCGGGTTGGGCAGCGGCGGGGAGCAGACCTTGACGAAAGACGTGCTGGGCAGCGCGGCCGACTGGTAGCCGCTGACGAAGCTGGACACCTTGAGGAAGCAGAGGCCCGAGCCGTCGGAGAGCGCGGTGGACGCGACGCAGGAGCCGCCGGAGAGGCAGTTGAGGCGGCAGGCGGTGATGCCGACGAAGAACTGCTCGGTGGTGATCTCCGGCGGGTAGGTGAGGAACTGCGTGTTGTCGAGCTCGAGCATGGTGGAGTTGCCGGGGCAGCTGGCGAGCTCGAGCTTGCGCGTGCAGCCGGCGCGCGGCTTGGAAGGGTCGGAGAGCTGGAAGTTGAGCGACGGGCACCCGCAGACCGGCGACGTGCCGTTGTAGCTGCACACGCCCATGCTGCCGCAGTAGCCGAACACCTGGCACTGGTCCGCCACGGCCGACCACTCCTCCGTGGCGGCGTTGCTGCCCCGGGCGGCGCTGTAGGCGCGGAAGTTGCCGTCCGCGTCGAGGCGCACGAAGCGCATCATGTCCCCGCTCTCGCCGTAGTTGCTGCTGTAGGCGACGACGACGGGGGAGGTGAGGGAGCCGTCGGTGAGGGAGACGATGCCGTTGGTCTGCATCGTGAGCGTGGGCGCGGTGAGCGTCTTGTTCCCCGTGAAGGAGGTGTTGTAGCCCCTGTTGAAGTAGGTGACGACGGTGGAGCCGGCGCCGGTCCAGCGGAGCGTGAGGTTGCCCGTGGCCCTGTCGACGGAGAAGGCGTAGGACCCGGAGGTGAGGTTCATGCCCGAGGTGAAGTTCTGCGACATGACCACCGTGTCCGTGGGGTGGTCGAAGGACTGCCACAGCGCGGCGCCGGTCTTGTCCTTGAGCACGAGGTTGCCGCTCTCCTGGACGGCAGCGGCGGACACGTTCTGGCCCCCCGTGTTGGAGGACCAGAGCACGGCCCCGGATCCGTTGACGAGCTGGAGGTCGCCGTTGGACGAGAGGCGGAGCGAGCTCCCCGAGTCAACGGCGGCGCCGTTGCCCGCGGACCAGACGGGCACGCCGCCGGCGTAGGTGATGGCGGCGACGAAGAGCGACGGGGAGGACGCGGACGCCGTGAAGCCGAGCGAGAAGGTGCTGTTGGGCGACGTCCACGTCGCCGAGTTGCCCGGCGAGAGGGTGGACCCCAGCGGCATGTCCGCGCCGCGGGACAGCAGCGGGAGGAGGAGGAAGAGGCAGCAGCCGAGGGCCGCAAGGCCCCCGGAGCTTCGCCGCAAAGGGCGCATCTTTTTGCCTTCCCGGCGGTTCCGGGGGCGGCCGCCTCCTCTGGTCCCTTGAATCCTTTATTTTTCTCCGACGGCGATGGCTGACGGAGAGAGCAGCTGGCTAGCAATCAGATCAAACCTAAGCTCCGCGCTCTCACATGTGGCATGGCGTCTTCTCTTTCTCCTCTGCGATTGGTAAGGTTATTTGGCAATGGAGCGCGTGGATCTGGTATTGGCACGAGGAGGAAGGACTAGGTGGGAGCGGGGGAATTGGATTGGACCGCCCGGGCTGGTAGTGAGGGAGACCTGGACCGGGAGAGGCAGTGGTAGTGAGGCTCCTCTCCTCTCCTCTCCATAGATGGATGATGGATGATGGATGATGCATGGAGCTTGGAAAAGAAGTCCAAGCGTAGAAACAAACGGAGGGAACGGCACTATTGTCGGGTCAAAAATGTGAAATCAAACCGCTCGTTGTCGACAGCGTTGGCAGGCCATGCTTTTCAATTTTTACTACTTGGGGAGTTGGGATGGCTCATTTTATGGTTGACTTGACTGCGGCAGCTTCCAACCAGCTGCTGTGTTTGTTTCGAGAGGAGGAAGAGGAAGGACTTTCCAGTTTGCATCTTCTGACGAAAATTCCTCAGGAGACGATAAATGCTCTCTGTTCCGGACCAGGTATGTCATGCCGCGTGGTACGGTCCAAACCGGAAATACGTGCACATGTGAAGTTGGTGTATATATGTTAATTAAATCATCATTGACCATCTTAATTTAATGTCTCTGTAGTTGCGTTATATATTTTGCAATGAACACATTCCACCGTTCATGATACTGTAAAACATACACAGAGCAATTAAAGACATTAGGTTTGAGATAAATACGATTTAATATAAGATGTGCACTTGTCGTAGCGGCACGGCGATGGTAGTA
This sequence comes from Zea luxurians, assembly GCA_029449295.1. Classification (NCBI taxonomy): domain Eukaryota; kingdom Viridiplantae; phylum Streptophyta; class Magnoliopsida; order Poales; family Poaceae; genus Zea; species Zea luxurians. Next base: position 8,041,166 of record JAOPSE010000026.1, on the reverse strand, counting down.
GTGCTGTAGGCGTATCATGAATGGAGCGAGCAATCGCCGCCGTCCAAGGCAGGCATCAACGGTCCTGATGATGGGAATGGGGTGGATGGTGCCTTTGGTGTGGGTGGGCTTGCTTGACCGGGTTCTAGGGCAGGCTGGATGGGTGCGTGTGTGGTGGTGGGTGGGTGAGTCTACAGGTCAACATGGACGGCTTAAAATAGATTGATTGATTGATAGACGCTCATCCTCAGGCTGTCCGCAGCGAACGACTTCAAATGCCTACTCTAAAGGTATAGAGTACGTATAGAGTGACTGAACAGCTGCAGTGAACGACTTCAAATCGCACCCTACAGTAGAGTTCACGTTCTCTCACCCCACATATAGTACAGTACAGAGATCAACTCTATCTTGCGTGTGCATGCGTGGATTGGAGGAAAGAGAGAGATAGGGGTAGCAGTTAAAAAATAATAATAATAAATATGGTAGTTGGTATAGGGTAGATATTTAGAGTAAACATGACTGCAGAGTATTGTTGGATAGAGTAGAAAACCTCGCTGACCAGGATGGAATATTTCTTTTAGAGTAGAGAAATAGGGTAGTATGAGTGCGGATAGCCTCATCTGATGCCTTGCTTGGTGTTTTTTCTTTTCTTTTCTTTTTCTTTTTCCTGCTCACATTATTAGAGTTCAGCACTCTCGCTGCATTGCACTTGCACGCCGCTATTGTTTTCTGCTTGCAGGTTGACTTGGAGCACCCTCGTGTATAAAATGGAAAACAGCGGTTGGGTTTGGGTTCACATGTCGATACCCCTGACGTTAATAATCACAAGATCCACGACGTGTTGGTTGGTGGGCTTGCGTGCATTCGGATGGACGTTGGAAAACAACATCAGTTTTTATAGTTATTCTTTCATTTTATTTTGTAAATATTTGGGTGTTTTTACAACCACGGAGTGTAACATTCGCTTGTTGGAAGTTGCTCCCCACGCACATTAGTCTAGATAATCGAGAGAGAGAAAAAAAAAAGTACCTAGCCTTTTCCTCCGTATATATAGGCTACAACCGCTCATGCATTACAATTCACAATTCAGGGGAACAAAAACTTGTCATCACACACACACACACACCCCATTGAACCAAAACACACAAATCTAACTACACATCTATAAACAGATCCCCATCCATGCTGTTGGAAATCTACATCACCAACGCCCCACGTCCATTTTGTGTCATACATTTTTTTTATTTGCTCTTGATCGTCATGCATAAAAAATTACATTGGAGCATTATCAAACCATTTCTACAGCATACCAACTAATGAAACCATACAACCGGTTAACCATATAGTTCGGCACGGTTTTCGGTTTAGCGAAAAAACGGAGCTTTAAGGTAGTGTTTGGTTGAAGAGCCAAGTAGAACGGAACCGTTCTGTTCCAGTTTTGTTGCTGTTTGGTTACAAAGGAACTAAAACGGAATGGCTCCAATTAGGGAATATTCTCCTTAGACCCGGAACCATTCCGCTCCAAAAAATCAACCGGACGGAGCCGCTCCGTTCCAGATTACCAAACACGGAACAGAGCGGCTCCGTTCCTAAAATCAGGGATGGAACGGCTCCATTCTACTTGGCTCCTCAACCAAACACTACCTAAAAAAACAAGTAAACTTCTATGTAAAAAACGGACATAAGTACAACTTGTGCAAGTACCACTCCACGACCTCTCGCTCTATAAGGCCCCACTTGCGAAAATAAAAAACCCATACCTACGGGCCACAGCCGGGTATAGATTTGTGTCTATACGTATCGGGCTGCCCGTTGAAAGGGAAATGTGCCCTTGGGCCATTTCTAAGTATTTTGGTGATTGAGTGCCAACACATGTGCTTAATTGTGAATTTATGTACATGGATGAACAAGGTGCAAATAATGAGATAAAGGTATGTTTCTAAGCCTTAGTACATTTGTTTTGTGGACTAACATATTTGTCTAAGTGTTAGAAACAGAAAAAAGAAAAAGAGAAAAGGGGAGAGAAAGACTTGGCTGTGTACAGCCAAGGCTCAGCTCGGTCTGGAGCACCGGACTGTCCGGTGTGCACCGGACAGTGTCCGGTGCGCCAGGCCAACTCGGCGCGAACTGGCCGCTCTCGGGAATTCGCCGACGGCGTACGGCTAAAATTCACCGGACTGTCCGGTGTGCACCGGACTGTCCGGTGAGCCAACGGTCGGCCAGGGCCAACGGTCGGCCGCGCAATCCGCGCGGGACACGTGGCCGAGCCAACGGTCGGAAGACGGCACCGGACTGTCCGGTGTGCACCGGACTGTCCGGTGCGCCAACGGCTCTCAGATCCCCGCCGGTCTGCAACGGTCGGGAAGCGCTGGATAAGGAAAGAAATCGGTCACCGGACATGTCCGGTGTGCACCGGACTGTCCGGTGCCCCCGACGACAGAAGGCAAGGATGGCCTTCCGGATTTGCTCTCAACGGCTCCTAGCTGCCTTGGGGCTATAAAAGGAGCCCCTAGGCGCATGGAGGAGATATACAAGCAACTCTTGAGCATTCTTGATCATCCACACAAGTTCTTTGCGCATTCGTTTGTGATTCTAAGTGATTCGAGCTCTGTTCTAGTGTGAACTCTGAGATAGTCATTCGAGCTCGAGTCTTGGCCGTGTGTGTGCGCTTTTGTTGTGGATTTGTGTGTGTTGCTTCCCTCCCTTACTCTGTGCTTTCTTTGTGATCATACTTGTAAGGGCAAGAGACTCCAATTTGTGGAGATTCCTTGCAAACGGGATAGTGAAAGGAACAACAAAACAACGTGGTATTCAAGTGGGTCTTTGGACCGCTTGAGAGGGGTTGATTGCAACCCTCGTCCGTTGGGACGCCACAACGTGGAAGTAGGCAAGCATTGGCTTGGCCGAACCACGGGATAAACCACTGTGTCCCTCTGTGCTTGATTCTTGTGGTATTGTGTTTTGTTGAGACTTCATCTTAGCCACTTGGCATTAATCGTGCTAACACTTAACAAGTTTTTGTGGCTTAAGTTTGAAGTTTTTACAGGAGCACCTATTCACCCCCCCCCCCCTCTAGGTGCTCTCAATTGGTATCAAAGCCGTTCTATTCACAAAGGGACTAACCGCCCGAATAGATGGATCCTAAGGGGAAGGGTATTGTGATCAACGACAAAGAAAAGGAGACCTTCGTCAACGAGCCGAAGGACGACAAGCCTATCGACTCCGGCTCGGGCCATAGACGAAAGGAAGGGAAGAAGAAGAAGACGAGGCGTATCAAGGAGATCATCTACTACGACGATAGTGATGAATCCACTTTTTCCCAAAAGGACGAGGACCACAACGACTACAAACAAAAGACGGTTAACTCAAACTTTTCTTTTGATTATTCGCGTATTCCGCATAGCTCAAATACTCATTTGCTTCCCATTCCACTTGGCAAACCTCCTCACTTTGATGGAGAGGATTACGGATTTTGGAGCCACAAAATGCGTACTCACCTGTTTTCTCTCCATCCAAGCATTTGGGAGATTGTGGAAAGTGGAATGAAATTTGATAGCTCGGATAGCCCTATGTTTATTAATGAACAGATTCATAAAAATGCACAAGCTACTACTGTGTTGCTAGCCTCTTTGTGCAGGGACGAGTATCACAAGGTGAGCGGCTTGGACAATGCCAAGCAGATCTGGGACACCCTCAAGATTTCTCATGAGGGGAACGACGTCACCTTGCTCACCAAGATGGAGTTGGTGGAGGGAGAGCTTGGACGGTTCGCCATGATAAGGGGCGAGGAGCCGACGCAAACATACAACCGGCTCAAGACCCTCATCAACAAGATAAGGAGCTACGGGAGCACGCGATGGACGGACCACGACGTCGTCCGCTTAATGCTCAGGTCCTTTACCGTACTTGATCCTCATCTCGTGAACAATATTCGTGAGAATCCCAGGTACACGATGATGACGCCCGAGGAAGTACTTGGAAAATTCGTGAGCGGGCGGATGATGATCAAGGAGGCAAGATACGTCGACGAAGCGTTGAACGGTCCGATCAACGAGCCGCAACCCCTTGCTCTCAAGGCAACACGAAGCAAGGAGGCGCTACCTAGCAAGGTGGCACAAATTGAGGCGGCTGGCCTTAATGATGAAGAGATGGCTCTCATCATTAAAAGATTCAAGACGGTGCTTAAAGGTCACAAGGGACAACCAAGCAAGACCAAAGCCAAGGGGAAGCGCTCATGCTTCAAATGCGGTAAGCTTGGTCATTTCATTGCTAACTGTCCCGATAATGAAAGTGACCAGGAAAAGGGGAACAAAAGAGAGAAGAAGAAGCAATACAAGAAGGCAAAGGGCGAGGCGCATCTAGGAAAGGAGTGGGACTCGGATTGCTCCTCCTCCGACTCCGACAACGAAGGACTCGCCGCCACTGCCTTCAACAAATCGGCTCTCTTCCCCAACGAGCGTCTCACTTGCCTTATGGCAAGGGAGAAGAAGGTGAGTACTCAAGACTCCACTTATGCTTCTTCTAGTGATAGTGAGTCTAGTGACGATGATGACATAGATTATTCTTGCTTGTTCAAAGGCTTAGATAGATCTAAGATAGATAAAATCAATGAATTGATTGATGCTTTGAATGAAAAGGATAGGCTTTTAGAGAAGCAAGAGGATTTATTGTATGATGAACATGATAAATTTGTAGAGGCACAAAAATCATATGCGTTAGAAGTGAAAAGAAATGAAATGCTTTCTAGTGAAATATCTTCCTGTCATCAAACCATTTCTACCTTAAGAAGTGTTAATATTGATTTAAGTGCTAAACTAGAAGTAGCTAATAAATCAAATTCTTGTGTTGAACATGTTGAAATTTGTACTAGGTGTAAGGATTTTGATGTTAATGCTTGTAGTGAACACCTAGTTCTAATTTCCGAATTAAATGATGAAGTGGCTAGTCTTAATGCCCAACTTAAGACTAGCAAGAATGAAGTTGATAAAATAAAATTTGCAAGGGATGCCTACACGGTTGGTAGACACCCCTCAATTAAGGATGGGCTTGGCTTCAAGAGAGAAGCCAAGAACTTAACAAGCCATAAGGCTCCCGTCTTCGTCAAGGAGAAAGGGAAGGCCCCTATGGCTAATAGTGCTAAAAAGAACCATGCTTTCTTATACCATGATAGGAGACATGCTAGAAATATTTATAATGATTTTGATTCACATGTTTATGATTCTCATGCCATGTTTGCCTCTAGTTCCTCTCATAAGCATGATAGAAATATGAGTAGGAAAAATGTTGCGCATATGCCTAGGAGAAATATTGTTCATGTGCCTAGAAAGAATGTTATTCATGCTCCTAGGAAAGTAGTGAATGAACCTTCTACCATTTATTATGCTTGTAATGCTCCTTTTGCTATTTGTAGAAAGGGTAAGAAGGTTATTGCTAGGAAATTAGGGGCTAGATGCAAGGGAGATAAATCTTGCATTTGGGTCCCTAAAGATATTTGTGCTAACCTTGCAGGACCCAACATGAGTTGGGTACCTAAGACCCAAGCCTAAATTTGCCTTGCAGGTTTATGCATCCGGGGGTTCAAGCTGGATTATCGACAGCGGATGCACAAACCATATGACGGGGGAGAAGAAGATGTTCACCTCCTACGTCAAGAATAAGGATTCCCAAGATTCAATTATATTCGGTGATGGGAATCAAGGCAAGGTAAAAGGGTTAGGTAAAATTGCAATTTCTAATGAGCATTCTATCTCAAATGTATTCTTAGTGGAGAGTCTTGGATATAATTTGCTATCTGTTAGTCAATTATGTCAAATGGGATACAATTGCCTTTTTACAAATGTAGATGTGTCTGTCTTTAGAAGATGTGATGGTTCACTAGCTTTTAAGGGTGTACTAGACGGTAAGCTTTATTTAGTTGATTTTGCAAAAGAAGAGGCCGGTCTAGATGCATGCTTAATGGCTAAGACTTGCATGGGCTGGCTGTGGCATCGCCGCTTAGCACATGTGGGGATGAAGAACCTCCACAAGCTTCTAAAGGGAGAACACGTGATAGGTCTAACAAATGTTTATTTCGAAAAGGATAGACCTTGTGCAGCTTGTCAGGCAGGTAAACAAGTGGGAGGAGCACATCACAGCAAGAACGTGATGACCACGTCGAGACCCCTGGAGCTGCTGCATATGGACCTCTTCGGACCCGTCGCCTATCTAAGCATAGGAGGAAGTAAGTATGGTTTAGTTATTGTTGATGACTTTTCCCGCTTCACTTGGGTGTTCTTTTTGCAGGATAAGTCTGAAACCCAAGGGATCCTCAAGCGCTTCCTCAGGAGAGCTCAAAATGAGTTTGAGCTCAAGGTGAAGAAGATTAGGAGCGACAACGGGTCCGAGTTCAAGAACCTTCAAGTGGAGGAGTTTCTTGAGGAGGAAGGGATCAAGCACGAGTTCTCCGCTCCCTACACACCACAACAAAATGGTGTGGTAGAGAGGAAGAACAGGACGCTAATCGATATGGCGAGGACGATGCTTGGAGAGTTCAAGACCCCCGAGTGCTTTTGGTCGGAAGCCGTGAACACGGCTTGCCACGCCATCAACAGGGTCTACCTTCATCGACTCCTCAAGAAAACTTCGTATGAGCTACTAACCGGTAACAAACCCAATGTATCTTACTTTCGTGTTTTTGGGAGCAAGTGCTACATTCTAGTGAAGAAGGGTAGAAATTCTAAGTTTGCTCCCAAAGCTGTAGAAGGGTTTTTATTAGGTTATGATTCAAATACAAAGGCGTATAGAGTCTTCAACAAATCATCGGGTTTGGTTGAAGTCTCTAGCGACGTTGTATTTGATGAGACTAATGGCTCTCCAAGAGAGCAAGGTGTTGATTGTGATGATGTAGATGAAGAAGATGTTCCGACGGCCGCTATACGAACCATGGCAATTGGAGACGTTCGGCCACAGGAACAGGATGAACGTGATCAACCTTCTTCCTCAACGACGGTGCATCCCCCAACTCAAGACGATGAACAGGTTCATCAAAAGGAGGCGTGTGATCAAGGGGGAGCACAAGACGATCAAGTGATGGAGGAAGAAGCGCAACCGGCACCTCCAACCCAAGTTCGAGCGATGATTCAAAGGGATCATCCCGTCGACCAAATTTTGGGTGACATTAGCAAGGGAGTAACTACTCGATCTAGATTAGTTAATTTTTGTGAGCATTACTCTTTTGTCTCCTCTATTGAGCCTTTCAGGGTAGAGGAGGCCTTGCTAGATCCGGATTGGGTGTTGGCCATGCAGGAGGAACTCAACAACTTCAAGCGCAATGAAGTTTGGACGCTGGTGCCTCGTCCCAAGCAAAACGTTGTGGGAACCAAGTGGGTGTTCCGCAACAAACAAGATGAGCACGGAGTGGTGACAAGGAACAAGGCTCGACTTGTGGCAAAAGGTTATGCCCAAGTCGCAGGTTTGGACTTTGAGGAGACTTTTGCTCCTGTGGCTAGGCTAGAGTCCATTCGTATCTTGCTAGCATATGCCGCTCACCATTCTTTCAGGTTGTACCAAATGGATGTGAAGAGCGCGTTCCTCAACGGGCCAATAAAGGAGGAGGTGTACGTGGAGCAACCCCCTGGCTTCGAGGATGAGCGGTACCCCGACCACGTGTGTAAGCTCTCTAAGGCGCTCTATGGACTTAAACAAGCCCCAAGAGCATGGTATGAATGCCTTAGAGATTTCTTACTTGCTAATGCTTTCAAGGTTGGAAAAGCCGATCCAACTCTCTTTACAAAGACATGTGATGGTGATTTGTTTGTATGCCAAATTTATGTCGATGACATAATATTTGGTTCTACTAATCAAAAGTCTTGTGAAGAGTTTAGCAGGGTGATGACGCAGAAATTCGAGATGTCGATGATGGGCGAGTTGAACTACTTCCTTGGGTTCCAAGTGAAGCAACTCAAGGACGGCACCTTCATCTCCCAAACGAAGTACACGCAAGATCTGCTGAAGCGGTTTGGGATGAAGGACGCCAAGCCCGCAAAGACTCCGATGGGAACCGACGGACACACCGACCTCAACAAAGGAGGTAAGTCCGTTGATCAAAAAGCATACCGGTCAATGATAGGTTCTCTGCTTTATTTATGTGCTAGTAGACCGGATATTATGCTTAGCGTATGCATGTGTGCTAGATTTCAATCCGATCCTAAGGAGTGTCACTTGGTGGCGGTGAAGCGAATTCTTAGATATTTAGTCGCTACGCCTTGCTTCGAGATCTGGTATCCAAAGGGGTCTAACTTTGACTTGATTGGGTACTCAGATTCCGACTATGCTGGATGTAAGGTCGATAGGAAGAGTACATCGGGGACGTGCCAATTCTTAGGAAGGTCCCTGGTATCATGGAACTCTAAGAAACAAACATCCGTTGCCCTATCCACCGCTGAGGCCGAGTACGTTGCCGCAGGACAGTGTTGTGCGCAACTACTTTGGATGAGGCAAACTCTCAGGGACTTTGGCTACAATCTGAGCAAAGTCCCACTCCTATGTGATAATGAGAGTGCTATCCGAATAGCGGAAAATCCTGTTGAGCACAGCCGCACAAAGCACATTGACATCCGGCATCACTTTTTGAGAGACCACCAGCAAAAGGGAGATATCGAAGTGTTTTATGTTAGCACCGAGAACCAGCTAGCCGATATCTTCACCAAGCCTTTAGATGAGAAGACCTTTTGCAGGCTGCGAAGTGAGCTAAATGTCTTAGATTCGCGGAACTTGGATTGAATTGTAGCATACATGTATTTATGCCTTTGATCATGTTCATTCTGCATTTTGTTGCTTATTATGGTGCTCAAGTTGTACAAACACTCCCTGGACCTCACAAGTCCGTTGCAATGTGATGCACATGTTTAGGGGGAGATGTGTTACAACTTGACCCTTTGAGACTAACCATATGTTTGAGTTTGCTTGTTAGTCACAAAGGAGAATTGAAAGGGAAAAGGTGGACTTGGATCATGCAAGACTTCCACTGCACTCCGATGAGGGGTAACTTATTCCAAGTTCATCTCTGAACTCTTATTGCCATTTGCTCTTAATTGAAGATTTTGGTGAGGCAATGGGGTTAAAGGGCCACAATTGATCCCGTTTTGGTGCTTGATGCCAAAGGGGGAGAAAATAAAGGCCAAAGCAATAAATGGATCAGCTACCACTTGAGAGATTTTGAAAATAGTAGAATAGAGTTTTTGGTTTGTCAAAATTCTTAAGTTGTCTCTCTTGTCAAAAGTTGGCTTCTTGTGGGGAGAAGTATTGATTATGGGAAAAAGGGGGAGTTTTTGAAATCCTTGATCAATCTCTTTTTGAATGACTCTCTTTATGCTTAAACATGTGTGTTTAACTTAGAGATAGAGATTTGTGTGTGATTTGCAAAAACAAACCAAGTGGTGGCAAAGGATGATCCATATATGCCAAAATCGATTCAAAATAATTTGAGTTATTATTTGAAGTGTTTTTGCACTTGTTCTAGTGGCTTTATGTAGTGTTGGCATAAATCACCAAAAAGGGGGAGATTGAAAGGGAAATGTGCCCTTGGGCCATTTCTAAGTATTTTGGTGATTGAGTGCCAACACATGTGCTTAATTGTGAATTTATGTACATGGATGAACAAGGTGCAAATAATGAGATAAAGGTATGTTTCTAAGCCTTAGTACATTTGTTTTGTGGACTAACATATTTGTCTAAGTGTTAGAAACAGAAAAAAGAAAAAGAGAAAAGGGGAGAGAAAGACTTGGCTGTGTACAGCCAAGGCTCAGCTCGGTCTGGAGCACCGGACTGTCCGGTGTGCACCGGACAGTGTCCGGTGCGCCAGGCCAACTCGGCGCGAACTGGCCGCTCTCGGGAATTCGCCGACGGCGTACGGCTAAAATTCACCGGACTGTCCGGTGTGCACCGGACTGTCCGGTGAGCCAACGGTCGGCCAGGGCCAACGGTCGGCCGCGCAATCCGCGCGGGACACGTGGCCGAGCCAACGGTCGGAAGACGGCACCGGACTGTCCGGTGTGCACCGGACTGTCCGGTGCGCCAACGGCTCTCAGATCCCCGCCGGTCTGCAACGGTCGGGAAGCGCTGGATAAGGAAAGAAATCGGTCACCGGACATGTCCGGTGTGCACCGGACTGTCCGGTGCCCCCGACGACAGAAGGCAAGGATGGCCTTCCGGATTTGCTCTCAACGGCTCCTAGCTGCCTTGGGGCTATAAAAGGAGCCCCTAGGCGCATGGAGGAGATATACAAGCAACTCTTGAGCATTCTTGATCATCCACACAAGTTCTTTGCGCATTCGTTTGTGATTCTAAGTGATTCGAGCTCTGTTCTAGTGTGAACTCTGAGATAGTCATTCGAGCTCGAGTCTTGGCCGTGTGTGTGCGCTTTTGTTGTGGATTTGTGTGTGTTGCTTCCCTCCCTTACTCTGTGCTTTCTTTGTGATCATACTTGTAAGGGCAAGAGACTCCAATTTGTGGAGATTCCTTGCAAACGGGATAGTGAAAGGAACAACAAAACAACGTGGTATTCAAGTGGGTCTTTGGACCGCTTGAGAGGGGTTGATTGCAACCCTCGTCCGTTGGGACGCCACAACGTGGAAGTAGGCAAGCATTGGCTTGGCCGAACCACGGGATAAACCACTGTGTCCCTCTGTGCTTGATTCTTGTGGTATTGTGTTTTGTTGAGACTTCATCTTAGCCACTTGGCATTAATCGTGCTAACACTTAACAAGTTTTTGTGGCTTAAGTTTGAAGTTTTTACAGGAGCACCTATTCACCCCCCCTCTAGGTGCTCTCACCCGTGCCCGATAAAAATTAAATGTGACTGCGAGCGTCATGGACACAGTCACGCAGGGGCGGGCTGTGACGCAGGCGTTGAGATACGACCTGCGAGCGGCGTGCAACTCTGACGACGAACGGTGTTGCGGCATCCGTGAGCGGTCGCCGGTGAGCCTCTGACACCTAACCGTGAAGGTGAGCCGGCGAGCGCGCGAGATGGCCGTTCACCCGTGCCGCCTTGGTGACTGGTGAGCCTAATCGCTGGCGGGCGACGGGCCAACCACAGGCGGCTACAGAAAATGGGAATTGGCGTGAGCGTGAGACTGTCTCCAGCAGCGTCCCCTAAATTTCGTTCCCTAAAGGAATATTCTCTATCCTTTACAGAACACTCTAAAAGATTCTGTCCTCTATATATTCTCCGTCTCTAACAGCGTCCTCTAAATTCCGTCCTCTAAAGCTACAGTGTTAACAGATTCACATTTTTCATTTATTTTTCATTTTTCTTTGTTTTCTTCTCATTTGACGCTACATAAATGATACGTAAAAATTGTATTTATTAATTTTGAAACTAATAAATTCGAAATGTCAATATTAATTACATTGCTTGTTTTGTTGTTGTGTAATTGTTGTCGATAACGCGCCACATAGTATAATATCGTTGGCAAAATATGTTTTCAAATGGACAAGCTTGCACCGTAAGTCAGTACTCTTCTTCGAGAAGCCATAGCCTAGCTTCCCTTGCACGACAACCGCATGGCTTCTATCCGAAGCGTACTTCCTCTATAAATACCAAGTGAGCCTTCCATACTTCACTCAACCTTGCCTTTACAAACTCCACAACCATGAATCCCTACTTAGAAAACAATTTTCTTGTGCGGTTGATGGAAGAAATGGAAGAGGAAGAAGAAGAGTTGCAGTTGGCGAGGCACATTGTGAATAGGAGGCGACGTGCACGCAATGAGCGTCGTCATGGTGGTTCGATTCCAGGGCGTGTTAGGATTCATCGTGATCACATGAGCGGCGATGCAAGAATCCGAGCGGACTACTTTGGAGCGAACCCCGTGTACACGGATGCTCAATTTCGTAGGAGGTATTTACAATTAACACATTCTTTTTACCATGTACAAAACTTCATGACCCCTATTATGACACATGAATTGTATGGTAGGTTCCGCATGCGTCGCCATGTCTTTGAGTGCCTTGTTGATGTTGTGCAACAAGTGGATCCTTATTTTATTCAGCGTCCAAATTGTGCGGGTGAGATTGGTCTTTCTGCTCTACAGAAAGTTGTTGCTGCTGTTCGAATCCTTGCTTACGGTATTTCGGCTGATGCCGTTGACGAATACGTACGCATTGGGGAATCTACTGCTCATGAGGCATTGAAACACTTTTGCACGGCCGTCCAAACCGCGTTTGCTCCGTATTATCTCCGTGCACCAAATGCAGAAGATATCGCACGCCTTCTCCAAGTTGGCGAGTCACGTGGCTTTCCTGGTATGCTTGGTAGTGTTGATTGCATGCATTGGGAGTGGCGTAACTGCCCAAGTTCATGGAAGGGGATGTTTACAGGGCGTGGTAAACATCCTACCATGATCTTGGAAGCTGTTGCGTCGTATGACCTGTGGATATGGCATGCATATTTTGGTCTGCCAGGTAGTTGCAACGATATAAATGTTCTTCACCGTTCAAACCTTTTCGAAAGGCATCTGAGCGGTGACACACCTCCAGTTTCATTCACTGTGAATGGTCACACGTACAATATGGGATATTACCTAGCAGACGGGATTTACCCTGACTGGCCCGCATTTGTCAAGACAATCCGTAACCCCTACGACGTTAGAACCCAACACTTTGCAACAATTCAAGAGTCTGCTCGAAAAGATATAGAACGAGCTTTCGGTGTACTCCAGAAGAGATGGGGTGTGGTCCGTGGACCTGCATACGGTTGGAGTCCTGAACACATTGGGGACATCATGAAAACATGCATAATATTGCACAACATGATAGTAGAAGACGAAGGTCCATTGTCTTTGAACACAACCTTTGAAAACATCGGAGTGCTGGCAGACACAACTCAAGGTTCAATGGAAGAGCGCAACGACTTCGTCAATCAAAGGTACAACCAACTGAAAGACCGCAACAAATATACTCAGCTTCAGGTAGATCTGATACACCATCACTGGGCGCGACATGGAGCCGGAGTTGCATAGGAGGCAATCAAACAAGTTCTGTCATGGCTGTTCTTATCTACTATCGAACTGTCTTTGTTTACTTTACATTGTTGTACTGTCTGTGTTAGTGTCATGTCTGTTCTTATCAAGTGTGTGTACTGTGTGTCTTAGTGTCGAAGTGTCTCATGCTGCTGTTTCAATTCAATAACAAGGAGTACTACTGTCATGCAACCACATGTGTGTACAAATGCTAAACAAAAACTGCAGCAAGCTCACAGTTCATGAAACCAAATAGTTCAACACATATAGTAAAACATTCAGGTACAAACCATGACAAATAGTTCAAAACAAATACTTGAAAACAAATAGTTCAAAGACGACCTAAAAGAATCTGGTACAAACCAGATTAGGGTCTGACGACAGCAAGCTCACAGAAACAAGTCCGAGTACGCCTCATTCATAAATGACAAACAAACATATTAAGTAAGGAACCTTCACTGGCCAGATGAAGTAGACCCAGTAACCCTTGCCAGTATCTCTTGTTGCTTGGCTTCATAGTACTGGCGCAGTAGAGGGTTACATTTGCTCAAATCCATGCTTAAGATCATTATCTCCTCTTCCTTGTCCTCCTTTAGTTTCTGCCTTTCAAGCCTTAACTTCTCTAGGTTCAACTTCTTCTTTTCTAGGAGCAATTTCTGCCTCTCATTTCTGTTCATCGAATCCAACTTCTTTTCCTCAGTTGTAACAGCTGTTTTGTACACTGACAGGCGCTCCAAAGAAAGATCTCCCATGCGTGTCATAAACTCAGAATCTGATGAAGATGTGTCAACAGATTTAGTCCTCTTTGCCTTTTCCTTAGAAGAATCTCGACCAAGTGGCCTCTTCGATGTGAAGCTTGATGGTACAGATTCTTCTGCATCCACATCGACAGTGTTAGAATGTGTGGGATTAGCGTTGGCTTGCTGATGTTGTTGTCCCATGTGGTTGTCCATCCATTTTGGTTGGTCCTTAAGAATGGCCCAACAGTGTAAAAAGTGGAAAGGCTTCTTCTCAATTGCTGCAAACCTAGAAGCTGCCAGTGATGTCTGCCACATATAACAAATGGTTACAACACGAACATACTAACAAACCTCTAAATAGTGATGTCAAAATGTTACATGAAAGATGTACCTTGTCTGCGTCACTGAGTCCACTAGGATTCTGTCGGAGGACTGCCATCATGTATCCAGCAAAAGTGGAACACTGTGTTTTGATAGTATCCCATCTACTCATCAAAGATTTTGTGGACCTTTCTGGCAATGTTCCTCGTCTTGAGTTGTATGCTTCAGTAATTCTACTCCAAAATCCTTGACGTTTCTGCCCTGTGTTAATAATGGGATCGCAACTAACAGCTAGCCATGCATGGCATACCCTTGTGTCCTCTTCAGCAGTGAAGTTTGCTAGCTTAGTTCTTTGAGTTGGCTTTTTAGGACCAGCTGCTGTTCTTGAGCCCTTGGGTTGGCAATGAACTTGAAATTCAGAATGTTGTGTTCCGATAGGCTGCTCGTCAATCTGGCTAAGGAAGCTTCCATATTGAGACATCACCTGGTTCCAATCACTCCCCATTCTATGCAATAGAGGCAGATCAAACATGATATAAATGAGCATGTAGTCATCATGTAACATGGTATAAAGTAAGGCAAACATAGTCCAACAAAACACAATAATTATTGTAGTAACTGAACCAGTTTCGGTTTACATAGACCAGAACATTTAAATCCCCCAAAAGCATGATCATACCAGCCGACAAGTACACCTGAACATAGACCTGAACATGCTACAATACTTGTACTGAAGTTAAACCTAGAACACTAGTACGGATATGTGTCGTCGATTGAGTAGTCACGACCATCGTCGTAGCCCACAAGGTCTTCATAGTTAATTGGTGACTCTTCGTCTATCAGTAGGTCGTCTTCTGAACCATCTTCTATCAGAAGGTCCTCTACTGCTTCCTCTTGTTGTGGATGTTCTTTCACTTGACTGTTAGCCATATTTTCTACCTCCCACTGAGTTTGCACTGCTACGTCCTCAAGATCCTTAGCGAGGTCGTCAATCTCAACTAGTGCTCGGTTAAATTCGTCGACCAAAGGTGAGTTGAAAGGCTGGAAGGCTGATTTGACGACATCAACGATGTCACAACTACGCTTTTGAACAACTCTGAGCAGAGTAGCCAGTGCTTTACGGAGCTTTTCGTTCTCCGAATCCATGGCTACATCAAACACAGTGTTGAATTAGTTAACACCGACTACAATTTACGTATCTTATACAAACTACTGAATCGAAGGGATTCCAAACTATGAGCCATTGATGCATGAAATTGAAGCGCATTATTTAGAAAGCTCCAGATCGTAAACCCTAAACATCCCACAAACCCTAATCCATGCCCCAAAATACGAACAATAAAATACGGTAATGATTCAGTACTAAAAAAAAGGATTTATGTAGTTCGTACCTCGCTCTTCGCGGATCTGGCTCGGTGGACCGAATCGAAGACGAAGACGACGGCGGCGACGAGCTTCTCTTCCTTTTGCCGGCTGCCTTCGACGAAGTCGGCGGACGACGAAGCCTTTTGCCGATGGCGACTCTCCGACGACGAACAGGGGGAAGTTGGCTTGGATCTTGGGTTGCGGTGGGTCGCGCGGCCTCGGTTCGAAGGGGTGCGAGCTCTACGCCGACAGACCCGCCTCCGCACGGCCGCTTCTCGCCCTCCTGCCTCGATGCCGGCGGCGAAGCGCGCCGGATCGAGGGCTCGGCCCCGGAAGATGTAGTCGCCAGCGCGGGGTAGGAGGACGCGGAAGTTTCCTCGCGGAGGCTGGTGGACGAGCAGCGCGGATAGCGCACTCCCGGAGCCCTCCACATTTAGAGTGCCTGCCACATCCTCTATAATTTAGAGGACGCTATAGAGTCCCTTGCTGGAGCCGTAGGGGACCTGACAGTCCTCTATATTTAGAGGACAGGACCCTTTACAGGATGTTGATGGAGACAGCCTGAGTGTGACTCATGTTGAGTGCGTGACGTGTGGGAGGCTAAGAGCATGAGAGACGGAGTCCAGGTACCATTTCATATTTTTCATCGAGACCGGCTAAGTGGGCTGGGGCATTTGGGCTGTACTGGGCTACAAGGCTACAATAATTTGGTCAACATGTGTGGTAGTATCTACAACATTTATACTATAGGGTTTAACAAACCCATAAATTTACGGGTATGGGTATTAATATCCCACGCCCAAACCCATATATATATATATATGTGGATTTAGGTTATCACCCATTAAAAAACTCGTGGTTTAAATATTAGCCTATACCATACCCTAATAGGATAAAAATCTGTCGGGTTTTGGGTAACGGGTACCCGTGTGGAGGTGAGTGTTGGGGGAATTTATCTCTGCCGAATGTCCTCAAGACGAAGATACTGTCTGTAAACGATAAAATCGAATACCGAAGCTACACCGAATATGTGTAGAAAAGCCGAAGGTGAACAACTTCGGTTTAAGGTGATAGCGAAAGTCAAGCATAATGTTGAGTCGAATAGGAAAAGACTAGTTAATCTATGTTGTTTTGTATTAGAATCATATGTACATGTTAAGGCCATAAATGTATTTTTACTCGGACTACGTCTCGTGTCTATAAATAGGTGAACAGTACCTCCATACTGTTTACTCTGGATTTTAATTGCTCTCGCGTCATTACCTTTGAGCAAACCGATCAATGTAATATAAATTCTGATAATGTTTATACGTTTATCATGGAATAAATATGTGAATGGACAACACATCTCATGTGTATAAACTCTTATTTTTATGAATGATGAAGACATGTTCTTTATGACCTTCGTCTGAAAATCATATGTCCTAAATGAAATAATGCTTCAAAGGACGAAGGTCCTTAACATTTAACAATTATGTTGCCTTATTCTTAATTCATAACAGTTGAGAACAAGTGACAAACAGTGAGCTCGTGATCGTGAATGCACTGGGAAGACGGGCTTGAAGCACTTGGGTTGAAACTAGAGATGGCAATGGGTAAATACCCACCGGGTATTACTACCTCATACACATACCCACGACACAAAAATAACTCCATCGGGTCCCCCATATACATTGGCGGGTATGAATTTACCCTCATACCCATACCCTTGTGGGTATGGGTTACCTATCGGGTCATCCATACTGACAAAACTAAACATCTATCAAAATATTATATTATACAAATGTCAAGTATATCCATCTAAATACCATTACAAAATTTCTAGCATCATTTAACCATCCATTCAACACACCAAAGATAATTGGATAAAGTAGTAACACTAGGATAGTACTACATAACACATTATATGTTCCATTACATGGTCATTAAATTGTCGTTAAGCCTTCTATTACATTATGGCCTAAAAGGTTGTTAAATAGTAAAAAAGGATGGATGACTAAAGTCCAAGTTCATGCTTGGGCTAATTTATATTGGGTATTTTATACCCACGGGTTAACGGGTATGGGTGAAGGTGGAACATTCTAATACCCGTTTACCCATTGGGTGAAGATTTTTGTCCAATAACAGACCCAGGGGTAGAATATTTAGCCTACATACATACCCTAATGGAGTAAATACTCATCGGATATCGGGTCGCGGGTACCCATTGCCATCTCTAGTTGAAACCGAAAATAGAACATGGTGGGTCAAAGTTCGTTTTCTAGTTTAAACCAGATTAAAAACTGAAAATCAAATTAAGTTTCGGTTTCTGAAGATTGGCAACCGAATAATACTATGGTTTGATCGTTTTTTGTTTCGTTTTTCGGTTTTCGGATTTTATGCCTAAGCCTATTATACATCGAGTGAACATTAAAGATATCATGGGGGCGGGCTCAGGAATCGGAGGATGAGTATTCGGAATTTTAGTTGGCATATTTTTTTAACAGATTAAATTTGTTATTTATGGGGTACGGATAATTATCCATCAGACACAAATATGGTATAATTTGTTATCCACAGATATAAGTATGAATATAATAAGATATTTATTGGTAAATTTTTTATAGGTATGGATATACCGTATCCATAACTGTTACTCGATGGGTATCTGACATAAGTACAAATCGACGAACGTATATGAGTATAGGTATGGATTGAATTTTGTCTCGTAATTATGGATTTGTAAACTATATACTCGTGTCCCAACCACGTGGTTGCTATCCCTAATCACATGGTAGGAAAATGAAAAAGAGCGAAGTTTGGACTAAATAGCTGTAAAACGGTGTTATTTTATGTTTTTATAATATTTTAGTGCATAGATATAATATATATACATATATATAAATTTTGTTGCTAAAAAATAATGAGTATTCAATTGAATACCCTTGCTTCTACATGGGCCCGCTCCTGCAATCCTAGTCAAATTTCTACGAAAGTGCATATTGTATTGTTATTCAACCGAACATATGCAATTTGTGCCGCTAGATTGATTCATTAGACTCTATTTTGTTCTACCAATCCACGACATAATGAATCATTTAACGGAACGGTGCTTAAAACATTTTCCACCACTGTGTTCTCTTGCCGTAGTAGATTGTAAAGTTGTAGATATTATTTTTTTCAAAGAGAATTTCCAAGCCAGTTGTCCTCTCAAAATCTCACATGATTACCATCGTAGAGTTTAAAGGTTCCAAATTTTTTAAACTTTATTTTACTTTCACTAGTGGAAGTGCACGTGCGGCACACACATGATAAAAAAATATTAAATGCATGATTTTATATACACCTATATATAGGCTAAAATTGGCAAACCTGAGCACCATACAATTGTTGGGTCCACATAGTTCTGTT
Organism: Zea luxurians; assembly: GCA_029449295.1. Lineage (NCBI taxonomy): Eukaryota > Viridiplantae > Streptophyta > Magnoliopsida > Poales > Poaceae > Zea > Zea luxurians. Next base: position 8,022,370 of record JAOPSE010000026.1, on the reverse strand, counting down.
CATCATATATTCTATTTACACATAGCTGTAATGTCGTCCCTAAGAGAAAAATAATATTAATCTCAATGCTGCAGTATTAAATGCATGATGTTTACTATCAAGAAGACTAGAATATGAGGCGCCTAGATGAATAATGTAAACATGAAAACTACATTCTTTCATGAATATGTAGTCCCTATTAAAGTCCATGGTAACTCGTTGGGCATCGTCTAGTTACTACAGAGAGCAAAGACACACAACTTATGTTCTAGTAGATAAATTAAAATGTCAATAGAAAAATGTTAATAAGTGCCTTGCCCTGCCTCTAAAATCGGCAACAAAAACTAAATCGAGAGACCAGTTGTCCATAATATGTATATCAAATAGCCAGCTTGAGTTCCCGAGACATAGAAAATAAGGTTACCAGAATAACCAGCTTGAGTCCCCGAGACAAAGAAAATAAAGTTACCAGAATAGCCAGCTAACTCTAACTAACAAAGATTGTACAGAAATTACCTTCAAATGATTAACAATCATTTTGAGATTATTTTTATATCCTAAAACGGGAACATGTTATCACTCGCCAGTTCTTCCTACCAGGGCTGCATCATTTGCTCCAAAGAAAATAGTGGTTGCAAGAGGGGGTGCTAAACTATCCTACAAGGCATATGACGATTTGCCGCATATCAATATGTATGACAACACACTAACTTTACACCAATATGTGCACAAGTACCATGTTGCTAGGCTGGATGGAACTATCTTACCAACGGAAAGATGTGATGTACTAAAAAAAGAGCCCATCTTATGTTGTATCCACCATAGCCTCTAACAACTACATCAGCTTGACACAGAAAAAAACGAATATTATGTACATCAGTAAGGGAAACTAAGAAGGAAAATGACAAAAATCCACCTAAACATTATGGGTGACGTTTCTGTTAGAATCACGTTTAGGGTTTAGGTTCTTTCCATGCAATTACTCTCTCACCATTGTGTAATAGGCCAGATCTAGTTAACTCAAGTCTATTAATACAACAACCATCCCTAAGACAGAGTTAGGGTTTCCCACATGGTATAGAGCTAGATTTATTTTTTCCCACCCACCTCCCTCCCAGCCGTCGGTCCCCAGCCGCTGTACTGGCATGATATTTCTATAAACTACGTGACGAAACTCTTCGCTGAAACTTCTGAGTCGACGAAAGTGATGCTTTGGAACCAAATTTTTGTGTTCCTGCTGAAGACCATTGTACATCGTCGCTAGATGGCTGTGTGGATTCTATTCAACATGGAAGCCCGCTAGATCTGCTGCGGCGGTCGCTGGTGGACGCCACGCCGCACGTGACGATGGGTGGCGCTCCAGCCCCCGTACTTCGGTGGTTCGAATCCCGGCCGCAGCTCACACCCCTCCCTCCTCTTTTGTCACTACATTCAGGCGAATCTTGCCCTATCGTGCCAGCCGGGTGACCATGGCAGTGTAAGCAGACTGGGGACGATCGTGGCCTCTGTCGTTGCTCCCGAGTAGGAATGGCAATGGGTACGGGTATGGGTAAATAACCACGAATAATTATCCATTGGATATGGGATATGGGTATGATAGAATTTGGTATATCCGCGGGTACGGTTATGGATATATTAAGGTATCCGCGGATAATTTTTTCGCGGGCCGTTACCTAATGAATATCTGACATGAGGGCCATCCAGATTTAATATATTATCCTAAATTCTCATTTTCAATTTTTTATCTATGACATGTTGTTTGGTGCTGAAATTATCATTTAATGCTGTTGAAATGATAATTATTTTTAAAATATGATAAAATTGTTGTTTGATGTTGAATATTAAAATTGTAGTGGACCGGCGTATAACGGGTATCCGCTAGATAGCGGATACCCGGTGGGTACGGTTATGGGTAGAGATTCATACCCACGAACATTTATGGGTATGAGGATGGGTTGAGTTTTGTCTCGTGGGTATGGATTCGTGAACTATATATCCACGTACTACCCACCCGATCACCACCCCTACTGCCGAGGCACCTAGCACTACCAGTTGTGTCGAGGTTCCCCTTCCCACCTCCATTGCCTTGCATGCGTTCACATAATTTGTGTGAAAATTTGTGTTATGGAAAACATTATAGGTACTAGTATCATTGTACGGTATAACTATAACCTTCTATTGTTTTGGGTAATTGTGTTTCACACAAATTACGGATTTCTATTTGTGTCAGTATGGTTTATGTGATTTTAGGCATCGAATTATTTGTGAATATATTGTTATCCATCTTTCAACATGTTTTGAATAAAACACAAATAAAACCTACCAAAAATTTATTTTTTTCTAACTAGGTCAGGAAATTCAGTAAAAAGGGAAAAATTCGGTCGGAAAAATGTGAAATTCAAATTTTCAATATGAAAACACAAACCGTTCGAGAAATGCGAAATTCGGTTATTTCCGGTTTTCGGAAACGGATGCAATTCGGGTCAAAACAAGATGGGTAACTGTGAACCCTACACAGAGAGGTATGCAGGTAATTACAACAAGACTAACCCCCAAAACTCTAACGAGGTTCTAACACTTTAGATTAGAGAATTGGATAAATACTTCCTCTTACCGAAACTAAAATTCATTTTAGATTTTAGTTGATTCATACAATAATTAATGTATATATTTTGCATATGTGTCTAGATTCATTAGCATCCCTTTAATTGTATATATAAAAACTAAGAGCTTAAGCGAATACTTACTAACTCGTGATAGAGCTAGTATAAAATGATCTCAAGCTGGCAGTGGCATAGTCCACAACCAGCCCAATGCCTTTCATGCAGCTAGGCTGTCTTCTTTAAACGGCCCAGCTATATACCTTACAATATTGGGCCGTGTGCTAGCCTGCGGGACGGAATGAAAACTGAAAAGAGCGCTCAGCAGCACACCACCCCGTTGAACAAATTGTCGCATAATTCTGAAAAAAAAACACAACTTTATCCCATAATTCTCAGATAAAAAACGTCACACGAGACTTAGGGTGTATTTAGCATGGCTTCAAAGCAGGACTCTAAAAATGAGTTGACAAGATCCTGCTAAATACCCTAACTTTAGAGTTACAAATTCTACAAATTCTATGAAGTTTTTAAAGCGTGTTTGATATGGCTCTACGTTGTAGCTTAAATGTGGAGCTGTAGTTTATAATATTAATTTAAATAGTTTTAAAAATATTTTAAATCTAAATAATAAATAAAATGACTTATATAAATATCTTCTAAAGGCTTACGGCTTTAGCTCCACGATTTTTTGAAACACCTTATGACCTGCTCCATCAACTATATCAAATTTTCTGAAGCTGGATCTGTCCCAACAGAGCCTTAGGGCTGTAGTATGGATTTAGAGTACCTATTTTGGTACTCCGAAAACTCTAAAAATGTGCCAGGTTAAAAAGGTTTCGAAATAGCACTTTAAAACGAAGAAGACGGTACTGAAAATGGGACATACGAGTAGTGAATGTTTGGTTTTGTCCTTAGTAGAAGGGACTAAAATTTAAAGTGAGAACAGCACGAGATTGAACAAAACAAAAACCACATGCGACGAGCAACTAGATGATCTCTGTTGCGTTACGTTTTGGATTGTCCAAGTTGTGTAATAATCTTAAACTAATCTCGCTGAATATTCGTCACCTGAACGGAGGCTGTCGCGCGCCAGCTGTGAGGAGTCGAGGTCCATCATCAGCTAGACAGCAACGGCAGTTGTATAATGTAACATTGAGCGAGGTGCATGTGTCGATTAATTAAATTTTAGAAACTTAACGTAGCGAAGAAAGGGGAGCAATGCACGTACTGACGACAGGGTTAGGCTGAGTCCAGTGTACAGCCTCCCTCTCGCCCCTGTCAGTCAGCTCTCGCCTCCACTCTCGCCCCTGCTGCTCCAGTGCACAGGCTGCAGCATGCTACAGCCTTAGGTTATAGCCACGTCAGCTTTTCTATTTCAGAATTAAGTGGACTAACTGCTACTCCAAACAGTCAAAAATGCCTAGGTGGACCAACTAGAATGTGCCAACTCACTCTCGCCTCCCGCTCTCGCCCGCCGCGCCAGCGCGTCGCCCCGTTCCCGCCCTCCTCTCGCCCGAGCACGCTCTCCAGTGCAGGCGAGAGCGAGGCGACAGGCACGCTGTCGCCGGGCGACGCGGCCATCGCCCGCTCCCGCTCTCCCGCTCCTCTCCCGTCCCACTATCGCTCCCGTACGTTTCTCTCGCCCGTGCTTCCCGCCTGCCCGTGCTTCCGGCCTGCACTGGCACCAGCCTTTAGGATCGAGACTTAATTGACAGTAAAGATCGCGTGAGAATGGAAGCAAATCCGAAAGCTGTAAGCCATAGCCAGCACGATTTTTTAAATATCAAGCTAGTACACTCGATCTCCGGTACGTTGTTTACTTGTTTTTAAAACTTTGAACACTTCGTATTATTCAAAATATTTATTCGAAAATGTAAAATTTTAAGTCAGGTTCAAACGACATTAAATAATAAAATAAATCACAAAAAAATAAATTATAATTTATGATTTTTTTAATAAAACTAGCGATTAAAGTTTTTTTTAAAAGTGTTATAGTGTAATATATTTAAGAACGGAGCTAATTATAATTATAATATCGAACAGCTAGCACGCAGGAAAAAGAAAAGTCGTCTGTGCTGCTGCGATTGGATTGGAGAGGAAGAGAATATACTACAGTTGAATTGAAGATTCAAAGCGTACGTACGGTGGGTGTGTGAGCACGTGAGCCGATTACGACCTGGCAAAGCCAGGTGAATGGAATCTGACTCTGCGCAATTAAGCACCTCCGATCCGATTAATAACTGGGCTTGCGTATGTCAGCTCGTATTCGTACAGTTTACTACTACGTAATACTGGGAGATTCTAAGCTAGGGTACGGTGCACGGCACGGGTCTGTTTGTTATTAATATATATCATTTGTCGTCATAAACATCGGTGATCTTTTGTACAAGAATTTAAACTTAAATTGGTTTGATCAGAGAAGAACTGCTCCTTTTCAAACCCAGACCGTAGCAAAACTAGCTAGATACGGAGCCTGCCTGTCGGGTTAAGCGCTATGCATCGTTGACTTTGTACTTTACAGATCAGTCAGTGAGCTAGTTGGACAAGCAGGGCGCGGCAATATAAATTCAAATGCAAGAATCAACGATCTTATTAGCTTGTCGGCGCCGCACCTTGCTTGGCCGTGGTATACGTCATTAGTAGCTTGAGGCATCTCCTAACCCCTCCGGCGCCGTTTTCGTTATAAATTGAGGTTATTATTGTAGCTATCATGCACTGTCACGCTTGCGTCACTACTACGTATGTGAATTTTACTACTGAATCTTTGGAACCAATTCTTACGACGACAGCAAATAGGTATCAATTCTTACGACAGCAAATATGTAATATGAAACTATCTTACACGAAAAATATGTTTATTTATTTTGTGTGTGAAACTTGCATCAATTTTTTAATTTGACTAAACCTATAAGATATATCGTTATTGGAGAGCGTACAAGTACATCATTAGCCATATTCAGAGTAAAATAATCTAAGAAGAAAATGCTCTCTTCTCAGACGGTACACTGTAGCGGCGCGCGGTACCGGCAGAATCTCCGTTTATATAGAGCACTAAATTAAAGCATGCTTGGAAGTACGTGTACGCATGACCAGAATGGCGCATCCACCAATCAGCTCACTACACCATGGCAAGCTGCAAATAAAAAATAATATATAATACAGAGGAAATCAAACTCTATTGATCGGAGAGAGAGAGAGAGACGCCAGCCACTAGCAGTCCAGTTGATGGTAAGCTTCCTTTAATTTGCAGACACATATGACGGGAACATTTTTGGTGTAAACAAATCCTTCCGTACAACCATGTCAATTTTTAATCTGAACCACATGATGATGATTTAAAGAGACGCGCGAGAGTGGATAATTTCGTAATTAACCATCCGTTCCTAATCACACTTTTGCAAATCTCTCCTCTCACCCGCGCTCGCCCTCTCGGATCAACATCACATGGTCCAAATTAGAAGTTTCCACGGTTGCACAAGGGGTTGGTTTGCACCAGATATGTTATCCACATGTGACCTAGAGTGAAAAAAAAATCACTAAAACATTAACTACCTTAAAACAACAGATCAATTAATGAATTAGATAAACTTTAGCTAGAGATTAATAAATACTATTACCTCATTAAGTCTTCAACACCTCCAATAACTGCTAATATATGGGGCCTAATAAACTTTCACTGGCAGCGTTAGTACACGTACACTTACTTTTAGGTAAACGTCTAGCCGAGGTAGAGAAGCAGTAACCACACAGAAAAGTGTGAAAAGATGGCCATGGTCATGGACCTACAGTACGCCACACGTGACAGCGATAGGCAACGAACTCCAAAAGATGTTTATTACCGACACAAAGGTCCAAAAGATGTCAAAGGTTTGCACCGCTAGATGCTAGATTTACCCGGAGAAGTTTCTCCGGACTCCGGGCCCCGCAAAGTTATTTTTTTTTTCTGGCTTTAGATTTTTTAAGTTATTTTTTTTCAAGAAAAGAGAGGAGTTTATTATGGACGTAGTAAAAGTATTCGCTAGAGATAGAGATTATTAGAGGTAGTCGCAGTGTTGCACGCTGGCCACTAATTTCACCACACCGCACTCTATATAGCTGCCAAGCTTGACCGCAGCTTACCCAGCCCAATAAGCAGCGAGAGAGGGTCGTCGAGGTCGTCTCTAGCTAGCTAGAGCTAGCTGCTAAGAGAGAGAGATAGAGAGGTATACGTAGGACCGCCGGCCGGCAACTAACTAACATGTCGTCGTCGTCCGGGACGACGATGCCGCTGGCGTACCAGACGTCGGCGTCGTCTCCCGAGTGGCTGAACAAGGGCGACAACGCGTGGCAGCTGACGGCGGCGACGCTGGTGGGGCTGCAGAGCTTCCCGGGTCTGGTGGTCCTGTACGGCGGCGTGGTGAAGAAGAAGTGGGCCGTGAACTCGGCCTTCATGGCGCTGTACGCGTTCGCGGCGGTGTGGATCTGCTGGGTGACCTGGGCCTACAACATGTCCTTCGGCGACAGGCTGCTGCCGCTGTGGGGCAAGGCGCGGCCGGCGCTGAGCCAGGGCGGGCTGGTGGGGCAGGCCGGCCTCCCCGCCACGGCGCACCACTTCGCCAGCGGCGCCCTGGAGACCCCGGCCGCGGAGCCGCTGTACCCGATGGCCACGGTGGTGTACTTCCAGTGCGTGTTCGCGGCCATCACCCTGGTGCTGGTCGCCGGGTCGCTGCTGGGCCGGATGAGCTTCGCGGCGTGGATGCTGTTCGTGCCGCTCTGGCTCACCTTCTCCTACACCGTCGGCGCCTTCTCCGTCTGGGGCGGCGGGTTCCTCTTCCAGTGGGGCGTCATCGACTACTGCGGCGGCTACGTCATCCACCTCTCCGCTGGCTTCGCCGGGTTCACGGCAGCCTACTGGGTCAGTCGATCGATCGACCGATCGATCATCTGCTAATAATGCATGCGTGCAGAGTGCAGTGTTCATCAGTGAACTGAACTCGTATATATATGCATGCAGGTGGGGCCCCGGGCGCAGAAGGACAGGGAGAGGTTCCCGCCCAACAACATCCTCTTCACGCTCACCGGCGCGGGCCTGCTGTGGATGGGGTGGGCCGGCTTCAACGGCGGCGGGCCGTACGCCGCCAACGTGGTGGCGTCCATGTCGGTGCTCAACACCAACATCTGCACCGCCATGAGCCTCCTCGTCTGGACCTGCCTCGACGTCGTCTTCTTCAAGAAGCCCTCCGTCGTGGGCGCCGTCCAGGGCATGATCACCGGACTCGTCTGCATCACGCCCGCCGCAGGTCACCATGCATGCATCATGCGTCGTTTCTCTCGTTTCCTTGTCAAAAAATTTCACCTCCTCGATCAATCGCCCGCCCGGTTGGTGTACCTCCCTCCGTACATGCATGTGCGATGAACGCAACCGCGTGCTCGCTCTCTAGCTGGCTAGATTCTCTTATTAGGGTACGGTGGTGGACTAGTATGCAAACTACGGCGCTGAATGGTTGACTTTGAATTCAAAATACAAATGGTTCTCTTCTCTGGTTGCCATCACAGTTCCGTCAGGAATCAGGAATCTCTTGTGTGCCAGCTACTTTGTCCTAGCTACAGTACCTTCTTAAGTTGCCTTCTAGAAGTCAGTTACCTAAAGTCAATTTTTTGTCTCCGTTTTTACCTTTCATTTGCACACAAAGTGCTTGTGGAGAAAGGTACAATTAATTATGACACTGGACGCACACGTACGTTCACACTTCACTGTCTGCTGCTGTCGATCAATCGGCATTATATATAGTATCACATACAATAATCACGCATAATTTGTGTAGTAATATTATTAATTATTAATGGCGATTTTCGTGGTCTAGTTGATCTTCCCTGCCTGCCGACGATCTACCATGCATGCATGCAGAATGATCTGACGACGGCACGGTGTGCATCCATCAATCCATGCAGGGCTGGTGCAGGGGTGGGCGGCCATGGTGATGGGCGTGCTGGCCGGCAGCGTGCCGTGGTACACGATGATGATCCTGCACAAGCGGTCCCGGCTGCTGAAGCACGTGGACGACACGCTGGGCGTCATCCACACGCACGGCGTGGCGGGGCTCCTGGGCGGCCTGCTCACGGGGCTCCTCGCCGACCCCACCCTGTGCGCGCTCTTCCTGCCCGTCACCAACTCCAAGGGCGCCTTCTACGGCGACGGCGCGCAGCTCGGCAAGCAGCTGGCGGGCGCGCTCTTCATCATCGCCTGGAACGTGGCCGTCACCTCCATCATCTGCGTCGCCATCAACGCCGTCGTCCCGCTGCGCATGACCCAGGACAAGCTCGAGGTCGGCGACGACGCCGTCCATGGCGAGGAGGCGTACGCGCTCTGGGGCGACGGCGAGCTCTACGACGTCACCGACCACGGGCCACGCGCCGCCGCCGCCGTCGCGCCCATGTCCACGCCCCCGAATTGAAATAGCTGCGAGAACCTCCTGTGCGTCCGTCCGTCCATCCATCCATCCATCCATCCATCCATCCATCGCGTGTTGATAACCACCGTTCATTGTGAAAAATACCAAGTGCACGAGCTAGCTAGCTAGTAGGCCTTGCTGTTGCTGTTCCTCCTCTTCTTAATCCAACATCGCATGTACTGTACATTGCTGTGTATGTGAACGTCGCATGTAGTGTGCATTGCCGTCGCATGAAAAAGACGGCATACCGAAGAATCAGTCAACAAAAGCTTCCTTGTTTCCTCGTCCTTGTGCAGTTTTGCACTAGTTTTAGATTGTTATCAAGAAGCAGGACGATACAGTTATGATATATAACAGTATAAATGGGATATATGCAGATCTGTTCCTATTGAGCTGGTTTTTTTTAAGGCTTTGCTCAAAGAAAGGACGGAAGTTAATGGCGCCGGGTATGGTGTAATAGGAGTCCCGTTTAGTTCATCACCAGTGTGTCATCCTCGAGTGCATCTAGTGTTAGAGAGCACCGCTGCGATCGTTTCATACTAGCTTCGACAATTAAAATTTATGTGTACGTGTTCTGAATATGGATGTTGTGCTCGATGAGTCTAAGATTTATATTAATTGGGACAGAACGTCCCTACATCTAGTCTTCGACGGCTCGCTCGCGCTACCGGCACCTTGTTGCTTAATACTCATAGTAGGGATTACAAGCAGGCGAGAGAGCGAGGGGTTCCCAAGTCTTTTGTGAGTAGCGATTCCAAAGGATTATGTATTTTGTGCTCACTACCTAGCTAAGCCATTAGTGTTGTGTGTCTTGTTCCCCTTGGCCTCCCGTGCGACCGCGAACGACCCTCTCCCTTTTATAGACCAAAGAGGGGACGGTTACAAGTGGCTTCTCGTGGAAGAAATTTAGTGTGTCTGGATAGACTAAAACGTTTACCTTTGGTAGAAACATGTCCATCGATATTTGCCTTGGTCATATGAGCTCTCTGGTTGGGCTCATTAAGTCTCACTACGGGAGCTACAGTCATTTTCGGCGGCCAAAAACCACAAAAAATAAGGCATTTGCCGTCGAAAATAAGCTATTTTCGACAGTTCCTGACTGCCAGAAAAATCAGCCAAAAATAAGCCTTTATTTTCGGCGGCCGCCAGACCAGCCACCGAAAATAGGCTATTTTCAGCGGCCACCAGACCAGGTCGTCGAAAATAAGGCCTGCCGAAAATAGTATTCTTATTTTCGGCGGCCCCTTGATGCCGCCGAAAATATCTAATTTCAGAGAAAAAATTGAGAAAAATGCAAAAATAACAGCAAATTTATAATATAATCACAATGAAAATAACAAAAACACTAAAACCACAATAGCACAATTCACAAATAGTCCACAATATAAAGTTGGAGTTCATTACAACATACGAGTGCACAAACAGTCCATAGAACATAAAGTTCACAAATAATCCATTACAACGCACAATTCAGCATAAAGCTAACTCCATCACATATCAGGATCATTGGAGTTGTGTCCACTACCTCCAGAAGCGAAAAACTTGTTGACAAAGTCGTGTAACGGGTTTGGATTCTAAAGAAAAAAGAAGACATTAATAACGACATTGGTTACATGTATGACCACTATTCAAACAAATTGTTTCTCAAACTAACCTCTCTTGGAGTAGCTCCCTCCCCTGCATAAGCTCCTCCTGGTGCTGGTATCACCGATGGTGGCGTGTTGTGGTCCATGACCCCGGATCCCTACAAAATCAAGTTTAGTAAAGATTTGAAATTAGGTTGATATAAATGACAAGTCTTAACTAAATTGAAGCACGTGAGGTGGAGGTGGCGGAGCATGTAATCCCTACTGAGGCATCGGCGGCTGAAACTGAGGGAAAACAAATGGTTGCTGATGTGCCTGCTGTGGAAACCAAGACTGTTGCAAATATAATATGTTAGTTATAGAACCAATATCGAGCGTGTTGAGAAGAAATAAGACACTCACGTTCATTGCTTGTTGGGCCTGTATGTTGTAAGCAGCCATGTACTTTGATTGCTCTTTGAAGAATGCCATTTGTTGTTGTCGCAGCTCTTCACGAAACTTTTCTTGCTGCTCCCTCATAGCTTCCTCCATGCTAGATACAGAGCGGCGACTACGGCTGCTACTACCACAACCCGCCTGCGACGAAGAGCCGCCACAAGAACGCAACTCCGTCGAATCGATAACACCGGTAAACATAGAATATCTTGAAAAACAAGAAAATTAGCTATTCGGTCATAGTTCCAATATTATTGAAAAAAATCACAAGTTCATACCGTCCATGCGCCTTGCCTCCAATAGAATGCACAACTTCAGCGTCGATGGTAGGCGCTCCTCGCCAATCGTAGTCTTCTCCATACTTCCTAACCATCTCCTACCCGTATGTCTCCTGCAATACAATATGAAGGTTCATCACACATGTAATTTATAGCGATATGGCAAGAAAACATTAATCATAACAACAACTAACCATACGTTCAACGGCCGCTTGACTACACAGCTCATCGGAGATTTCACTGTTTCTCGCTCTATGCCCTCTCCTATAAACATCGATTGGACTTGGGACAACTCCAGTTTGAGCCTCCTGCAAATATATGAGTTTAATCCGGTTTCATTTCTGAGTAAAACAAAATACTACATACTCACCATTCGCTTCGCCAACGGAATGTGTCCATCAGCCCCATAGGTATGGTTGACTATGACCTCATCATCGTCCTTGTCCTGCTGATGGTGCTGCCTATGTCGATTCCTGTTAGACTTCTCAATCCACTCGGGCGAAGCCCATATCTCACACAAAGCCTTGTAAGCCTGCAGACGGTGTTCCATCCATGGAAGAGTTACCTGCATATAAAGCGTTAGCTCAAAATTACATTCACATTTGAATGAGCTGCTAAATTAGATTTTTACCTCCATGTACTGGTCTACAGTCAAGTAGACATCCGAATATTATCGAAAGTTGTTGATAGAATGACCTCGGTGCTTCATGTACGCGTTCACAACCTATAGACGAGCATTGGAACATGCATCCCTACACACCTTCTTCGCATTTTTCTCTAATACTCGGTCTGCATGCTCTTGAGCCTCAGGTTCCACACAATAGCGTCTCTGTCCAACATCGAAAATAAAATTAGTTTGAAAACAACTAATAAATGTTAGTTTGAAACATTACTCTTACCCAAAAGCCGTGCTTGACGGCGCCTTGAGCTGTTCCATATGTCGCATGTGGAGCTAGTGCGAAGTGCGACCAGCTAGTGCAAAGAACCATCACACCTTTCGGATCGGTGACAATTCCTGGATTATGTAGACGACAGAGGTTACCTAAGACTTGATTAACCTGTCTATGGTGACCCTGACCGTCAAATGATGTGTCTTCCCATTGGCTGCATGACAAAAAAACAAGGAAGTCATGTCATATATAGTGTACAATAAACAAATAAGTAACAACAAAGCGGCCAAACGTGAGTACCTATCACCAACCAGGATGATCAGTACCCGAGCTTCAAATTGTGCAGGCGCTGACGGAGGTAGGACAAAGTGGCCCTTCCGAGTGCCCCTTCGTCGAACGACAGGATCCTCAGTGGTATCGTCATCCGCCTCAGCATCTATGCCCACCTCCTCCTCCTCCTCATGGACCTGCACCTCCTCCTCCTCATGGGCCTGCTCATCCTCCTCCTCATGGTGTTGCACCTCCTCCTCGTCCTCCTCTTCCTATGGACATGAAATAGAGACATGTAAGACACATTTATATATAAGTGACTGACAAATAAGATCAATTACATAAACATTTACATCGGTACTCCGTTGTAGAGCGATAGGTGTATCACATAGTTCTGGCCGGGCGTGTCTCAGCAACGCCTCTTGTCTGCTCTGGCTAGAAGAACTCCCTTTGAAAAGGGAACGTGCACGAGGGAGTATCCTGCTAGCCGCATTAAGAAACCCCCTAGCAGTTCAAATTCACAGCTCTTTGCAAGCCCGCAGCATAACCATCGGGAAATTTAATTTTTTTCATCCATCTCATTACCTCAATCTTGTCTTTAGAGGTAAGATAGAACAAGGCACGTGGCGGCTTGCCGTTGTCATTGAGCACTTGGGTTGGTCGGTCACAAAGCATTGCTAGATCTCTTCGAGCTTTTAGATTGTCCTTTGTTTTTTCAAAATGCATGCATGTGTGTATGAGGGCTTTAGCAACATTACTTTCTTGGTGCATGACATCAATGTTGTGCACAAGAATCAATGACAACATATAAGGGAGCTCCCAGAGACCACATATATGTGTCCAGTTGTGGTCCACTCCGAATCCTTCGTACTTGTCCCCCTTTTCATTTAGGACAAGGTTGTTCAGCTGAGCATATATTTCTGCTGCGTTAAGACATTTAGGCGGTCCTTTAGTGACCACGGTGTTCTTTATAAAGTTTTTCTTATTGCTCCTAAAGGGGTGTTTCCTGGGAAACCAGCGTCGATGACAATCGAAGTAAGTGATCTTTCCACCGTGAGCAAGACGGAAGCAATCTGTATCTGAACCGCAATATGGACATGCCAATCTACCATGTGTACTCCAACCGGTAAAAATAGCATACGCCATAAAGTCATGCACCGACCACAAATACGCAACTCAAAGTTTGAATATCTAATTTTTAAAAACATCGTATGCTTCAACACCTTTCCAAAGCTCCTTCAACTCTTCAATCAAGGGTTTTAACATGACATTGAGGTTCTTTCCAGGATAGTCTGGACCAGGAATGATTAAGCAAAGAAATATAAATTCATATTTCATACGAAGAGAAGGTGGAAGGTTGTATGGAATAACAAAGACGGGCCAACATGAGTATGATGATGCCATTTAACCAAAAGGTGTGAAGCCATCGGTCGCGAGGCCGATTCGAACATTCCTCGGATCAGCTGCAAAGTCGGGATCAAACGTGTCGAGAGCCTTCCATGCATCCCCATCTGAAGGGTGCACGATTAGGTCATCGTTATCACGGACACCTTCTTTGTGCCATCGCATGTGCATAGCGGTTTTTTAGATAGAAACATCCGTTTCACTCGAGGAGTTAGTGGCAAGTAGCGGAGCTGCTTATGTGCAACATCTGTCATCACCTTCTCACCCTCATCATTAACAACTTCCATAAATCTAAATTGTCCACATTTCAGACATTTTTTCTCTTTTCCGCATGCTCCTTCATGAAAAGCATACAATTATTTTTGCACACATCAATCTTCTCATAATCCATACCGAGACCTTTGATAATTGTCTTTGAATGGTACATGTCTTTAGGCAACTTATTGGGCTTTGGGAGCACATCTCCTAATAACTTTAAAATCTCATTGTAACAATTGTTCGAGAAAAAGTACTTGGACTTAATGGCCATGAGCCAAGTCACAAAAGCGAGTATACTCACATCTGTGTGTTCATGCAACGGCTCTTCAGAGTCTTTTAATAGTTTGAAAAATCTGGAAACCTCTGATTTGGCAGGATCCTCGGAGCTTAGGTTTAATTCTGGACGTAGCGAATCTAGCATCTCATGCATCGCATCATCGCCAGCCCAATCATTGTTCTCCTCCTCTTCTACATTCCGGTTGGGTACTACCTCACCATGATGTTCCCACACCTCATATCCGGGCATAAATCCAAACTGACAAAGATCTAGGCTAACTCTTTCCTTATTAAGAAATATATTGTTTTCGTGCCGCCTACAAGGGCATCTGACAGTGCCGGTTAATGACAAGGAGAATACGTGGTCCACAAAATCTTTAGTCTTAGCTACCTAATCATCAGAGTGACGTCCATTCCTACTCCAACCATTGTACATCCATGCACGATCTGGAGCCATGCTTGAGACTGTTAAACCGAACCATATCGTGAAAACATTATTCAACTTCGTCAAGGGTATCGGTCCTACATGTATAGGTAAGGATAGGTTCTAAATCCACATGAACCTAGCAGGACCCAAAAAAATTCAGCAGCATAACCTCACTACCACTAAACAATATAAGAATGAACCACATATAACACATATACCACATATACCACATATGTCTTTACTAAACCAAATATACCACATATACAATATGCCTCGAACTAAACAATAATACTAATCACATGCACTAATCAACAAACACATATACCACTAATACATTCCACATATACCACATATGCCTTCCCTAAACATATAACACATATACAAATGCACTAATCAATAATATTAATCAAACACACAAATCAACAAACACAATTACAAAAATATACTAATTTCGGCGGCAATTAAATAAAAGGCCGCCAAAAATACAAAATAAAATACCTTAATGAAGGCGAGGTTGACGGGAGTCGAGGTCGACGGGACGGGGCAGAGCGTGGCGTGGTCGGCGGCACGTCGGTGGCGTCGGCTAGCGGGGCATCGGGCTTAGCGGCGGCATGTCGGGGGCACAGGCGGGCGGCGTTGCGGGGGCGTCGGACGGCGTGGTGGGCCGAGGGCGGCGCTGCGGGGCGAGGGCCGGCACTGCGGGGGCTTGGGGCGGCGTGGCGGGCTGGGGGCGCCGCTGCGGGGGGCGACGCGACGGGCGGCGACGCACGCTGCGGGGGGCGGCGCGACGGGCCGGGTGCGCGCGTGGGGCGGCGCGACGGGCGGGGGCAGCGGCGCGAGCGGCGGAGAGAGAAGAAGGAACTGACTATTTTTAAATACCTAATTTTCGGTGGCCAGGGAGTATTTTCGGCGGGCTGCTCCCTGCCGCCGAAAATCTTTGCTTATTTTCGACGGCCTCTCCCTGGCCGCCGAAAATAACAATGGCCGCCAAAAATGATATATAGTGCTATTGTGTCTGGCTGCGCATGGGCGGCGAGGAGCTCAGGCGTCATCATTACTCTTCATGTGCCGCGCCGACCCCTATCCTTCGTAGCCTAAGCCTCGACGTGGCTCATCATGTTGTGGGTCCTGTAGACCGCTAGTGGACTCAGGCCTTGGCTCGATAGGCCATAAGTGGGTCGCAGGTCTACAACCTCATAGGGCATGAGTGGGGTTCTGGCCTGAGTTCACAAGTCATGAGTGGAAGGAGGACCGACTTTCCTACCGTGGCTCGGCGCCAGACTTACTCAATGCGATCAGTCATTTATGATGGGATAGTCCCGAGCTAGGTGCAGAACTCAGTCCAGTGGTTTCCTCTCGGTTCACCTGACCCTCGTTTATAGACTTTGATTATACAAACTTACAACTAACATCTCTTGTTTTTGTACTAAAAGTTCATATAAGCAAGTTTCCCTTTAAAACAATAACCTTTTGCCACATACTCAAGATAGGTTGTCATTAGTCACCAAAATTGAAAGATCAATGCCCTCGATGTGGTTTTGGTGATTAACTGCAATGTAAGATTATTATGACTAACGTGTGTTTTGCAGAAATAAGGTAAGTTAGGTCACAATAATGTAGGATAATTAGGCGTATGAGGTATTCATGCCCTTGTTGATGGAGATAAATGATTGGTCTTAAAAGGAATGTTTGAAAAGGTTAAGAATCAACTAGTTTTAAGCGTCCTTGGAGTAGTAGAACACCTAGAGTAGTGATAGGACCATTATTTCTATTTAGCCATATTATAAAGGTGGGCATGATATGGATAACTTGGTGTTGGAGCGAAGGCGAAGACGCTACCCTTCGCTCCAGGCCTTCGTCAACTCACTGCACCAATGGAGGCAAGATGACCGGCGCGGCCCACCCTTCATCCTCTTCACTACAAGATGAAGGCCTACGACGAAGTCTCTCCATCCCACGTCCTCGCCCTACCTGGAGGCCCACGTGGGATTCGGCCCATCGTAACAGGCCCCGCACGGACAGGCGTGTTACGGGCCTGATTTGTAATAGCTTTTCTGTAATGACAGTTTGTATCCCTCCCTTATGGGAATATTCTGGGGATAATCCAGGTGTCTGAGAGCATAAGCGTCCTTACATCAGGACGTTGGGCGCTCGGGCACCTATAAATACCCCCATACAGTGCCCTTGAGAGGCTGGATTAA
Organism: Zea luxurians; assembly: GCA_029449295.1. Lineage (NCBI taxonomy): Eukaryota > Viridiplantae > Streptophyta > Magnoliopsida > Poales > Poaceae > Zea > Zea luxurians. The sequence continues at coordinate 8,005,332 of JAOPSE010000026.1, read as the reverse complement.
CAGAGCAATTGCCATCTCGAGTTAAACCTTGCTTGCATCCTTTCCACTCCCCCGTTGGATCAACTTGCCCAGGAGAGAAAGTTCCAACATTTGGCGCCCACCGTTCGTGCTACGAGCAAACCACCCGTGATGGCACCCAAAAGAGCTAGTTCGAAGGTAGCCCCATCCGTCGACGAAGCGGCGAAGGCAGCACTTCTAGCTGAGAAAAAGGGCAAGGCCCTCGCAGACAACACCCACCAAGAAGCTGGCGAAGACGAAGCACTTAGTAAGAGACAGCGCAACGATCAACACACTCCCGAAGGCACCCTCCGCACCTGCAGCTTCGGAGGGAAACCACAAGTACCACCCCCAGGCTTCGCTCCACTAGAGGGTGAGGACGCAACAGAGGACGACGAAGTCATCGGCGTCTCAGCAGAAGAACAGCTACAACTATGGACCCTGCGCCTCAAGAACCGCAACCTCCAAAAGCAGAAAGAAGTCCTCGAAGCCAAGCGCCAACACATCTCCGCGCAAGCCAAAGTGCGTCAGATGATACGAGACGAGGAGCAGAGGGTCCGGGAACTAGAGCAAGAGATTGCGCTCATGCAGAGTGAAGGATAGCATGATCTGCAACACGGCCCACCCTTCCAGCAGCGCGTGCCAGCCGGAGATTTATTCATTCCCCAGCGCAGACCCTTCATCCCACACGCCACAACTTTCCAAGGCATCAACTACCTTGATGAGCGAAGCCCCCTGGCGCCGCAACACCAAGTGTCACCATGGCCCGCCAACTTCAGGGCAGAGACCTACCCCAAGTACAACGGCAGCACCGACCCAGCACAATACATCATGAGCTATCAAGTCATCGTCGCATCATCCGGAGGGGACGACGCCATAATGGCCAAGTCCTTCATCATCGCCCTCGAAGGTCCGGCCTTGACCTGGTACACCAGGTTGCCCCACTGTCCATCGACTCCCGGCGAAGTCTTCGGGACAAGTTTCTGCTAAACTTTCAAGGGTACCGCCCAGACACTGATGCCTTGGCCGAGCTGTCACTCTGCAAACAGCATGAGAAAGAAACCCTGCGGGAGTACTACCACAAGTTCCTGACTCTCAAGTCGCAACTGCCCTCGGTCGACGACCAAATCGCCATACACTATGCCATCAGTGGCCTTCGGGCTGGCGTCCTGTGCAGTCACTACATCAGGGACCCACCCAAAAACCTCCAGGAGCTCTATCAGTTGTTTGAAAAGTACGCCAGATCCGAAGAGCTCCATCAGCGCAAGGTCGAGTCTCAAAGAAAGCCCAAGGATCCTCCACAGTCTAACCGAACATGGACAAGACCTTCGCAGTCAGACTCTGGTCAGGACAACCGCAGTCAGCAGCAGGTGCATAACATTGCCAACCAACACCCCGCCAGCGAAGCCCCTCACCGCCAAGATTATCCCCCAGGGCCACGACAATGGCACGCGTGGTCGGGGCCGGGGACGGGCGCAACAGCCGTGCAGATATTACTGCCTGTTTCACGGCGAAGACTGTGCGCACCCAACCAAGGATTGCCCAGAAACGAAGGCCACCAGGGACAGGATGTCTCGGGCACAACCCAAGAGTTGTCGCGCACACATATTAATACCACCACCCACAACCATACAACCACGGCCCCTCCCAGCATCTACCCAACCACGCATATCAACACCACCAGGAGGTACAAGTCATACCACCCCCGCCCCCGCCTCTGCATCAACCAAACATCCACCACCAAAATCACCCCAAGCACCAAAACAGGAAGACTTCGCTGATCAGCCGTATCGCAGAGTCATTCACATGATCACCGAGGGTCCAGCGTCGACTTCGACACGAAGCGACAAAAGAGGAATCACTACCGAAGCATCAACCACGTCGCCATCACCGGCCCAGTCGTGCAAACGAAGTGGTCACATGTGTCGCTCACCTTCGACGCCAGACATGTTGATCTGCGCAGCGCACCCCATATTGACGTCATGGTAATCAACTGCAGTGTGGCAGGCTGGGACCTGCACAAAGTCCTAGTTGACAACGGCAGCTAGGCGGACATCATCTTCGTCCACGCCTTTGACCGCATGGGCATCAACCACAGCTTGCTCAAGCCTTTGGACAATCCCCTATATGGCTTCGGCGGCAAGGGCACCTTCCCTGTGGGCAAGATAGAGCTACCCCTGTCCTTTGGTGTAGCACCCAATGCGCGAAGCAAACAGGTCACCTTTGACATCGTTGACATGGTCTATCCCTACAACGCCATAATGGGTCGGGGCTCTATCAACAAATTTGAAGCGCCCATCCACGGATTATACCTCTGCATGAAAATTCCGGGTCTGCAAGGCGTAATAACGGTGTACGGGAACCAGCAGACTGCGCGTAACATTGAGAGAGATTTCGTTCCCGGTCAACGGAACATGCACTGCCTTACGACGCAGCGCGAAGTCCCCGAGGCTACCCACCCAGCCGCCAACGAAAATGAAAAGGCACAGCTACAAAGCAACGACGGAACAAAGACAGTTCCCCTTGACCCTGCAACACCCAAGCAAACAGTCATCATAAGCGAAGACCTGACTTCGCAAGAGGAGGAGAAACTCATCTCCTGTCTCTCCAGAAATAAGGTCGTCTTCGTCTAGTCTGCCCTTGACCTAGTCAGAGTCAGTCGCACCGTCATCGAGCACAGTCTGGGCATCGACCCTTCGCTGTGCCCAAAGAAGCAGCGGTTGCGCAAAATGTCTGATAAAAAACAGAAGCCGCCAAAGCCGAAGTACACCGCCTGCTGGAGGCCAATTTCATCGAGCCAGACGCCTACCCTATGTGGCTATCCAATGTAGTCATGGTGCAAAAGAAGAGCGGCAAGTGGCGGATGTGCATCGATTTCACCAGCCTCAACAAGGCCTGCCCCAAGGATAATTTCCCGCTGCCACAGATCGACAAGATAGTCGATAGTGTGGCCGGATGCGAAGTCATGTCACTCCTCGACTGCTTCTCTGGCGACCACCAAATATATATGAAGGAGGAAGACAAGGCCAGTACCAGTTTCATCACACCCTTCGGCACGTACTGCTTCATCAGGATGCCGGAGGGACTCAATAACGCTGGGTCAACCTTCTCTCTCCTCACCAAGACGGTGCTCGAGAGCCAAGTAGGCCGGAACATTTTTACGTATGTGGACGACATCGTCGTCGCCAGCAAAAATAAGGAGGATCACCTGGCCGACCTCGTAGAGACATTCGCAAACATGAGGGACGCACGACTTCGCCTCAACCCAGAGAAGTGCGTCTTTGGGGTCCGCCAGGGGAAGATACTAGGCTACTTGGTGTCGCACCGTGGGATCGAGGCCAACCCGACCAAGATTCAGGCAATAATCAACATGACACCCCCACAGTCAACCAGGGACGTCCAGCGTCTAACAGGCAGATTGGCCGCTCTGAACAGATTCATCTCCAAGTCCGCCGAGCGGAGTCTACCTTTCCTCAAGACACTGTGTGGTGCGAAAGACTTCGCGTGGGGACCAGAACAGGCGGCAGCCTTCGCATCACTCAAGCAGCACCTGTCAGACTTGGCCATTCTCACCAGTCTAGACCCTTCGCTGCCGCTTCTGCTCTACATCGCCGCCTCGCCATATGCAGTCAGCGTAGCCCTAGTCCAAGAGCAAAACAGGGAGGGCACGACCCGGCAGTGTCCAGTCTACTACGTCTCCGAGGTCCTCTCGGTCTCCAAGTGTAACATGACTGAGTTGGAAAAAATCTCCTACGCAGTCGTCATGGCATCACGCAAGCTGCGCCATTACTTTGAAGCATTCAAGGTGCGGGTCACCTTGGACAGGGGACTGGAAGAGCTGTTTCGCAACCCGGAGGCGTCTGTCTTGATTGCCAAATGGGCAGCCGAGCTCTCCGGCTACCATATCATTTTCGAACCTAGGACAGCAATCAAGTCGCAGGTCCTGGCAGACTTCATCGTTGATTGGACAGGGCCAGTAACGCAGCAGGACGAGCCTGCAGATAAAGTGTGGACCATCCACTATGACGGCGTATGGTGCCATGCGGGGGCAGGCGCGGCTGCAGTCATCACATCACCCATAGGGGTCAAACACAGATAAGCAGCACGCCTCAGCTTTGCTTTGGAGTCCGACAGATGCACCAACAACGTAGCAGAATACGAAGCTGTCATCCTGGGTCTTCGCAAGCTAAGAGCGCTTGGTGTCACCACCTGCATAATCAAGACAGATTCCAAAGTGGTTGCCGGTCAGGTCAAAAAAGAATATTTAGCAAAAGACCCTGCACTCATGCAGTATCTCACGACTGTTCGCAGTCTTGAGAGACAATTTAAGGGCTTTACCTTGCAGCATGTGGACCGAGCCAGAAACGAGGAGGCCGACGCATTAGCCAAAGCAGCTGCCAGAGGCGAAGCCTTGCCCTCCGACGTGTTCTACCACGTCATCGGCACGCCAGCCGTCCGCAGTCCAGAGGGTCTACAAATAACCAACGACATCGAAGGCCATCGCATAGTCAACCTCATTGTGACCAAAGATTGGCGGTCCCCAATAACCCTATTCCTGCAAGGATATTATCATCCAAGCGACGTCAACGAGGCCAAGCGCCTCAAGCACCGAAGCCAGGACTTCGCAATCATTGAGGGCCAGTTATACAAGAAGGGGGTCAGTCAACACATGCTTAAATGCGTCACCGAAACCGAAGGCATCCAGATCCTGCACGAAGTCCACAGCGGAACTTGTGGCTCTCACTCGGGGCCTAGGGCCCTTGCTGCTAAGGTGATCCGTCAAGGGTTCTACTGGCCCGCTATAATCTGCACCGCGAATCGAGTCACGAGGTCGTGCGAAGCTTGCCAGAAGTTCTCTCCCCGTTCGGGCAACCCTTTGCAATTCACAAAGCTGATTGCCCACACATGGCCACTTTAACGCTGGGGGCTGGATATTGTTGGGCCACTACCCACGGCTCAAGGGAACCTCAAGTTCACCTTCATCGCCATCGAGTATTTTACCAAGTGGATCGAGGCAAGGGCAGTATCTACAATAACGTCGAAGACTGCCTAGAAATTCTTCTGGCAAAACATTGTTTGCCGATACGGAGTCCCGTCCGAGCTCACAGTCGACAATGGCAAACAGTTTGACAGTCAGGACTTCAGGGATTTCTGCTTCTCCATCGGCACCAAGCTTGCCTTCACCTCAGTATATCACCCGCAATCTAACGGCGTCGTCGAGCGTGCCAACGGCAAGATTTTCACTGCTATCAAGAAAAGGCTACTCAACGACAGCAAGGGTAAATGGGCCGACCATCTACCTGAAGCAGTCTGGGCGCTAAACACGACCGAATGCTGGGCGACTGGATTTACTCCTCTTCGTCTACTATATGGTTCGGAGGCCATGACCCCACAGGAAATAAAGCACGGGTCACCTCGAACAAGTGCATCAGCCGTCCCCGATGTAGATGAACCAACGTCCAAAGACCTCATCGACGGAGACCACGTCTTCGCCCTGCAGGCCCTCAACAAATACCAAGCTCAAACGAAGGCCTGACGCGGCCACGCAGTCGTCCCAAGAGAGTTCAACGAAGGAGACCTCGTACTAGTCCGAACCACCCGGACAGAGTCACGGGTCAAGCTGGAGCCAAAGTGGGAGGGTCCGTTCATCGTCAAGTCGAAGGCGTCCCCCAGCGCATACAGGCTAACAACGCCATTCGGCGAGCACTTAGACCATTCTTGGAATATTGACAATCTCCGCAAATTTTTTGTTTAAATCTTCAGGGCATACGCGCCCTTGTAATTCACCAAACAGTACTATTCCGGCCCGCACTCTTTTCCTCCCGGGGGTGAGGTTTTTAACGAGGCGGAGCTATGTAATATACCCGCAAAAATCCCCCGCAAAAACTCAGATACAGCATGTCGAAAAAGACCGCATTGACGGTCTGCGACATTCGACCACTCTGAAGTCACCGCGAGAGGCAGCGCAGACTACCCTCGCGTGCGACACTCCGCGCAAAAGTCGCCTAAGGGTGCAGCCGGAATAGCACAATAAGTGCGCAAAATCAAAGTCTTTTCCTAAAAGACTCTCCATGCAAAAGTCGCCTAAGGGTGCAGCCAGAATAGCACAGTAAGTGCGCAAATTTGAAGTCTTTTTCTAAAACACTCTCCGTGCAAAAGTCGCCTAAGGGTGCAGCCGGAATAGCACAATAAGTGCGCAAAATTGAAGTCTTTCCCAAAAAACTCTCCGTGCAAAAGCCGCCTAAGGGTGCAGCCGAAATAGCACAATAAGTGCGCAAATTCGAAGTCTTTTCCTAAAAGACACTCCATGCAAAAGTCGCCTAAGGGTGCAGCCAGAACAGCATAATAAGTGCGCAAAAATCGAAGTCTTTTCCAAAAGACTCTCCGTGCAGAAGTCGCCTACGGGCGCAGCCGGATCTACGAAGGCGTGCAGCCTCATAATACAAATTACTGTTACATACACACAGCGAGGGTATCATATATTATATTGGCTCAACCTTCGGGATGATACCCATCTCCCTGTAATTGAACAACATTATCCTCAATTCCTCACCCTCAAAAAGATTTCGCAGCTCCCCTTCACCTATGCTTGCCCCAATCGGCGAAGACAACCGTTCTCGTTTACCAGTCTGGTCCACGCGAAGACGACCACGCTCCATCCCAATACGATGACGCCTCCCACTTCACGACAATTCACTCACTCTCTGTTTCGCCACCGCCCTTTGCCGCCTATACCCAGTACTCGCACCCGGGAGACCACCGGAACCTTCCACGCGCGGCGAAGGCTCCGCTGCAGCCACATCTAACGCTGCAAAATAATCCAAGCCTTCGTTCGAAGACTCCTCTGTCCATGAAATCGAACCTTCAGAATCATTAGACTCAAAACACTCAGACACATAGCCACACGAATCATCATCGGCAGGCACTACGGTTGAGGCTGCCACAAAAATAGTATTGTCAGTAGCGGTTGCGTGCGCAGGCCCAAACGTCAGAATCTGCGCAGCAACCGAGGTTCAGTATCACACAGACAAAATTTACATTTAAACTCCCCAACACCTATTCAGCCACCTGCGAAGGCCCGGCCACGGCCATGGGTCTTCGGCATCCGGTTCGAGCACCGCTTTCAAGGCGTCCTCGCCCATCAGCGCGGGGGCTGGCGCGGGGTCTTCGCCATCTCCAGTCGGTGCGGGGGTCGACGAGGGGCCCTTACCCGCATCAGACGGCGGCGCCAGCTCCACCCCTAAGGCCTCCGGCAGCGAGATGTCGGGCAGCGTGCTTGAAAGGGAAAAGTGCCCTTGGGCCATTTCTAAAGTGTTTTGGTGATTAAGTGCACAACACATTTTCTCTAAGTGCTAATTTGTGCCAAAGAGTGAAGAAGTGCAAATCAAATTACAAGGTACGTTTCTAGACTTAGTATATTGATTTGAGTACTAATGCATTGTGTCTAAGTGTTAGAAACATGAAAAATTGGTTTGGAATAGAGTTGGCTGTGTACAGCCAAATGCAGCTCGATTTGGGTGCACCGGACAGTGTCCAGTGCGCCAGGCCAGCCTCCGGTGAACAGGCCATTCTCGGGACTCGACAACAGCGTATGACTATAATTCACCGGACTGTCCGGTGAGCTGTCTGCAGCGAAGTCGTCGCTCTCGGGAATCGGTCAACAGCGTACGGCTAAAATTCACCGGACTGTCCGGGAGAGAAACCGACACAAACATACAACAGGCTCAAGACCTTGGTCAACAAGATCAGGAGCTATGGAAGCACGAGATGGACGGACCATGACGTCATCCGACTTATGCTCAGGTCTTTTACTGTCATTGATCCTCATCTTGTGAACTCAATCCGTGAGAATCCTAGGTACACAAAGATGACGCCCGAGGAAATACTCAGAAAGTTTGTGAGCGGACGTATGATGATCAAGGAAGCAAGATACGTTGATGATGCATTGAATGGCCTAATGCCCATCTATGAGCCCCAATGCACTCAAGGCAACAAGCAGCAGCAGGGAGGCGCTACCTAGCAAGGTGGCACAAGTTGAAGCTGCCAGGCTAAATGAAGATGAAATGGCCCTCATCATCAAGCGCTTCAAGATGGCGCTAAAAGGACGAAAGGAGCATCCCAACAAGAGCAAAGCAAAGGGAAAGCGCCCCTGTTTTAAATGTGGTAAGACTGGTCATTTCATAGCAAATTGTCCCGATAAGGCTAATGACCAGGAACAAGAAAAGAGCGGGAAGAGGGAGAAGAAGAAGGCCTACAAGAAGGCGAAGGGCAAGGCGCACCTAGGCAATGAGTGGGATTCGGATTGCACTTCGTCCGACTCCGACGACGAAGGACTCGCCGCCTCGGCCTTCAACAAGTCATCTCTCTTCCCCAACGAGCGCCACACCTGTCTCATGGCAAAGGAGAAAAAGGTAAGCGCTCGAGATACCCCTAAGTATACTACTTCAAGTGATGATGACTCTAGTGATGATGAAGTAGATTACACAAGTTTATTCAAAGGTTTATATAGAACTAAAGTTGATAAGATCAATGAATTGATTGATGCCTTAAATGAAAAGAATAGATTATTAGAGAAGTAAGAAGATATTTTATATGAAGAGCATGACAAGTTTATTAGTGTGCAAAAATCTCTTGCTTTAGAGGTTAAAAGGAATGAAATGCTTTCTTCTGAATTATCCGCTTGTCATGAAACTGTGTCTAGCTTGAAGAGTATTAATGATGATTTAAATGCTAAGCTAGAAGTAGTTAATAAATCTAGTTCTTGTGTAGAGCCCGTTGTGATTTGTAATAGGTGTAAGGATTTCGATGTTGATGCATGTGTTGAGCACCTTACTTCTATTACAAAACTTAATGGTGAAGTAGCAAGTCTTAATGCCCAACTTAAGACTTGCAAAAATGACATTGATAAATTAAAGTTTGCTAGGGATGCCTACTTGAGAGCACCTAGAGGGGGGGTGAATAGGTGATCCTGTAAAAACTTCAAGCTTAAGCCACAAAAACTTGTTAAGTGTTAGCACGATTATTGCCAAGTGGCTAAGGTGAAGTCTCAACAAAACACAATACCACAAAAGATCAAGCACAGATGTGACACAGTGGTTTATCCCGTGGTTCGGCCAAGACCAACGCTTGCCTACTCCACGTTGTGGCGTCCCAACGGACGAGGGTTGCAATCAACCCCTCTCAAGCGGTCCAAAGACCCACTTGAATACCACGGTGTTTTGTTTGCCTTTCACTATCCCGTTTGCAAGGAATCTCCACAAATTGGAGTCTCTTGCCCTTACAAGTATATGATCACAAAGAAGCACAGAGTAAGGGAGGGAAGCAACACACACAAATCCACAGCGAAACGCGCACACACACGGCCAAGAATCGAGCTCACAAGACTATCTCAGAGTTCTCACTTAGAACAGAGCTCGAATCACTTAGAAACACAAACGAATGCGCAGAGACTTAGTGTGGATGATCAAGAATGCTCAAAGGTTGCTTGTGTATTTCCTCCATGCGCCTAGGGGCTCCTTTATAGCCCCAAGGCAGCTAGGAGCCGTTGAGAGCAAATCCGGAAGGCCATCCTTGCCTTCTGTCGTCGGGGGCACCGGACAGTCCGGTGCACACCGGACACTGTCCGGTGCCCGATTTGTTTCCATATCTGGCGCTTCCGACCGTTGCCGACCGTTGGAGATGTGGGAGCCGTTGGCGCACCGGACATGTCCGGTGCACATCGGACAGTCCGGTGCCGTCTTCCGACCGTTGGCTCCGCCACGTGTCCCGCGCAGATTGCGCGGCCGACCGTTGGCCCGGCAGACCGTTGGCTCACCGGATAGTCCGGTGCACACCGGACAGTCCGGTGAATTTTAGCCGTACGCCGTCGGCGAATTCCCGAGAGCGGCCAGTTCGAGCCGAGCCAGCCTGGCGCACCGGACACTGTCCGGTGCACACCGGACAGTCCGGTGCTCCAGACCGAGCTGGGTATTGGCTGCACACAGCCAAGTCATTTTCTCCTCTTCTCTCTTCTTCTTCTTTCTGTTTCTAACACTTAGACAAATATATTAGTACACAAAACCAATGTACTAAGGCTTAGAAACATACCTTTATCTCATGATTTGCACCTTGTTCATCCATGTACATAAATTCACAATTAAGCACATGTGTTGGCACTCAATCACCAAAATACTTAGAAATGGCCCAAGGGCACATTTCCCTTTCAATCTCCCCCTTTTTGGTGATTTATGCCAACACTACATAAAGCAACTAGAACAAGTGCAAACTCACTTCAAATAAAACTTAAATTTATTTTGAATCAATTTTGGCATATATGGATCATCCTTTGCCACCACTTGGTTTGTTTTTGCAAATCAAACTCAAATCTCTATCTCTAAGTTAAACACACATGTTGAAGCATAAAGAGAGTCATTCCAAAAGAGATTGATCAAAGATTTCAAAAACTCCCCCCTTTTCCCATAAACAATACTTCTCCCCACAAGAAGCCAACTTTTGACAAGAGAGACAACATAAGAATTTTGACAACCAAAAACTCTATTCTACTATTTTCAAAATCTCTCAAGTGGTAGCTGATCTATTTATTGCTTTGGCCTTTATTTTCTCCCCCTTTGGCATCAAGCACCAAAACGGGATCAATTGTGGCCCTTTAACCCCATTGCCTCACCAAAATCTTCACTTAAGAGCAAATGGCAATAAGAGTTAATGAAATGGACTTGGAATAAGTTACCCTCTCATCGGAGTGCAGTGGAAGTCTTGCATGGTCCAAGTCCACCTTTTCCCTTTCAATTCTCCTTTGAGACTAAATCAAACAAACTCAACATATGGTTAGTCTCAAAGGGTCAAGTTGTAACACATCTCCCCCTAAACATGTGCATCACTTTGCAACAGACTTGTGAGGTCCAGGGAGTGTTTGTACAACTTGAGCACCATAATAAGCAACAAAATGCAGAAAGAACATGATCAAAGGCATAAGCACATGTATGCTACAATTCAATCCAAGTTCCGCGAATCTAAGACATTTAGCTCACTACGCAGCCTGCAAAAGGTCTTCTCATCTAAAGGCTTGGTAAAGATATCGGCTAGCTGGTTCTCGGTGCTAACATAAAACACTTCGATATCTCCCTTTTGCTGGTGGTCTCTCAAAAAGTGATGCCGGATGTCAATGTGCTTTGTGCGGCTGTGCTCAACAGGATTTTCCGCTATTCGGATAGCACTCTCATTATCACATAGGAGTGGGACTTTGCTCAGATTGTAGCCAAAGTCCCTGAGGGTTTGCCTCATCCAAAGTAGTTGCGCGCAACACTGTCCTGCGGCAACATACTCGGCCTCAGCGGTGGATAGGGCAACGGATGTTTGTTTCTTAGAGTTCCATGACACCAGGGACCTTCCTAAGAATTGGCACGTCCCTGATGTACTCTTCCTATCGACCTTACATCCAGCATAGTCGGAATCTGAGTACCCAATCAAGTCAAAGTTAGACCCCTTTGGATACCAGATCCCGAAGCAAGGCGTAGCGACTAAATATCTAAGAATTCGCTTCACCGCCACCAAGTGACACTCCTTAGGATCGGATTGAAATCTAGCACACATGCATACGCTAAGCATAATATCCGGTCTACTAGCACATAAATAAAGTAAAGACCCTATCATTGACCGGTATGCTTTTTGATCAACGGACTTACCTCCTTTGTTGAGGTCGGTGTGTCCGTCGGTTCCCATCGGAGTCTTTGCGGGCTTGGCGTCCTTCATCCCAAACCTCTTTAGCAGATCTTGCGTGTACTTCGTTTGGGAGATGAAGGTGCCGTCCTTGAGTTGCTTCACTTGGAACCCAAGGAAGTAGTTCAACTCGCCCATCATCGACATCTCGAATTTCTGCGTCATCACCCTGCTAAACTCATGCTCTTGGGGCTTGTTTAAGTCCATAGAGCGCCTTAGAGAGCTTACACACGTGGTCGGGGTACCTCTCATCCTCGAAGCCAGGGGGTTGCTCCACGTACACCTCCTCCTTTATTGGCCCGTTGAGGAAAGCGCTCTTCACATCCATTTGGTACAACCTGAAAGAATGGTGAGCGGCATATGCTAGCAAGATACGAATGGACTCTAGCCTAGCCACAGGAGCAAAAGTCTCCTCAAAGTCCAAACCTGCGACTTGGGCATAACCTTTTGCCACAAGTCGAGCCTTGTTCCTTGTCACCACTCCGTGCTCGTCTTGTTTGTTGCGGAACACCCACTTGGTTCCCACAACATTTTGCTTGGGACGAGGCACCAGCGTCCAAACTTCATTGCGCTTGAAGTTGTTAAGTTCCTCCTGCATGGCCAACACCCAATCCGGATCTAGCAAGGCCTCCTCTACCCTGAAAGGCTCAATAGAGGAGACAAAAGAGTAATGTTCACAAAAATTAACTAGTCGAGACCGAGTAGTTACTCCCTTGCTAATGTCACCCAGAATTTGGTCGACGGGATGATCTCTTTGAATCATCGCTCGAACTTGGGTTGGAGGTGCCGGTTGCGCTTCTTCCTCCATCACATGATCATCTTGTGCTCCCCCTTGATCACACGCCTCCTTTTGAAGAACCTGTTCATCGTCTTGAGTTGGGGGTTGCACCGTCGTTGAGGAAGAAGGTTGATCTCGTTCATCTTGTTCCTGTGGCCGAACGTCTCCAATCGCCATGGTTCGTATAGCGGCCGTTGGAACATCTTCTTCATCTACATCATCACAATCAACAACTTGCTCTCTTGGAGAGCCATTAGTCTCATCAAATACAACGTCGCTAGAGACTTCAACCAAACCCGATGATTTGTTGAAGACCCTATACGCCTTTGTATTTGAATCATAACCTAATAAAAACCCTTCTACAGCTTTGGGAGCAAACTTAGAATTTCTACCCTTCTTCACTAGAATGTAGCACTTGCTCCCAAAAACACGAAAGTAAGATACATTGGGTTTGTTACCGGTTAGTAGCTCATACGAAGTCTTCTTGAGGAGTCGATGAAGGTAGACCCTGTTGATGGCGTGGCAAGCCGTGTTCACGGCTTCCGACCAAAAGCACTCGGGGGTCTTGAACTCTCCGAGCATCGTCCTCGCCATATCGATTAGCGTCCTGTTCTTCCTCTCTACCACACCATTTTGCTGTGGTGTGTAGGGAGCGGAGAACTCGTGCTTGATCCCTTCCTCCTCAAGAAACTCCTCCACTTGAAGGTTCTTGAACTCGGACCCGTTGTCGCTCCTTATCTTCTTCACCTTGAGCTCAAACTCATTTTGAGCTCTCCTGAGGAAGCGCTTGAGGGTCCCTTGGGTTTCAGACTTATCCTGCAAAAAGAACACCCAAGTGAAGCGGGAAAAGTCATCAACAATAACTAAACCATACTTACTTCCTCCTATGCTTAGATAGGCGACGGGTCCGAAGAGGTCCATATGCAGCAGCTCCAGAGGTCTTGACGTGGTCATCACATTCTTGCTGTGATGCGCTCCTCCCACCTGTTTACCTGCCTGACAAGCTGCACAAGGTCTATCTTTTTCGAAATGCACATTTGTTAGACCTATCACGTGTTCTCCCTTTAGAAGCTTGTGGAGGTTCTTCATCCCCACATGAGCTAAGCGGCGATGCCACAGCCAGCCCATGCAAGTCTTAACCATTAAGCATGCATCTAGACCGGCCTCTTCTTTTGCAAAATCGACTAAATAAAGCTTGCCGTCTAGTACACCCTTAAAAGCTAGTGAACCATCACATCTTCTAAAGACAGACACATCTACATTTGTAAATAAACAATTATATCCCATTTGACATAATTGACTAACAGATAGCAAATTATATCCAAGACTCTCTACTAAGAATACATTTGAGATAGAATGCTCATTAGAAATTGCAATTTTACCTAACCCTTTTACCTTGCCTTGATTCCCATCACCGAATATAATTGAATCTTGGGAATCCTTATTCTTGACGTAGGAGATGAACATCTTCTTCTCCCCCGTCATATGGTTTGTGCATCCGCTGTCGATAATCCAGCTTGAACCCCCGGATGCATAAACCTGCAAGGCAAATTTAGGCTTGGGTCTTAGGTACCCAACTCATGTTGGGTCCTGCAAGGTTAGCACAAATATCTTTAGGGACCCAAATGCAAGATTTATCTCCCTTGCATCTAGCCCCTAATTTCCTAGCAACTACCTTCTTACCCTTTCTACAAATAGCAAAGGGAGTATTGCAAGCATAATAAATGGTAGAAGGTTTGTTTACAACTTTTCTAGGAACATGAGCAAAATTTCTCCTGGACATATGCGCAACATTTCTCCTACTCATATCTCTATCATGCTTATGAGAGGAACTAGAGGCAAACATGGCATGAGAATCATAAACATGTGAATCAAAATCATTATAAGCATTTCTAGCATGTCTCCTATCATGGTATAAGAAAGCATGGTTCTTTTTAGCACTACTAGCCATAGGGGCCTTCCCTTTCACCTTGACGAAGATGGGAGCCTTATGGCTTGTTAAGTTCTTGGCCTCTCTCTTGAAGCCAAGACCATCCTTTATTGAGGGGTGTCTACCAATCGTGTAGGCATCCCTTGCAAATTTTATTTTATCAACTTCACTCTTGCTAGTCTTAAGTTGGGCATTAAGACTAGCCACTTCATCATTTAGTTTTGAAATTGACACTAAGTGTTCACTACAAGCATTAACATCAAAATCCTTACACCTAGTACAAATTTCAACATGTTCAACACAGGAATTTGATTTACTAGCTACTTCTAGTTTAGCACTTAAATCATTATTAACACTTCTTAAGGTAGCAATAGTTTCATGACAGGAAGATAATTCACTAGAAAGCATTTCATTTCTTTTCACTTCTAAAGCATATGATTTTTGTGCCTCTACAAATTTATCATGTTCATCATACAATAAATCCTCTTGCTTTTCTAAAAGCCTATCCTTTTTATTCAAAGCATCAATCAATTCATTGATTTTATCTATCTTAGATCTATCTAAGCCTTTGAACAAGCATGAATAATCTATATCATCATCATCACTAGATTCATTATCACTAGAAGAAGCATAAGTGAAGTCTTGAGTACTCACCTTCTTCTCCCTTGCCATAAGGCATGTGAGACGTTCGTTGGGGAAGAGGGAAGACTTGTTGAAGGCGGTGGCAGCGAGTCCTTCATTGTCGGAGTCAGAGGAGGAGCAATCCGAGTCCCACTCCTTTCCTAGATGCGCCTCGCCCTTTGCCTTTTTGTATTGCTTCTTCTTCTCTCTTTTGTTCCCCTTTTCCTGGTCACTTTCATTATCGGGACAGTTAGCAATAAAATGACCAAGCTTACCGCACTTGAAGCATGAGCGCTTCCCCTTTGTCTTGGTCTTGCTTGGCTGCCCCTTGCGACCATTTAGCGCCGTCTTGAATCTCTTGATGATGAGAGCCATCTCTTCATCATTGAGTCCGGCTGCCTCAATCTGTGCCACCTTGCTGGGTAGCGTCTCCTTGCTTCGTGTTGCCTTGAGAGCAAGGGGTTGCGGCTCGTTGATCGGACCATTCAAGGCGTCGTCCACATACCTTGCCTCCTTGATCATCATTCGCCCGCTAACGAATTTCCCAAGAACTTCTTCGGGCGACATCTTGGTGTACCTGGGATTTTCACGTATATTGTTCACCAAATGAGGATCAAGAACGGTAAATGACCTTAGCATTAGGCGGACGACGTCGTGGTCCGTCCATCGCGTGCTCCCGTAGCTTCTTATCTTGTTGATAAGGGTCTTGAGCCGGTTGTATGTTTGCGTCGGCTCCTCGCCCCTTATCATCGCGAACCGTCCAAGCTCTCCCTCCACCAACTCCATCTTGGTGAGCAAGGTGACGTCGTTCCCCTCATGAGAAATCTTGAGGGTGTCCCAGATTTGCTTGGCGTTATCCAAGCCGCTCACTTTATGGTATTCATCCCTGCACAAGGAAGCTAGAAGAACAGTAGTAGCTTGTGCATTCTTATGAATTTGTTCATTAATGAACATGGGACTATCCGAACTATCAAAGTGCATTCCACTCTCTACAATCTCCCATATACTAGGATGGAGAGAGAATAGGTGACTACGCATTTTGTGGCTCCAAAATCCGTAGTCCTCTCCATCAAAGTGTGGGGGCTTGCCGAGTGGAATGGAGAGCAAATGTGAATGTGAACTTTGCGGAATACGAGAGTAATCAAAAGAAAAGTTCGAATTAACCGGTTTTCTTCTCTCGTAGTCGTCGTGGTCCTCGTCCTTTTGGGAAGAAGTAGACTCGTCGCTGTCGTAGTAGACGATCTCCTTGATGCGCCTTGTCTTCTTCTTCTTCCCTTCCTTCCGTCTTTGGCCCGAGCCGGAGTCGGTAGGCTTATCGTCCTTCGGCTCGTTGACGAAGGATTCCTTTTCTTTGTCATTGATCACAATACCCTTCCCCTTAGGATCCATCTCTTCGGGCGGTTAGTCCCTTTGTGAAGAGAACGGCTCTGATACCAATTGAGAGCACCTAGAGGGGGGGTGAATAGGTGATCCTGTAAAAACTTCAAGCTTAAGCCACAAAAACTTGTTAAGTGTTAGCACGATTATTGCCAAGTGGCTAAGGTGAAGTCTCAACAAAACACAATACCACAAAAGATCAAGCACAGATGTGACACAGTGGTTTATCCCGTGGTTCGGCCAAGACCAACGCTTGCCTACTCCACGTTGTGGCGTCCCAACGGACGAGGGTTGCAATCAACCCCTCTCAAGCGGTCCAAAGACCCACTTGAATACCACGGTGTTTTGTTTGCCTTTCACTATCCCGTTTGCAAGGAATCTCCACAAATTGGAGTCTCTTGCCCTTACAAGTATATGATCACAAAGAAGCACAGAGTAAGGGAGGGAAGCAACACACACAAATCCACAGCGAAACGCGCACACACACGGCCAAGAATCGAGCTCACAAGACTATCTCAGAGTTCTCACTTAGAACAGAGCTCGAATCACTTAGAAACACAAACGAATGCGCAGAGACTTAGTGTGGATGATCAAGAATGCTCAAAGGTTGCTTGTGTATTTCCTCCATGCGCCTAGGGGCTCCTTTATAGCCCCAAGGCAGCTAGGAGCCGTTGAGAGCAAATCCGGAAGGCCATCCTTGCCTTCTGTCGTCGGGGGCACCGGACAGTCCGGTGCACACCGGACACTGTCCGGTGCCTGATTTGTTTCCATATCTGGCGCTTCCGACCGTTGCCGACCGTTGGAGATGTGGGAGCCGTTGGCGCACCGGACATGTCCGGTGCACACCGGACAGTCCGGTGCCGTCTTCCGACCGTTGGCTCCGCCACGTGTCCCGCGCAGATTGCGCGGCCGACCGTTGGCCCGGCAGACCGTTGGCTCACCGGACAGTCCGGTGCACACCGGACAGTCCGGTGAATTTTAGCCGTACGCCGTCGGCGAATTCCCGAGAGCGGCCAGTTCGAGCCGAGCCAGCCTGGCGCACCGGACACTGTCCGGTGCACACCGGACAGTCCGGTGCTCCAGACCGAGCTGGGTATTGGCTGCACACAGCCAAGTCATTTTCTCCTCTTCTCTCTTCTTCTTCTTTCTGTTTCTAACACTTAGACAAATATATTAGTACACAAAACCAATGTACTAAGGCTTAGAAACATACCTTTATCTCATGATTTGCACCTTGTTCATCCATGTACATAAATTCACAATTAAGCACATGTGTTGGCACTCAATCACCAAAATACTTAGAAATGGCCCAAGGGCACATTTCCCTTTCACTACTACACCGTTGGTAGACATCCCTCAATTAAGGATGGACTTGGCTTTCGAAAGGAAGCCAAGAACTTAACGAGTCAAAGGGCTCCCATTTCCAACAAGGAGAAAGGGAAGGCCCCTATGGCTAGTAGTAGTCAAAAGAATCATGCTTTCATGTACCATGATAGAAAATATTCTAGAAATTCTCATTATAATAGGAGTTACAATGCTTTTGACTCACATGCCATGATTGCTTCGAGTTCCAATTTCAATGGTAGGCCTAGGAGAAATTTTGTGTCTCATGCTCCTAGGAAAGTGTGTAATAAATCTACCACTGTCTTTCATGCTTGCAACACTACATTTGTTCTCTCATGTAAAAATGAAAAAGTGGTTGCTAGAAAGATGAGGTCCAAATGCAAGGGAGACAAGACTTGCATTTGGGTCCCAAAGGCTATTGTTACTAACCTTGTAGGACCCAACAAAAGTAGGGTACCTAAAACCCAAGCCTAATTTGTCTTGCAGGTTTATGCATCCAAGGTCTCAAGCTGGATTATCGACAGCGGATGCACAAATCACATGACGGGGGAGAAGAAGATGTTCACCTCCTACGTCAAGAACAAAGATTCCCAAGATTCGATTATCTTTGGAGATGGGAATCAAGGCAAGGTTAAAGGGCTAGGAAAGATAGCTATTTCATCTGAGCATTCCATATCTAATGTGTTCTTAGTTGAATCGCTCGGGTACAACTTGTTGTCCGTTAGTCAACTATGTAATATGGGCTACAATTGTTTATTTACCAATGTAGATGTGTCTGTCTTTAGAAGGAGTGATGGTTCACTAGCTTTTAAGGGTGTACTAGACGACAAACTCTACTTAGTTGATTTTTTCGAAAGAGGAGGCCGATCTAGATGCATGCTTAATTGCTAAGACTAGCATGAGTTGGCTGTGGCATCGCCGTCTAGCACATGTTGGGATTAAGAACCTTCATAAACTTCTAAAGGGAGAACATGTGTTAGGTCTAACCAATGTGTTTTTTGAAAAAGATAGACCTTGTGCAGCTTGTCAAGCAGGTAAACAGGTGGGAAGTACTCATCACAGCAAGAATGTGATGACCACATCAAGACCTCTGGAGCTACTTCATATGGACCTCTTCGGACCTGTCGCCTACCTCAGCATCAGGGGAAGTAAGTATGGTCTTGTTATTGTTGATGATTTTTCCCGCTTCACTTGGGTATTCTTTTTGCAGGATAAATCAGAAATCCAAGGGACCCTTAAGCGCTTTCTAAGGAGAGCTCAAAACGAATTTGAGCTCAAGGTGAAGAAGATAAGAAGCGACAACGGGTCCGAGTTCAAGAACCTACAAGTGGAGGAGTACCTTGAGGAGGAAGGAATCAAGCATGAGTTCTCTGCTCCCTACACACCACAGCAAAACAGTGTGGTAGAGAGGAAGAACTGGACGCTCATAGACATGGCGAGGATGATGCTTGGAGAATTCAAGACGCCCGAGCGGTTTTGGTCGGAAGTTGTGAACACAGCTTGCCACACCATAAACCGGGTCTACCTTCATTGCCTTCTCAAGAAGACCTCGTATGAACTTCTAACCGGTAACAAACCCAACGTGTCATACTTTCGTGTATTCGGGAGTAAATGTTACATTCTAGTAAAGAAAGGTAGAAACTCTAAATTTACTCCCAAAGCCGTAGAAGGTTTTTTGCTAGGTTATGACTAAAATACAAAGGCGTATAGAGTCTTCAACAAATCATCGGGTTTGGTTGAAGTCTCTAGCGACGTTGTATTTGATGAAACTAATGGCTCTCCAAGAGAGCAAGTTGATCTTGATGATGTAGATGAGGATGATGTTCCAACGGACGCAATTCGCACCATGGCGATTGGAGATGTGTGACCACGGGAACACAAAAAGCAAGATCAACCTTCTTCCTCAACAATGGTGCACCCCCCAACTCAAGATGATGAACAGGTTCCTCAAGAGGAGGCATGTGATCAAGGGGGAGCACAGGAAGACCAAGTTGTGGAGGAAGAAGCACCACTGGCCCCTCCAACTCAAGTCCGAGCGACGATTCAAAGGAATCATCTCGTCGACCAGATTTTGGGTGATATAAGCAAGGGAGTAACAACTCGCTCACGTCTAGCTAATTTTTGTGAGCATTACTCGTTTGTCTCTTATATTGAGCCTTTCAGGGTAGAAGAGGCCTTGCTAGATTCGGACTGGGTGTTGGCTATGCAGGAAGAGCTCAACAACTTCAAGCGAAATGGAGTTTGGACCCGGGTGCCACGTCCCAACTCCCAAGCAAAACATTGTGGGAACCAAGTGGGTGTTCCGCAACAAACAGGACGAGCACGGGGTGGTGACAAGGAACAAGGCTCGACTTGTGGCAAAAGGTTATGCCCAAGTCGCAGGTTTGGACTTTGAGGAGACTTTTGCTCCTGTGGCTAGGCTAGAGTCTATTCGCATTTTGTTAGCCTATGCCGCTCACCATTCCTTCAGGTTGTTCCAAATGGATGTGAAGAGCGCTTTCCTCAACAGGCCAATCAAGGAGGAGGTGTACGTAGAGCAACCCCTGGCTTTGAGGATGAACGGTACCCCGACCATGTGTGTAAGCTCTCTAAGGCGCTCTATGGACTTAAACAAGCCCCAAGAGCATGGTATGAATGCCTTAGAGATTTCCTAATTGCAAATGCTTTCAAGGTTGGGAAAGCCGATCCAACTCTTTTCACTAAGACTTGTGATGGTGACCTATTTGTGTGCCAAATTTATGTCGATGACATAATATTTGGTTCTACTAACCAAAATTCTTGTGAGGAGTTTAGCAGGGTGATGACTCAGAAATTTGAGATGTCGATGATGGGCGAGTTGAACTACTTCCTTGGGTTCCAAGTGAAGCAACTCAAGCACCTTCATCTCCCAAACGAAGTACACGCAAGACTTGCTCAAGCGGTTCGGGATGAAGGACGCCAAGCCCGCAAAGACACCAATGGGAACTAACGGACATGTCGACCTCAACAAAGGAGGTAAATCCGTTGATCAAAAGGCATACCGGTCTATGATAGGGTCATTGCTTTATTTATGTGCTAGTAGACCGGATATTATGCTTAGCGTATGCATGTGTGCTAGATATCAATCCGACTCGAGGGAATGTCACCTTGTGGCTGTTAAGCGGATTCTTAGATATTTAGTTGTTACGCTTGCTTCGGGATCTGGTATCCAAAGGGGTCTACCTTTGACTTGATTGGATATTCAGACTCCGATTATGCCGGGTGCAAGGTTGATAGG
Organism: Zea luxurians; assembly: GCA_029449295.1. Taxonomy (NCBI): domain Eukaryota; kingdom Viridiplantae; phylum Streptophyta; class Magnoliopsida; order Poales; family Poaceae; genus Zea; species Zea luxurians. Next base: position 7,984,314 of record JAOPSE010000026.1, on the reverse strand, counting down.
AAGAGTACATCAGGGATGTGCCAATTCCTAGGAAGGTCTCTGGTGTCTTGGAGTTCAAAGAAACAAACTTCCGTTGCCCTATCCACCGCTGAGGCCGAGTATGTTGCTGCAGGACAGTGTTGCGCGCAACTACTTTAGATGAGGCAAACCCTCCAGGACTTTGGCTACAATCTGAGCAAAGTCCCACTCCTATGTGACAATGAGAGTGCAATCCGCATGGCGGAAAATCCTATTGAACACAGCCGCACTAAGCACATAGACATCCGGCATCACTTCCTGAGAGACCACCAGCAAAAGGGGGATATCGAGGTGTACCATATTAACACCGAAAACCAGCTAGCCGATATCTTCACCAAGCCTTTAGATGAGAAAAGGTTTTGCAGGTTGCGTAGTGAGCTAAATGTCTTAGATTCGCGTAACTTGGATTGATCTATAGCATACATATGTTTTATGCCTTTGATCATGTAATTTATGCATTTCAATCTATGTTTGTGGTGGTCAAGTTGTACACATGATCCCCGGACCTCACAAGTCCATTTGCAAGTGATGCACTTATTTAGGGGGAGGCATGCTATAACTTGACCCTTTGAGACTAACCTTGTGTTTGAGTTCTTGTTTTAGTCTCAAAAGTGAATTGAAAGGGAAAGGTGAACTTGGACCATGCAAAGACTTCCACTGCACTCTAGTAACAACTCCAAGTTCATATCTGTGCTCTTATTGCCTTTTTTCTCTTAATTGACAATTTTGGTGAGGCAATGGGGTTAAAGGGCCAAGAATGATCCCATTTTGGTGCTTAATGCCAAAGGGGGAGAAATTAAGGCCAAAGCAAATGGATCAGCTACCACTTGTGAAATTTCAAAAAGAGTAGAGTTAGAACTTTTTGATTTGTCAAAATACTCTTATTGTCTCTTATTGTCAAAAGTTGGGGAGAACGTTTGATTATGGGAAAAAGGGGGAGTTTTTGGATCTTTGATCAATTTATCTTAGAATACCTCTCTTTATGCCTCAACAAGTGTGTTTGACTTAGAGATAGGAAATTGAATTTGATTTGCAAAACAAACCAAGTGGTGGCAAAGAATGATCCAAATATGCCAAATTTGAATAAAAAACAATTCTTGTTCTTAATTGCATTGATGTTGCACTTCTTTTAGTTGCTTTTTGATGTGTTGGCATAAATCACCAAAAAGGGGAGATTGAAAGGGAAATGTGCCCTTGGGCCATTTCTAAAGTGTTTTGGTGATTAAGTGCACAACACATTTTCTCTAAGTGCTAATTTGTGCCAAAGAGTGAAGAAGTGCAAATCAAATTACAAGGTACATTTCTAGACTTAGTACATTGATTTGAGTACTAATGTATTGTGTCTAAGTGTTAGAAACGGGAAAAATTGGTTTGGAATAGAGTTGGCTGTGTACAGCCAAATGCAGCTCGGTCTGGGTGCACCGGACAGTGTCCGGTGCGCCAGGCCAGCCTTCGGTGAACAGGCCATTCTCGGGACTCGACGGCGGCGTACGACTATAATTCACCGGACTGTCCGGTGGTGCACCGGACTGTCCGGTGAGCTATCTACGGTGAAGTCGTCGCTCTCGGGAATCGTTCAACGGCGTACGGCTAAAATTCACCGGACTGTCCGGTGGTGCACCGGACTATCCGATGAGCCAACGATCGACTGCGCCAATGGTCGGCTGCGCAATCCGCGCGCGATGCGTGGGCGCGCCAACGGTCGGCAGGGGGCACCGGACTGTCCGGTGTGCACCGGACAGTGTCCGATGCGCTAACTGCCGTGAATCTGCAACGGTTGGATGCGCCAGAAAAGGAAAGAGATCGCGCACCGGACAGCTACAGGGACTGTCCGATGGCGCACCGGACTGTCCGATGCGCCACCCGACAGAAGGCAAGATTTGCCTTCTAAAGTTGCCTCCAACGACTCCTAGCTGCCTTGGGGCTATAAAAGGGACCCCTAGGCGCATGAAGGAGTCACCCAAGCATACTTTGAGCATTCTAAGTCTTACACACTCTGTCTCCGCGCACTTGATTGACTTTGTTAGTGATTTGAGCTCCGTTCTAGTAGTGAACTTGTTGCAATTCATTTGAGCTCAAGTCTTGGCTGTGTGTGTGGGTATTGCTGCGGATTTGTGTGTGTTTCTTCCCACCCTTACTCTTGTGTTTCACTTTGATCTTTGTTGTAAGGGCAAGAGACTCCAACTTGTGGAGATTCCTCGCAAACGGGAAAAGAGATAAGCAAAGAAGAACACCGTGGTATTCAAGTTGATCATTGGATCACTTGAAAGGGGTTGAGTGCAACCCTCATCCATTGGGACGCCACAACGTGGAGGTAGGCAAGTGTTGTACTTATCGAACCACGGGATAAACTCGCGTGTCTTTTGTGATTGTTTTTCTGTGATACTTGTGTGATCGCAAGAGCTCGCTATTTAGCCATACTAACACTTAACCAAGTTTTGTGGCTATTAGTTGTTGAATTTTACAGGATCACCTATTCACCCCCCTCCAGGTGCTCTCAGTGCTGTCTAGATCACCAAGGTCATCGACCTCTTTGGCATGCGCCATCTGCAACAATAGCATACATTCAGCAAAACTACGCATACTCACACACATAACCACGCAAATGAGCCTTTACCTGATCAATTGCCCGGTCGGACCTCTCCTGGACCGTCTCTCGGCAGTGCGGGCCCCACATCCTATCGAAGAGCCCCCCCGCCGACTGCTTCAGCACCGGGTCCTCAACCTGGAAGATTTCGCGTTCGAAGTTTTCGTCCGATTGGTCGAAGACCTCAAAATGCCTGCACCCCTCGCGGGACAAAGCATTTACGGCCCCCTCGCAGGTGACGAGGGAGGCAAAGGACATGAGGCCCATCACGATCGTCAGGAGCACCCCCAACTCCTCCTGCAACCATTTGAGGAAGCGGAGGCCCGCCTCTTGGCCGGGCGCTTCGAAGGCGGCGGTCCGCGCACCCAGTTCCCGGTATGCGTCCACGAACTACGCATGCGTCCGCTCGACCTCCATGCGCGTCAAGGCCTCGGCTTTGTCCACGCGGTTGCACAGGCTGTTGAACCTCGCCTCCAGCTCCTCGGCGCGTTGGCAGGCGAGACTGCCCTACGCCCGTGCAAGCTTAGCATCGGCTCGCGCAGCCTGCGCATCAGCAGTGGCCTTGTTCGCCTCCCTCCTCTCCTCCACCAGCTGGCACTAGAGATCCGCCTTCTCGGCCTCCATAGCGTCCAACCTCTCCGTCAGCCTGCGGTTTTTACTTTCCGCAGTCGACTTCTCCCAAACAGCATCCGCATGCTGTGCTCGGAGACGCTCGACTTCGGCAGCAAACTCCGCAGTCAGAGCACCCGAAGCGACATGGTCGGTGAAGTCGGCCGCCTGCCACCAAAAACCATGAGACTCGCCACCTCATAAAAACAACGAACTATCGAAGTCCATCACGACTTACATGCTTCAGCTGCTGCGACAACTGCTGCGACGCTTGCCTCAGTTGCCGGGACATGGAGCCCACCACGTCCTTAGCGGCGGCGGCCGACGGAATCACGCCGCTCGCACAGAAGGCGGACCACGGGTCCTGCGAAGCACCCTTCGCACCAACCGCCGCCGTCGGCGAAGTAGCCACCACCGGAGTCAGGATGAATTCCTCAACTAAATCGCGCCCGCTACTCATGCGGGCAGCACAACGAAGGGCCTCTTCGTCACTATCATCCTCCGCCACCTCAAACGGCGGGACGCCACATAGTAGTGGGAGCACAACACGGCCGCCGGGAGTCCTAGGAGGTCTTCGACCTCGCCTACCGCCACATAAAACCAATAATCATACCAGTTGCCCCACTTGTTGCGGGCGCAGGGAACTAGCTCAACAACTTCCGCCAAAGTCTTCCCAGTCCTCGGCGTAAAGGTGCATGACCCAAACTATGCAATCTTGCTTCCATTTTTCCTCTTCTGCCAGTGCAAACAATAATTCTTGGCGAAGACCTCTACGGAGGGCTGACCGCCATACGAAGTCACTGCCCAGACATACTTCGCCAGGGCCACCACGACATTAGGTGTCAATTGATAGATCTGCACGTCATACCTCCGCAACACTTCCACCACAAAACGATGCGTAGGCAACCGAAGGCCGGCAGTGTAAAATGCCCCGAACACAACCATCTCACCCTCCGGCTCAAGAATCTCTTCCGCCCCCAGAACTCGGCCAACTCCGTTCCCAAAATACCCCAACTGTTGCATGTCTTGCACGTGAACCGATGAGATCCTCGAAACACCGAATTCCACCGTGTGGCCCGGGTGTAGCTCCACTGCCGCCAAATCACTAAAGGTACCCTCGGACGACGTTTCACCCAACGGCGTATTCGCATCGGATGAAGAAGAAGACGACATGGCTACGTACCGTCGGCGGCGGCACGCGGTCTGCTTGACGCGGGCCAGTTCTCCGATGAACAGGAGCAAGGAGGGCAGGCGAGCGGGCGATCAGTTTCAAAATGCTAGGGCTTTGCGATGCACAGAGAGGTAAGAGAGCATGAGCCACGCCGCCCCCCTTTTATACACAGGGCGTGACGCTTCGGGAAGCCTGCAGTCCAACAGTACCGCGTCCGTCAACGGTCACATCAAAAACCCCCGCGGAACCACTTCGAGCGAGGGCAGCGTCTCCACCATCTAGCGACGTCTTTGGCACCAGATGACTCAGTCGAACTGGTCCTTCGGAGGGCAAATGTTGGGACAAAGGCGAAGATGCTACGCTTCGCTCCAGGCCTTCGTCAACTCACTGCACCAACGGAGGCAAGATGACCGGCGCGGCCCACCCTTCGTCCTCTTCACTGCAAGACGAAGGCCTACGACGAAGTCTCTCCATCCCACGTCCTCGCCCTACCTGGAGGCCCACGTGGGATTCGGCCCATCGTAACAGGCCCCGCACGGACAGGCGTGTTATGGGCCTGATTTGTAATAGCTTTTATGTAATGACAGTTTGTAACCCTCCCTTATGGGAATATTCTGGGGATAATTTAGGTGTCTGAGGGCATAAGCGTCCTTACATCGGAACATTGGGCGCTCGGGCACCTATAAATACCCCCGTACAGTGCCCTTGAGAGGCTGGATTAACAGAGCAATTGCCATCTCGAGTTAAACCTTGCTTCCATCCTTTCCACTCTCCCGTTGGATCAACTTGCCCAGGAGAGCAAGTTCCAACACTTGGCCAGTTTGAGTCTAGATAGGCGTGATGGTGCACACCCTAGTACAAAGAAGCTCTATAGTGACGGTTGTAAATCTATTTTCATTGGCGTTTTTTAGAACCGTCGGTGATAGGGACCAGTAAAAATCATCATTTTTATAGCCGGGTAACTGAGGACCATCAGTGAAAACCGATTTCCACTGCACTGGCGGTCGACGTAATAAATCCATCAGTGAAAATTATTTTCGAAAACATTAAACAAGTTTTGAAAACAGCAAAAATCCACAAGTCACGGCATTTTTCGCGCGCTACACAATTATTAGGAATCGAACAATCGACCTCACCGTCACGCAAACCCTCTACTACCACTCCACTTATGGCATGCTTTGTGTCTAGTTTGTACTTCTTTGTCCATATATTACAACCAACTGAATGTAAATTGCTTGTTTGAGATCATAAATGAATTCAAATAAAAAAGTTGCCAACTACAAAGTTGAATAACTTTTGAAGTTCTACAACTTTCATTTTGATACTTTTTTCATCCGAGGTAGTTTACAAAATTTGAATTGAAATAAGTTCAAATAAAAAAGTTGTCAACTACAAAGTTTCATAACTTTTTGTGATCTATAACTTTTATTTTGGTGGTTTTATCATACGAGGTCGTTTGAAAAAACTCAAAAAATTAAGGATAAAAATGATTTCTACAGGTTGTTCTTTAAGAAAACCGCCACTAGAAATCATGGATTTTTACAGGCTGTAAAAATACAATTTCTAGTGGCGGTTTTCTTAAGAAACCGCCACTAAAAATAGCACAGACGGTTGATAACCGAATCCGTCTGTATAAATAAATCGCTCTGCATGCTTTGAGCCTTTTTGTACTAGTGACACTTGTATGAACTAGTGCTAGGTAAATAAAAGAGAGTCCACAAAAAGTTTGAGAGAAAATCCAACTCGAAAAGCGATTGAAACGAGTAAGTTTGACAATATGTAGTAGATCAGACATGCTCAGTGCTTCACCGGATACAACACTAGATGAGAGAGTTCCCTTTAGGATATTAGAATTGAACCAGCGTGTTTGATGTTCACAAGGTTTGGTGGATCGGATAGGGCACCTAGAGAGCTTGCAAAAGTGCTCCTAGACATTTTGTACTCATAAATGTATCCGGTGTTGCACCAGATATGACACCAAATAGGGTACTCAAAGAGCATGTAAAATGCACCTAAAGGGTTGAGTAATCAATCATCGGATGTGTCCCGTGTGCCACAGAACATGGCACCGGATAGGGTACTCAGAGAGATCTACAACTTGCATTTAAGGACTATACTAATGGAAGTGCCCAGTGTGGCACCAGTGTTAGCATGAGATGCTACATACAGTAACAATTAGCATAAAAACTAGCCATTAGAGAGGCATCGACATGTCCAGTATTGTTGGAAAGTTTGCATCAAACATGTACGATGCCCAAAAATTATGTGTGGGGTTATAACAACTAGTTCCACACCCCTTAGGGATATTTATACCCCCCACAACTCTATTTATTGAGGCGTATTGACCTTTCCAATAGCTGAATCATCCAATTGAGAGTGAGGAAGACCCTTCGCATAGTAAGGAGATGAAAGAAGTGATAATCATGTCGCTAGCAACCTCATTAGTGCATAGAGTGATTTGTGTGCAACCAACACCCAAATTAGACTCAGTATAGTCTACTAAGAGTCTTGTGTTTGTTAATTTCGGTGATCGACATCACCTAGATGGTTAGGTGGCAATCGGGAATGCGGTGACATTCGGAGAGCTTATGAGTGACCTGACTCGAGACTTGTACATGGTTATGAGTGGTTTACAGTGCTAGAGAGAAATGAAGAACCACCTCATAGAGAGCACTTGGTCCTTGCATAGACTAAGAGAGACACTCTTGCGTAGATGTTTAAATGAGGATTAGTGAGGAGTGTCGGCTCACTGAGACCTCGTGATCCTCTCACCCAACAACAAAAGAAAAATCATAAATATCTAGCCTAGACACCATTTCACTTTAACAACTCAAAACATCTAGAACATCTTTAAGGTTACGTATATAGCTTTAAAATTATTTTATTAAAAAAACATACCAAATCATAATTAATTCTTTCCGCGTGTGTGGCGTGTGGCGTCTTGCTGAGGCTGTAGTCGATGGATCCACCCGCACGTACGACTCCACGAACGGTTAATTAATTCTTTCCGTGAAGCTCTATGGCCTGGCTCACGCGTGTATTACTGTTTGCACGTGACTTTTTTTTTTACAGTTTTGTTATGTTCAGGTCTCTTGGACCAAAAAAAAAAAAACACAAGTGAGCATGGAAGCAACCATCCATCTCCATCATTCACCGAGAGGGATGAGCTAGCGAGCATCAACGAGCGCCTGCAACGTCAGTTTTTTCAACGCGTGCGAACTGCTGCTACTCCTAAATGCATCTGGATCTGGCTGTCCGAAAGCGCAGCGGGGCACTTGGGCGTCGCTATCATGGCCCAAGGAAGAGCCTGAAGGGCCGCCCGCCCCACCACACCCACCCCGACGACGCCGGTCAGCCTGCACCGTGGCCCGTGCCATTCCTCGCTGTCGCTTCCCGTCTTCCGTCCACCTGCTGCTGACGCTGACGCTGACGTAAGAGCTTACCAGGTCTCGTCCCGATGAGCAGCGCGCCGCCGCCCCCACGCACACGCGGCGGCAAACATGGCATCGCTGCCCACATATATATAACCAGCTCGATTAGCTCAGCTGGACACGCACTTCACCCGCCACCACCGACACACGACGGCAGCAGACCAGAGAGAGCAAGCATAAGCAAGAACATAGATCGGGCACGGCCAATCCAAACCCCCACCCGACCAGCGAGATCAGGCATTGATCGGTTCAGACCGTACGCCATGGAGGTTTGCAGCCCCATCGATGACGTCATGGAGGCTCAGCGGCGGCAGCGCGAGCCGACCCAAGCCGGGGGCTGCTCCGACGACCCGAGGGCGGTGCTGACGTGCCTCACCTTCCTGGAGCAGAAGATCGCCCACCTCCGCGGCATCATCAGCGCAGCGCCGCGGCCGCCGCGGCAGATGGTGTCGGCCGAGCTCAGCTGCATCGCCGTCCAGCTCGTCTCCCTCTCCAAGAGCCTAGCCGCTGCCGGCGGCGCAGCGGATCTGGACGACGGCGCCGCCCGGTCGCCGGCTCCGAACGACGGCGGCGACAGCGACTCGTCCGACCACGACCCCTTCCACGCCGACGCCGACGCCGACGACGACGGCCGCCTCCCGCCGGCCGGCTCCTACGAGGTGATCGAGCTCGGCGAGGAGGAGATCCTGGCGCCGCACGTGCACTCGTGCAAGGTCTGCGGCAAGGGCTTCAAGCGCGACGCCAACCTGCGGATGCACATGCGCGGCCACGGCGAGGAGTACAAGACGGCGGCCGCGCTCGCCAAGCCCGCCGCCGCGGCCGCGGCCACGGCGCAGTCGTCGTCCTCCACGACCCGGTGCTTCTACTCCTGCCCCTTCGTGGGGTGCAAGCGCAACCGGGAGCACCGCAGCTTCCAGCCGCTCAAGACGGCCGTGTGCGTCAAGAACCACTACCGGCGCAGCCACTGCGACAAGAGCTACACCTGCCGCCGCTGCAACGTCAAGCGCTTCTCCGTGCTCGCCGACCTGCGCACGCACGAGAAGCACTGCGGCCGCGACCGCTGGGTCTGCTCCTGCGGCACCTCCTTCCCAAGGAAGGACAAGTTCTTCGCCCACGTCGCCGCCTTCGACGGCCACGCGCCCGCGCTGCCGCCCGAGGACGACGCGGCTGCCCACAGTGTTGCCAATGACGGACTCGGCACCGACTCTTATCGCCGGCTGACGACGATGGACACCGAGGCAGCGAGCATGGAGTTCTTCTCGGACACCATGCTCGATGCTCTCAGCTGTTCTGACATCGAGGGCTTCGCGCTCATGGATGGACAAGGACAGCGTCTGGACGACGACGGACGAGGGTCGCTCTCACCCTGGCCAGTGGGGCTCGATTCCTGTGACTTTGATGGATTTGATCTCTTCGGGGCACCACCAATCGATTTCTGAACTCAGAATAAGAAACCAAAAAAAAACACAAAGAATGATTTGTCCTCACTCAATTGGCATTAGCATGTAGAACAAGTAGATAAGATCCGGATCACATGCTCACATGTACTTTGATGGATTTGATTGCTTTGAACTACTTCAGCTGTAATTCATACAAACAAAAACATGGCAGCCCAGTGGCGGATGCATCAAAGCACAAGGACAGGACCTCACATCACAACAAGACAATGTGGAAATCCAGAGCAGAAGAACAATAGCAAGTCACTGCGGTACCACAGGCCATTCAGGAATTCTGGCCGTATTTATTGCAACTCTTTTACAGACAACAGCAGCATGGTTTAGCTCTTGAATCTGTTGTACGTACATAAGATAAGAACAAACAGTGGCCAACCCAATATCCACCAGCTAGCGATTGTGCTACATTTCACAGTTGCTAGCTTACAAAAAAGTGGCCAGCAAGCAAAACCAAGTCCCAAGTTCCTGAGCAACGATGTGGCGACGAAGAACAAAACCAATCATCATCAGAACCTAACCCAACAGCGGGTGCACTGGGCCATGCAATCCCCTCTGCAGTCAACATTGTAGCCCAGAACCTTGGGGTTCCTCAGCAGAAGGCTCCGCAGGGTCTTCCCGTTTATTCCCCAGTCACTGTCCAGCTTGCCCACATTCGGCCTCACCTCGCCGTCGAGGTCGCACCCAAGGACCTCGGGGAACTTCTTCAGCAGCCTGCCGAGGTCTTCGTCCGACAGCCCCAGGCTCCTGATGTAGTCCAGCACTCCAGCTACCGCCTCGGCGGTCGGAACCTCCTTCTCCCTCTCCTCGCTCCAGTACGGCGAGTGGGTCCAGCCAAACGCTTTCTTCAGCATCTTCTCGGCGTCTTCGCTGGAGAAACCCAATGGAGTGAGCACCCGTTTGCACTCCTCATCTACGTCCGGGGTAGAAGCCTGCGCTTGCTCAGCTGCTGAGAGCGCCCGCCACTCCCGACGACGGCTTTTCCCAGGTTGGATATTCTGCTGCCGGACACTCGATCTTCCTCCACACTTGTTTTTGTTACCAGGAAGCTTGGCGACCAGTGCACCCGAGACGTTGCGCTGGAGAGGGAGGAAGTGCGATGCAAGCAAGGGTCATTGCCGGTGGTTTCTCGCCAACATCAGCAAGCTAGATTGGGGATCGATCTTACAGCTGTAATGAAGATGCCGACTTCAGGAGTTTGAGCAGTCACCAAAGCCGGTGCTGGTGGCCTTGCCAACATCCTGCACAGCAGCACAAAGCTGGTATCAATCAGAGCAGGGAAGACTAAAATTTGTGATTCCAAGCAGAGAGGACAGCAAGACGCGCAGTGAACCGAACGAAACCTAAAATTTTGTTTTCGGCCGCCATCGATCACATCGAAATCCTACGCCAATCCAAGCTAAACAGGAGGAAACCCTGTGCCCGCACCCCCAACCACACAACACCCAAAAAAAAAAAACCGATGCAGCAACCAGGCGATTAAGCAAACGCGAAGATGACGACGCGATCACCGGGTGAAGCAGCAATCAATCCTAAGAAGCGGCGCAGCAACTAAATCTGAGGCAAGGACACGGAGAAGAAGAGGAGAGTGTATACGAGGTGGATCCGCGCGCGCGCTCTCCTCCGGTCTCCTGCGTGGTGTGCCCCTCCTTCTCGTCCGTGGGCTCAGTTCGTCAGGTCAGCAGCGTCTCCCTCGGCGGGCTACCGGGCAGCAGGAGCAGGAGAAGATGAAAAGGCGAGGGCTCCGCTGCGTCTCCAGTTCTCCACTCTCCACCGTGCCCCTTCCGAGCCGCCTGCAGCCGCACACGCCCGCCCGTCGCCATCCCATTCCCATCTCATCCCTGCCGCAAGAGGCGAGAGCCAACTACCCGGCCAGGGCGATCCCCTACCTCTTCTTTACTCGTCGCGGTGGCCCAACATGACAGCCAATGGGTCTACAGCCCACTAAACTTCTACAAACTTGGCCCATAAGTAAATGCTAAGAGAACTGAGCAGGATCCACATCAATGCAGTTCCTGAAACGCAAACATCAGTGCAGTTTCAATTCCAACTTCCAAACTCTTCCCTTTTTCTTTTCCTGACGAGTAAAACGAAGGGAAATTCACTTGCATCAACCAACCAAAGTTCAGTTCACCGTGTCAGAGTCTCAGAAAAACAGGCGTAGTAGAATGGTACAGAGCAGGGACAGGCTAAGCCGTCCGTGACGTTGCCATCTACTCGGCGAGTCGGCGATCTTCCAAATCCGCTGCTGCGATCTCAGAGAACTCCACATGGAAACCAGCTAAACAAACGGTTTATGCACAGCGACTTCTACTGGCCCCCGTGGCGGTACAGGAGCAACGACCGGTACACGGCGGCGAGGTGGAGGAACACGATCAGCAGGATGAGCAGGTCATCGACGAATCCAAGGAGGCCCAGCATGCCTGCAGGTTGCAGGATCAAGTCCGCGATGTGAGACGGATATACGGTAAAGTAGTGACAGGTTTGCCGCCACTTGTTCTTGGGAATATGGAACTTACTTTCGGGAAGAATGTCGACTGGGCTCAGCACATAAATTGCACTCAGTGCGACCTACAGGTTTTGGAATAAGTCATTGTCTTATCAGAAGATTCATATACGGTCTCATCTCTCACATCCATTGCACTGGGCGATGGTATGAAACTGAGGTCAGAAACAGCGCAGCCTGTTTGCTTTCCCAACTCAGCAACTTCCCAGCATAACGTTGAAGAGGAATATGAAGCGAAATAATAGTTCAATCCTATGAGACGTACCATCATCAGCATCCGCGCCCTGAACACGAGTGGGAGGGTCCGCTGGGGGTCCATTAGTTCTCTGAACAGTCTTCGGATGAAGAAGGGTAGGTCTTGCAACCTCTGGAGAAAAAAACACAGCAACAAAATGAGGTTGTCAAAAAAACAAAGGTCAAAGGATTTAGATGAAAACCACCCACGAGATTCTATAGCCAGATGCTAGAGATAGGCATTTCTAGTTGAAAAAAGTAGTCATCTTGATTGTACAATTCTGATAGATGTACCTTAGTTGGCATGGGAACCAACATGTATCTGTTATAATATGAACCCTCCAACTAACCTGGGAATTTCTAACATTCTCTACAAGGAATGTGGGGGCACCACATTTTTTACTCCTAATAACACAGATGATAGTAGAAATTGAGAGTGATCGAAGTAATCATATGTGCACTTGGCCTTTTTTTTGGGGGGGGTGGGGGACAGGACAACAATTCTGTTTGAAAACAATAAGAAAACTCGTCTCTAGCGTACCTTATAAAAGAATTTGGCCAGTGTTTTTTCATGCACTCTAACAATAGTAGCAGTGTAGAAATATCAAACACAATAACCGTTACCAATCTCAATTCCCGATTTCATTCTTGAAAGTATCGTCACCTTTGTGAAAGGGCCTCTAGTGTAGTGGTTAAAGCTTCCGATTAGCACCTCTAGGTCCCGGCTTCGATCCCCATCGGGAGCGAATTTTGGGCTTGGTTAAAAAGATCCCCTTGTTATGCCCCGCCCGCTCCCGGGTTACGTCCTGTGCGCCACCATCCGGCTCAGCCATTGCAGAGTGAGCGGTGACGGCCTGCTAGTGATGGGTCAGGGTTCAAGAATTTTCTCAGTTGGGACCATGTTTCGATCTCTTTTTATGATACCAGGAGGAAGGTCTTTCACTCCCCGGCCGAGTTTTTGTATCATCAGCTTTCAACCCCGCATTGTAATCTGAATTGTTGTCTTTTGATCTATATGAAAGGCCTCGCCCTAAAACTCTAAAACAAAGGACATCTGCTTTCATGGACAGTGTACCGACCTGAGTTAGGCTGCGTGGTGCTCCACCAAATATACAGTTATAGTGCTGAATCTCTCCTAGAATAAGTTGAGCTTGTGGACCATCCTCCTGCCCTGATAATGCAGCAGGCACCAGTAGATTTATAAGGCGGCGACAGATGGGACACTTGCAAGCCTGTACAGGAGGTCCATAATTCCAAACGCGGATGATGCACTCTCCTGGAAAACATGACCGCATAACCACATTCAGTAATAGGGAGAACTCCACGGCAGTGGTAGAGTTGTGTAGGCATGGCACAATTTATAAGATGATATGTAGTTCACCAAATTCGGGAAAAAAGGAGAAAAAAATCATTTCTTCATATGTATATCTGGGCATTTCTAGCACACAAGACCACACATGTACTTGTAGATAATACTGAACATGATGCAACACAGAAGTTGCACAAGCTTTGAACACAAAAGGTAACCCAGTGATGGGTGATGCTGATCTGCAGGGGGCGCAGCGGTCTTCTTAACTTCTGCTTCTCGTTGCCCTAAATCAGTTCACCCTATGTGTAGGTGTCGGGCAGGAGAGTTGTTTGGCTCGGGTAGCAGTTCATCGGTTTCGGTTGGATCCCATGACCACCAACCACCCTTCCAAGATCTGGCCTCTCTTTAGCACCGATTCTTGTCATCGACAGCTCGACGCTATCTACCAAGTGCCATTATCCAGTCTACTCACCTGTAGGCGCCTCTAAAACTGCCATTGTTTGAGTACCCTACACCCTCATTTTGCATCGACTCGTGCAGTTTATTCCTAAGCAGAGCCTATGGTAAAGAGGGTTCAAGACCAATTCGAGCACCCGATTCGCAGAGCGCGGCAATTTAGCAAACCCACGAATCCTTGACAACCTCGAACCAACAGAGTTCCTTTCTATCTACAGGGAGGAGAAAAGAACAGGAGGCAGCCAGCCCCAAATCGGTAGCTGACAGTTCTGCGTGGCCGGCCGCTTGCTCGATTTCCCTCCGCGCAGTCCGATCGAGAAGGGAAAGAACAAGTTAATCCCCGTAGGGGGAAGAGGGGCGAGGCGCGGGGGGCAAGAAGGGAGAGGAGGCAGGGTAGTGGAAGGGACTTGCCACAGAACCAATGGGAGCAGTTCGCCTGGCACGGGATCCGGAAGCGGTCGTGGCAGACGGAGCAGACGTCGTCCTCCGGCGGCAAGGCCGCCTCCCCTGCCGCCGCCGCCGAGGTGGAGGAATCCATCTCTCTTCCTCCCTTCCGGTTTCCACTCTCTGTGTCCGTGCCGTGGCAGGGAGCCAGGGACGCGCTTGCCGACTTGCCGTGGCGCTGCCCGCGTTGTTTTGTTTCCCCCGCCCCACGTCAAGTCGTCGGCGGCTTGCCGACACGGGCGCGTCAGGCGGTCGCCACTCGGTGATATCGGTCGTTGGATTGGATACGAGGCAACGCCTTCATTCATCTGCCCAGTGGCTGTTAGATTAATTAATCTTTAGTCCTTGGTTTTTAAGTACTATTTAGTCTCTATTTTACCAAGTAAAAAAATTAAAGTAAAGATTATTTAATTTTAGTCTCTAGTCTCTTACATGATGCTACAGAAATTAAAGGACGATATTTATTCTAATTGTCTTTGCCTAGAAAACTAACATGAAACAAGAAAAGATGTATTTTGATATTTATGTATTACATTTAATGTATTTAGAATTTATTTAGTTTCTATAACCACTAAAACTTAATCCTTAAACTAAACTTTACTCCTAAAAGTAATAGAACCAAACATGGCCTAATACATCATCATGGCCCATCATAAAATACACTACCCATACTACAACCATGAAGAAGGAAAGACCACGGTAAAGCGAATAGTCTTCAAATTAACACCACACAAGGTGTGTAGGCATTCAAGATTCCAGTTCACCCCTAAGTCAAAAGCAACCATGACAGATATTTTTTTTTAGTGTTTGAAAACTCCATTTTCTAAGGGAATCATATTTTCTAAGGCAAAATGAACTGATTTTCTTTAGAAAAATGAAAATCCCTTGGAAAATAGGTTCCCAAACTAGCCGTTATTAACTGCATGTTTGAAAGGGAAATTGAGTTAACTATTTCCTATAATTAATTTTGGTGGTTGATGATCAACACAAACACGTGGACTAACTAGTTTGTCTAGAATTCATGTATTACAGGTGCATAAGGTTCAATACAAACCAAGAAAGAAATCAAGTTAGGGACATAATTTAAATGGAGCAAAAGGACTTGAGTGTGCTGAAGAATGGCGCACCGGACTGTCCAGTGCATCACCGGACAGTGTCCGGTGCACCAGGCCGTACAACTCTCAACCAGCCACTCTCGGGAATTCCAGCGCGCGCTCCTCTATAATTCACCGGACTGTCCAGTGCATCACCGGACAGTGTCCGGTGCACCAGGCCGTACAACTCTCAACCAGCCACTCTCGGGAATTCCAGGGCGCGCTCCTCTATAATTCACCGGACTGTACGGTATGCCACCGGACTGTCTGATATGGCACCGGACTGTCCGGTGCCGCAAGAGGACAAAGCCTCCAACGGTCGACCGACTCCAGACCCTACCGGTTGGCTGACGTGGTGGCGCACCAGACAACGCACAGTACCTGTCTGGTGGCGCACCGGACTGTCCGGTGTGCCCATCGCCAGCAGCCTTGGCCAAACGACTACTTGGTGGTTGGGGGCTATAAATACCCCCAACCACCACAACCTTTGGTATCCAAGCATTCTGAACATTGCATTCAATACAAGAGCAAAAGACTTCACTCCAAGACACAACCAAAGCGATCGATCCACTCAAAGTCCCCGAATCAACTCTAGTGCTTTAGGACTTGTGAGAGGATCTCTTGTGTTCTTTTGTTGCTCTTATCGCTTGGTTTGGCCTTTTTCTTTTCCATTCTTATTCTCAAGTTCTTTGTAAGCGAGGTGAGAGACACCAAGTGTGTGGTGATCCTTGCGGGGTCTAAGTGACCCATGAGATTAAGGAAGAAGGCTCACTCGGTCTAAGTGACCATTTGAGAGAGGGAAAGGGTTGAAATAGACCCGGTCTTTGTGACCTCCTCAACGGGGACTAGGTTCTTTAGAACCAAACCTCGGTAAAACAAATCATCGTGTTCACTCGCCTTGTTTCTTGTTGATTTGTTTTCCCCTCTCTTCAGACTTGAATTTAATTCTAACACTAACCCTGGCTTGTAGTGTGTGTTTAAAGTTATAAATTTCAGGTTTCGCCTATTCACCCCCTCTAGGCAACTTTCAATGTTACATCGCATACGTTGTACATCCCCAGTTCACCCCAGTACAAAGTTCAGAACAAAGAGTTCCAAACCAGTACTAGTTCACCGAAACAAGGGCCATTTCGTGTCACCCGTTGCATAGGCGATGGTGTTATTTTTCAGTGGCGGTATGTGTTGGGCACCGTGGAACGCGGCAGCTCTCACTACATTGGCGGCCCAAGATCAACAGAGCACGTCTTTTGGAATCCATCTTGCCTATAAAATTCATACCCGATCGAGCACCGCCTCGCATACTGCTCGCCTATAAAACCCCTCACCAACTCCCTCAATTCCATCATGTTCAAAGCAAAACACTCCTGATAAAATGTTCTCTGCCTAATCACAAGCAACTCCTTTTTGCACTCTCTCGCCCCTAAGATCACAATGCTTGGTGATTCATGGGTTGAAGACTGTGCTACATTGTTCATAGCCTTTGGTTTCCTCCTCTGTATGATGGTAATACTTTTTGATAGAGCCCTCCAGTGGGAAGGACAAAGAGAAAGAAATGGACAGTGAAAAGAGAAAAGAAAATAGCGAAGAGAATATGAGAAAAAGGTTATCCAAAAATCAACCCGGTGCTAGTCATCTCTCCGCAACCTGCAGCAATAGCAGAAGAAGCCCCATAACACCCATGTTATGAGGTACTTCAAGGAGTTAAAATCCCCAAGATTCAAGAGTTCTACCACATTTTTTTAAGTGGAGTAGTGTTCACGTAAGGTTGCTGTTATAGAGGAAAAGAAGAAGACCTGTGTATGCAGTAAGCTTGAGGAGGACAAGATCTTCCGAGTATGCAAGTTTCTGGATGAGAAGTGGTCACCCAAGTTTTATTGATGAAGCACCAAAAGACCAGTCAAGGAGGGAATCCATGTGGTAGTTCGTAAGAGAAAGGTTTACGTGTTGGCACCGATACTTCTTCAATAAGCTAGCTGTCAAGCGAAACCTAGAAGCCTAAGGATGATCCTTGAGTAGCTAGAAACAACATTTGCAATCGGCAACAAGATGCTCCTCAAAGGCTAGATATTGTTGAAGTTTCATCTCCCCGTAGAGTGCAAAGTGAAGATATGTAGCTGAAATAAAACTATACCCATAAACCTTCTAAGCCGAATCTCGAGGATGAGATTCATTTTAAGTGGGGTAGATATATAGCACCCCGAAAATTCAAATCTAGAAAATTTCTCAAACTCGTTCTAAATTCAAAATGAATTTTTAAATTTCGTTTCAAAATGTTTGCTTACAAGTTGATCTCAACAAATAAAAATATAGTGGTCTATTTTCCCTCCAAAATTCTTCTCAAAATACCCTACAAATATTTTCCAAGTGATCACTTCAATTTTTTCTAGAAATAATGCCTAAATATTCCACCGATATTTCTCTAAATATTTTTATACTAATACCCTCAAAATCATTTTTAAAGTCCCTACAAATATTTTCTTAATAATTTTCCTTATGATCATACATATATATGCCTCTGGTGTCATACAATGCTTATCTCCCACTAATCCTCGCATCCTCCCACTAATCCCCCACCTTGCCTATTAAAAGGCGCCTAGAGGAGGGGTGAATAGGCGAAACCTAAAATTTATAAACTTAAACACACACTAAGGCCGGGGTTAAGAGTTAGAATTAAAAACGACAGCGGAAGATGGTTTCTCTTGCTATGAGTTGCTCGAATAATACAGATGATGTTTGGGAGCAAACTCAAATTAATATTAGCAAGGAAACTTTAGAGAGAGGAAAGAGGGCAAACAAATCAAGCAAGAATCAAAGTGAGTGAACACGGTGATTTGTTTTACCGAGGTTCGGTTCCAAAGAACCTAATCCCCGTTGAGGAGGCCACAAAGGCTGGGTCTATTTCAACCATTTCCCTCTCTCAAACGGTCACTTAGACCGAGTGAGCCTTCTTAATTAATCGGGTCACTAAGACCCCGCAAGGACCACCACACACCTAGGTGTCTCTTGCTATCTTTACAAGCACTTAGAAACAAGAATGAGAAAGGAAAAGAGGCAATCCAAGCAACAAGAGCAACAAAAGAACACAAAACACCCTCTCTTAGGTCACTAATGGAATTGAGTTGATTTTGGAGGCTTGGAGAGGATTTGATCTTTAGAATGTGTTTTGGAGTGTAGTCTTTTGCTCTTATATTGAATGTTGAGTTTATAATACTTGGATGGCTTTGAATGAGGTGGTTGGGGGCATTTATAGCCTCCAACCACTTCCTAGCCGTTAGCTGTTTCTGCTGGCGATGGGCACACCGGACATTCTGGTGGTGCATCGGACATCCACTGTTCAGTGTCCGGTGCGCGCCACATCAGCAGGCCCGTTGGGGTTTGGAGCGATTTGACCGTTGGAACCGTTGTCCTGTAGCTGCACTGGACAGTCCGGTGCCACACCGGACATGTCCGGTGACCTCTGACTTCTGCGCTCTGACTTCTGCCGTGCACTGTTCACTACTGTTCACTTTTACAGTTGACCGTTGACGCGTAGTAACCGTTGCTCCACTGGCTCACCGGACATGTCCGGTGCACACCGGACAGTCCGATGAATTATAACGGAGTGCGCCTGGTAGAAATCCGAGAGTGGCCTGTTTGCTTGGGCTTGGGCCTAGTGCACCAGACAGTGTTCGGTGCGCCAAAGGCAGCACATCCTTATGTGTTGCTCTAAATTTGATTATGTCCCCAACTGAATTTCTTTCTTAGTTTGTGTTGAACCTTATGCACCTGAGATAAATGACATCTAGGCAAACTAGTTAGTCCACGTGGTTTCTGATAGACGTCAACCACCAAAATCGATTATTGGAAATGATTAAGCCCATTTCCCTTTCAATCTCCTCCTTTTTGGTGATTGATGCCAACATAAACCAAAGAAAATATAAAGTGCAAAAATGTGACTAGTTTGTATTTATGATGAATGTGCATAGGTTACTTGGAATTGAACCAACTGAAAGAATTTATGCATGTGTCTAAAATGAATGGATTGCTTTTCTCTTATTTAACATTTTGGACCACATTTGCACCACTTGTTTGTTTTTGCAAATCTTTTAGAAATATCTTTTCAAAATCTTTTGCAAATAGTCAAAGGTATAGGAATATGATTGCAAGAAGTATTTTTAAGATTTGAAATTCCTCCCCCTGTTTCAAATGCTTTTTCTTTGACTAAATGAAAGCTCCCCCTAAAGAAATTCTCCCCTTAGCTTTCAAGAGGGTTTTTGAAATGATTTTCCCTTTTTGAAATAGATGCTAAATGAACTTATACCAATTGAAATCTCTATTCTTATTTGAAATTTTGAAGCCGGATGAGATACCAATTGAATATTCATTTAGAGGCTACCTAAAATACCAATCGAATATTTTTCATACTCATGAAGTCAAATTAAGATACCAATTGAAAAATACTTCCTTTTGAAAAATCTTGATACCAGTTTGAAATATACACTAAAATTTTTAAAATGGTGGTGCGGTCCTTTTGCTTTGGGCTTAATACTTTCTCCCCCTTTGGCATTAATCGCCAAAAACGGAGAACTTTGAGAGCCCTTTATACTTTCTCCCCCTTTGGGGCCTAACATTTTCTCTCAAGTGATAAAATAAATATGAGTGAAGGGTTATATCAATTGAGAGTATCCGAAGTAACGACAAAGGATAAATGATACCGTCAGAGTTGGAGTGCAAGCCTTGTCTTTTTCGAATACTCCATTTCCCTTTCAATTTAAGACTAAACATAGAGATATACTTGAAAGTACATTAGTCTTAGCCTTAGAACAAGAAGAATAAGAAATATGCATTTATACCAAATGAAAGAGACATGATCAAAGGTATATAAATGAGCTATGTGTGCAATGTTTCAATCAAAGTTCCGAGAATCAAGTATATTTAGCTCATTCCTAAGTTTGCTAAAGGTCTTTTCATCAAGAGGCTTGGTGAAGATATAGGCTAATTAGTTGTGGGTGCTAATATAAGCAATTTCGATATCCCCCTTTTGTTGGTGATCTCTCAGAAAGTGATACCAGATGTCTATGTGCTTAGTGCGGTTGTGTTCAATGGGATTTTCCATCATGCGGTTTGCACTCTTATTATCACATAGGAGAGAGACTTTGTTTAATTTGTAGCCATAGTCTCTAAGTGTTTGGCTCATCCAAAGTAATTGTGCACAGCAATAGCCTGCAGCAATATACTCGGCTTTGGCGGTAGAAAGAGCTACTGAGTTTTGTTTCTTTGAAGCCCAAGACACCAGGGATCTCCCCAGAAACTAACAAGTCCATGTTGTGCTCTTCCCATCAATTTTACATCCGACATAATCGGCATCAGAGTACCCAATTAAATCAAAGGTAGATCCCTTGGGGTATCAAAGCCCAAACTTAGGAGTGTAAACTAAATACCTCACGATTCTTTTCACGGCTCTAAGGTGAACTTCCTTAGGATTTGCTTGGAACCTTGCACACGTACATATGAAAAGCATAATATCCGGTCGTGAGGCACATAAATAGAGTAAAGATCCTATCATCGACCGGTATACCTTTTGAACTACGGATTTACCTCCCGTGTCGAGGTCGAGATGCCCATTTGTTCCCATGGGTGTCTTGATGGGTTTGCCATCCTTCATTCCAAACTTCTTAAGTATATCATGAATGTACTTAGTTTGGCTGATGAAGGTACCCTCATGGAGTTGCTTGATTTGAAATCCAAAGAAATAATTCAACTCCCCCACCATAGACATCTCGGATTTCTGAATCATAATCCTACTAAACTCTTCACAAGAGGACTTGTTAGTAGACCCAAATATAATATCATCAATATAAATTTGGCATATAAACAAGTCTTTTGCAATAGTTTTAGTAAATAAGGTAGGATAAGCTTTACCGACTTTGAAGCCATTAGTGATAAGAAAGTGAAAGTCGCCTAGAGGGGGGTGAATAGGGCGAATCTGAAATTTACAAAGTTTAAGCACAACTACAAGCTAGGGTTAGCGTTAGAATTAAAATCGAGTCCGAGAGAGAGGGCGAAAACAAATCACAAGCAAATAAAGAGTGTGACACGGTGATTTGTTTTACCGAGGTTCGGTTCTTGCAAACCTACTCCCTGTTGAGGTGGTCACAAAGACCGGGTCTCTTTCAACCCTTTCTCTCTCTCAAACAGTCACTTAGACCGAGTGAGCTTCTCTTCTCAATTAAATGGGACACAAAGTCCTCGCAAGGACCACCACACAATTGGTGTCTCTTGCCTCGGTTACAATTGAGTTGATCACAAGAAAGAATGAGAAAGAAAAGAAGCAATCCAAGTGCAAGAGCTCAAATGAACACAAGTCACTCTCACACTAGTCACTAATTGATTTGGAATGATCTTTGGACTTGGGAGAGAATTTGATCTCTTTGGTGTGTTTGTATTGAATGCTATAGCTCTTGTAAGGTGTAGGAAGTCTAAAAACTTGGACGCAATGAATGGTGGGGTGGTTGGGGTATTTATAGCCCCAACCACCAAAAGTGGCCGTTGGGAGGCTGTCTGTCGCATGGCGCACTAGACACTGTCCGGTGCGCCAGCCACGTCACCGACCGTTAGGGTTCGACCGTTGGAGCTTCTGTCTTCTGGGTCACCGGACAGTCCGGTGTTGCATCGGACAGTCACTGTACACTGTCCGGTGCGCCTTCTAGCGCTGCTCTGACACTGGCGCGCACTGTAGCGCATTGAATGCGTTTTGCAGACGACCGTTGGCGCGAAATAGCTGTTGGTCAAAACGACCGTTGGCGCAAAGTAGCTGTTGCTCCACTGGCACACCGGATAATCCGGTGGTGCACCGGACAGTCCGGTGAATTATAGCGGAGCAGCCTCCAGAATTCCCGAGACTGGAAAGTTTGGAGTTGGATTCCCTGGTGCACCGGACACTGTCTGGTGGCACACCGGACAGTCCGTTGTGCCAGACCAGGGCTGCCTTCGGTTTAACTTTGCTCCCTTTGTTTGAACCCTTTCTTTTGACTTGTATTGGTTTGTTGTGAGCCTTTGGCACCTGTAGAACATATTTTCTAGAGCAAACTAGTTAGTCCAATAATTTGTGTTGGGCAATTCAACCACCAAAATTCTTATTGGAAAAGGTTTGACCCTATTTCCCTTTCAATCTCCCCCTTTTTGGTGATTGATGCCAACACAAACCAAAGCAAATATAAAAATGCAGAATTGAACTAGTTTGCATAATGTAAGTGCAAAGGTTTCTTGGAGTTGAAACCAATATACTTATCTCAAATAGATGTGCATGGATTGTTTTCTTCTTTATTAAAATTTTGGACCACGGTTGCACCACGAGTTTTGTTTTGCAATTTCTTTGTAAAATTCTTTTCAAAAATCTTTTGCAATTAGTCAAAGGTACATGAATAAGATTGAAGAAAGCATTTTTCAAGATTTGAAATTTTCTCCCCCTGTCTCAAATGCTTTTCCTTTGACTAAAACAAAACTCCCCCAAAATAAAATTCTCCTCTTAGTGTTCAAGAGGGTTTTGCAATTTTTAAAGATACTACTTTCTCCCCCTTTTGAACACAATAAGATATCAAATTAAAAAACTTCATTTTTAAATTTGGTGGTGGTGCGGTCCTTTTGCTTTGGGCTCATACTTTCTCCCCCTTTGGCATGAATCGCCAAAAACGGATACTTGTGAGTGGAATATAAGCCCTTATTCAAACTTTCTCCCCCTTTGGCATACACAGAAATATGAGTGAAGATTATACCAAAGTGGAGAATGACGCGGAGTACCGGCAAACACAATTGGAGTTGAGTGGAAGCGCCTTCTTTGCCGACTACTCCATTTCCCTTTCAATACCTATGACTAAGCATAAGATGATACTTGAAAACACATTAGTCATAGACATAAAAAGAGATATGATCAAAGGTATATAAATTTGCTATGTGTGCAAAGAATCAATCAAAATTCCTAGAATCAAGAATATTTAGCTCATTCCTAAGTTTGGTAAATGATTGCTCATCTAAATGCTTGGTAAAGATATCGGCCAATTGATCTTTGGTATTTATGTAGGCTATCTCGATATCCCCCTTTTGTTGGTGATCTCTCAGAAAGTGATACCGAATGGCTATGTGCTTAGTGCGGCTGTGTTCAACGGGATTATCCGCCATGCGGATTGCACTCTCATTGTCACATAGGAGAGGGACTTTGCTAAACTTGTAGCCATAGTCCCTAAGAGTTTGCCTCATCCAAAGCAATTGCGCGCAACAATGGCCTGCGGCAATGTACTCGGCTTCGGCGGTAGAAAGAGCTACTGAATTTTGTTTCTTTGAAGCCCAAGACACCAGGGATCTTCCCAGAAATTGACAAGTCCCTGATGTGCTCTTCCTATTAATCTTACACCCTGCCCAATCAGCATCGGAATATCCTAATAAATCAAATGATGATCCCTTGGGGTACCAAAGACCAAACTTAGGTGTTTGAACTAAATATCTCAAGATTCGCTTCACGGCCCTAAGGTGAACTTCCTTAGGGTTGGCTTGGAACCTTGCACACATGCATACAGAAAGCATAATGTCCGGTCGAGAAGCACATAAATAGAGTAAAGAACCTATCATCGACCGGTATACCTTTTGATCTACGGACTTACCTCCCGTGTCGAGGTCGAGATGCCCATTTGTTCCCATGGGTGTCTTGATGGGCTTGGCATCCTTCATTCCAAACTTGGTGAGAATATCTTGAATATACTTCGTTTGGCTAATGAAGGTGCCCTCTTGGAGTTGCTTGACTTGAAATCCCAAGAAATACTTCAACTCCCCCATCATAGACATCTCGAATTTTTGAATCATGATCCTACTAAATTCCTCACAAATGGATTTGTTAGTAGACCCAAATATAATATCATCAACATAAATTTGGCACACAAACAAATCATTCTCAATGGTTTTAGTGAATAAAGTAGGATCGACCTTTCCGACTTTGAAGCCATTAGTGATAAGAAAATCTCTTAGGCATTCATACCATGCTCTTGGGGCTTGCTTGAGCCCATAAAGTGCCTTAGAGAGTTTGTAAACATGGTTAGGATACTCACTATCTTTAAAGCCGGGAGGTTGCTCAACATAGACCTCTTCCTTGATGGGTCCGTTGAGGAAGGCACTCTTCACGTCCATTTGGTAGAGCTTAAAGTCATGGTGAGTAGCATAGGCAAGTAATATTCGAATTGACTCAAGCCTAGCTACGGGTGCATAGGTTTCACCGAAATCCAAACCTTCGACTTGTAAATACCCTTTGGCCACAAGTCTTGCCTTGTTCCTTGTCACCACACCATGCTCATCTTGTTTGTTGCGGAAGACCCACTTGGTTCCTACAACATTTTGGTTAGGACGTGGAACTAAATGCCATACCTCATTCCTTTTGAAATTGTTGAGCTCCTCTTGCATTGCCATCACCCAATCCGAATCTTGAAGTGCTTCCTCTACCCTATGTGGCTCAATAGAGGAAACAAACGAGTAATGTTCACAAAAATGAGCAACCCGAGATCGAGTAGTTACCCCCTTATTAATGTCTCCTAGGATGGTGTTCACGGGGTGATCTCGTTGGATTGCTTGGTGGACTCTTGGGTGTGGCGGCCTTGAAACTTGCTCATCTTCCTTGTCTTGATCGTTTGCATCTCCCCCTTGATCATTGCCGTCTTCTTGAGGTGGCTCATCTTCTTGATCTTCTTCTTCATCATCTTAAGCCTCATCCTCATCCTGAGTTGGTGGAGATGCTTGCATGGAGGAGGATGGTTGATCTTGTGCTTGAATGGGCTCTTCAAATTCCTTAGGACACACATCCCCAATGGACATGTTCCTTAGCGCGACGCACGGAGCCTCTTCATCATCTAATTCATCAAGATCAACTTGCTCCACTTGGGAGCTGTTAGTCTCATCAAACACAATGTCACAAGAAACTTCAACTAGTCCAGTGGACTTGTTAAAGACTCTATATGCCCTTGTGTTTGAATCATATCCTAGTAAAAAGCCTTCTACAGCCTTAGGAGCAAATTTTGATTTTCTGCCTCTTTTAACAAGAATAAAACATTTGCTACTAAAGACTCTAAAATACCAGTGAGGAGTTCATATGATGTCTTCTTGAGGATTTGGTGTAGATACAATCGGTTGATGGCGTAGCAAGCGGTGTTGACCGCCTCGGCCCAAAACCGATCCGAAGTCTTGTACTCATCAAGCATGGTCCTTGCCATGTCCAATAGAGTCCTATTCTTCCTCTCCACTACACCATTTTGTTGTGGCGTGTAGGGAGAAGAGAACTCATGCTTGATGCCCTCTTCCTCAAGAAAACCTTCTATTTGATAGTTCTTGAACTCCGTCCCATTATCGCTTATGATTTTCTTGATCCTCAAGCCGAACTCATTTTGAGCCCGTCTCAAGAATCCCTTTAAGGTCTCTTGGGTTTGAGATTTTTCCTGTAAAAAGAATACCCAAGTGAAGCGAGAATAGTCATCCACAATAACAAGATAGTACTTACTCCCGCCGATGCTTATGTAAGCGATTGGGCCGAATAGGTCCATGTGGAGGAGCTCGAGTGGCCTGTCAGTCGTCATGATGTTCTTATGTGGATGATGAACACCAACTTGCTTCCCTGCTTGACACGCGCTACAAATCCTGTCTTTCTCAAAATGCACATTTGTTAGTACCAAAATGTGCTCTCCCTTTAGAAGCTTGTGAAGATTATTCATTCCAACATGGGCTAGTCGGTGGTGCCAGAGCCAACCCATGTTAGTCTTAGCGCTTAAGCAAGTATCGAGTTCAGCTCTATTGAAATCAACTAAGTATAGCTGACCCTCTAATACTCCCTTAAAAGCTACTGAATCATCACTTCTTCTAAAGACAGTGACACCTGTATCCGTAAAAAGGCAGTTGTAGCCCATTTTACATAATTGATATACGGAAAGCAAGTTGTAATCTAAAGAGTCTACAAGAAAAACATTTGAAATGGAATGGTCAGGTGATATAGCAATTTTACCCAATCCTTTGACCAAACCTTGGTTTCCATCCCCGAATGTGATAGCTCGTTGGGGATCTTGGTTTTTCTCGTAGGAGGAGAACATCTTTTTCTCCCCAGTCATATGGTTTGTGCACCCGCTATCGATGATCCAACTTGAGCCCCCATATGCATAAACCTACAAAACAGATTTAGTTCTTGATTTTAGATACCCAAACAGTTTTGGGTCCTTTGACATTAGATACAAGAACTTTGGGTACCCAAACACAAGTTTTTGATCCCTTGTGTTTGCCCCCAACATACTTGGCAACTACCTTGCCTGATTTGTTGGTTAGCACATAAGAAGCATCAAAAGTTCTAAATGAAACATTGTGATCATTTGATGCTTTAGGAGTTTTCTTCTTAGGCAATTTAGCATGGGTTGATTGCCTAGAGCTAGATGCCTCGCTCTTATACATAAAAGCATGATTAGGCCCAGAGTGAGACTTTCTAGAATGAATTCTCCTAATTTTGTGTTCGGGATAACCGGCAGGGTATAAAATGTAACCCTCGTTATCCTGAACCATGGGAGCCTTGCCCTTGACAAAATTAGACAATCTTTTGGGCGGGGCATTAAGCTTGACATTGTCTCCCTGTTGGAAGCCAATGCCATCCTTAATGCCAGGGCGTCTCCCACTATAGAGCATGCTTCTAGCAAATTTAAATTTTTCATTTTCTAAGTCATGCTCATGAATTTTGGCATTAAGTTTTGCTATGTGATCATTTTGTTGTTTAATTAAGGCTAGGTGATCATGAATAGCATCAACATTAATATCTCTACATCTAGCACAAATAGTAACATGCTTAACGGAAGATGTAGAGGGTTTGCAAGTATTCAATTCAACAATCTTAGCATGCAAAATATCATTCTCATCTCTAAGATTGGAAATGGAAGCATTGCAAACATCTAAATCCTTAGCCTTAGCAATGAATTTTTCATTTTCAATTTTAAGGCTAGAAAGAGAAGCATTCAATTTGTCAATCTTAGTAATTAAATTAGCATTATCATTTCTAAGACTAGCAATTGAATCATCAAAAATATCAAGCTTCCCAACCTTAGCAATTAAATTGGCATTCTCATTTCTAAGGTTGGAAACAATATCATGGCAAGTGCTTAGCTCACTAGTTAATTTTTCACATTTTTCTACTTCTAGAGCATAAGCATTTTTCACTTTAACATGTTTTTTGTTTTCTTTAATTAGGAAGTCCTCTTGGCTATCCAAGAGTTCATCCTTATCATGAATAGTGCTAATCAATTCATTTAATTTTTCCTTTTGTTGCATGTTCAAGTTGGCAAAGAGAGTAAATAAATCATCCTCATCATCACTAGAATTAGCCTCATCACTAGATGTTGCATATTTAGTGGAGGATTTGGATTTCACCTTCTTTTTGCCATCCTTTGCCATGAGGCACTTGTGGCTGACGTTGGGGAAGAGGAGCCCTTTGTTGACGGCGATGTTGGCGGCGTCCTCGTCAGAGGAGGAGTCGGTGGAGCTCTCGTCGGAGTCTCACTCCCGGCAAACATGGGCATCGCTGCCCTTCTTCTTGGCGTGTTCTCCCGACATCACTTCGAGCGGTTAGGCTCTAATGAAGCACCGGGCTCTGATACCAATTGAAAGTCGCCTAGAGGGGGGGTGAATAGGGCGAATCTTAAATTTACAAAGTTTAAGCACAACTACAAGCCGAGGTTAGCGTTAGAATTAAAATCGAGTCCGAGAGAGAGGGCGAAAACAAATCACAAGCAAATAAAGAGTGTGACACAGTGATTTGTTTTACCGAGGTTTGGTTCTTGCAAACCTACTTCCCGTTGAGGTGGTCACAAAAACCGGGTCTCTTTCAACCCTTTCCCTCTCTCAAACGGTCACTTAGACCGAGTGAGCTTCTCTTCTCAATTAAACGGGACACAAAGTCCCTGCAAGGACCACCACACAATTGGTGTCTCTTGCCTCGGTTACAATTGAGTTGATCACAAGAAAGAATGAGAAAGAAAAGAAGCAATCCAAGCGCAAGAGCTCAAATGAACACAAGTCACTCTCACACTAGTCACTAATTGATTTGGAATGATCTTTGGACTTGGGAGAGAATTTGATCTCTTTGGTGTGTCTTGTATTGAATGCTATAGCTCTTCTAAGGTGTAGGAAGTCTGAAAACTTGGATGCAATGAATTGTGGGGTGGTTGGGGTATTTATAGCCCCAACCACCATAAGTGGCCGTTGGGAAGCTGTCTGTCGCATGGCGCACCGGACAGTCCGGTGCGCCACCGGACACTGTCCGGGTGCGCCAGCCACGTCACCCGACCGTTAGGGTTCGACCGTTGGAGCTTCTGTCTTCTGGGTCACCGGACAGTCTGGTGTTGCACCAGACAGTCACTGTACACTGTCCGGTGCGCCTTCTGGCGCTGCTCTGACACTGGCACACACTGTAGCGCATTGAATGCGTTTTGCAGACGACCGTTGACGCGAAGTAGCCGTTGCTCCGCTGGCACACCGGACAGTCCGGTGGTGCACCGGACAGTCTGGTGAATGATAGCGAAGCGGCCTCCAGAATTCCCGAGACTGGCAAGTTTGGAGTTGGATTCCTTGGCGCACCGGACAGTCCGGTGCGCCAGACCAGGGCTGCCTTCGGTTTAACTTTGCTCCCTTTGTTTGAACCCTTTCTTTTGACTTGTATTGGTTTGTTGTGAACCTTTGGCACCTGTAGAACATATTTTCTAGAGCAAACTAGTTAGTCCAATAATTTGTGTTGGGCAATTCAACCACCAAAATTCTTATTGGAAAAGGTTTGACCCTATTTCCCTTTTAGAAAGTCTCGCAGGCATTCATACCATGCTCTTGGGGCTTGCTTGACCCTATAAAGCGACCTTGAGAGCTTATAGACATGGTTAGGATACTCACTATCTTCAAAGCCGGGAGGTTGCTCAACATAAACCTCTTCCTTGATGGGGCCATTGAGGAAGGCACTTTTCACGTCCATTTGATATAGCTTAAAACCATGGTAAGTAGCATATGCAAGTAATATGCGAATTGATTCAAGCCTGGCTACGGTTGCATAGGTTTTATCGAAATCCAAACCTTCGACTTGTGAATACCCTTTGGCTACAAGTCGGGCTTTGTTCCTTATCACCACACCAAGTTCATCTTACTTGTTGCGGAATGCCCACTTGGTACCTACAATATTTTGATTAGGACGTGGAACTAAATGCCATATGTTGGGGACTTGTTCTCAACTGCTATGGATCAAGAACAAGGCAACACAAAACATTAATGATTAAAGTCCTTCGTCCTTCAAAGCATTATCTCCCTTAGGACATAATGATCTTCAGACGAAGGTTAAGAAGGGCGTACCTTCATCATCATAGTATATTATAGTAGAAGTAGGCGCATATGAAACATAAGAAGTATCATGAATAATCATATGACATCATAAATATTTCTTTTATTTAGCATCATGAATGAATTTAAACGATATTGAATTACATTTATACCTTCGGCTTAACAGAAGACAAAAGTCTGAATGCGACGCGCAAGTGAATACCAGTCAGCGTGAACAGTACGGTGCTACTGTTCATCTATTTATAGACACAGGACGCAGCCTGTGTAAATTACATTCATGCCCTTGACATTTACTATTGAATTAGGGATAGTCTATCAAGGACTAGATAGCCTTTTCCCTTTTAGGTCGTTTCCATTTTCTTCTGTTAAGCCGAAGCTTCTCCATAGGTAGCTTCGGAACTGGTTCACCCTTCTCCCGATCTGTGCCTTTTACATCGTGTACAGCTTCATCCCAAGGCAAAAGGTCCCTGTACATGTATTATACTTGGAAAACATGTTAGTCATGTTTTTGAGGACCTTCAGAAGACGAAGGCCCCCAACAGTAGCCCCTCACAGTATTAATTCGTTATAATAACGAATTTAAACTGCGACATGGACGAAGGCCTTAAGACGAAGGTCCGAAAAACACCTTCCCTTTGCTAGAATAGCAACAGTGAATGACAAACGTGGCCCACCAGGTTGCAAAGCACTGGGTGTATAAATATGGATCTCTAGCGATGGTATTTGATACGCCATTTCTGCTGCTTGCGTTATTCCCTCAAATTTTTAACTCTTGCTTGTAAGTTTTTTGCTTAATTTTCGAGCTTCGGTTTTTGAGACGTGCTTGTTTCATATCTGAGGAGAAGATGACTAGTGAAGAGAAGAAGATAACTGAGGAGAGGATGGCCGAGGAGAAGAAGGTATCAGAGGAGAAGAAGCTATATGAAGAAAAGAAAACTATGGATCCTTTTATTGCTGGGTTTTACGAGTCTATGACTAAGACAAATACAGAGAAAATTACTAAGGAAATAATGGAGGGTTTGTCCGAAGATTTTGATGACAGTGATAGTTATGACATGGAGAGCGGGGATGAAGACTCTGAGGATCGGCCCTGGCGGCCAAGTTATACTATCTTCGGAAAATCGACTATCAGACAGAGTCATGTTGATGCCATGAGGGGAAGATATTTTCTTGACATGTTCATCGTGAGGATTGGAGGAGACAACACTGCCCCTGCTCCTGAGGAGAACGAAGTTGTCGTTTATCGAAGCTTCCTGAAGGCAGGTCTCCGGTTCCCACTAAGCAAGTTTGTGATTGAGGTACTAAAGATTTTTCAGATTTTTCTCCATCAGATTACCCCCGAAGTTGTAATTAGGATGGGGATGTTTGTCTGGGATGTAAGAAGCCAGGGGCTAGAGCCGAGTGTGAAGTGCTTTTGTAGTATGCACGAGCTTTTATACGAGACGAAGGCTGTTGGCAAAGAGCAATATCACAACAACTTCGGCTGCTACGGGTTCATTGCCTGCTCTAATGCAAGCTACCCGGTGCCGACATACCGGAAAAGATGGCTCGGAGCATGGATGGAAGAGTGGTTTTATGTTAAAAATGATCTGATTAAAAGAAAGACATCAAGGAGATTATCCAGCGCCCCGTCTGGTCTTGCTTCGCCCTCCAAAGGCCGAAGGTGAATATTGATAGTGATGTTGAAGCATGTCAAAAGGCCTTTAGTACTGTTTGCACCTTCATTGGCACGAGGGATTCAATTCAAGAACACATAGCGTTCAAGGTGTGGCCACTTGTGGAGAGCTGGGATATGCCAAAGGAGACTACTGTCGAATCCAGTGAAGGTGGTCTAGTCCGATTAAAGTATACCTTCAGATTTAGGGAAAAGTTTGATGAGCCAGATGGTGACTGGTTAAAATGTATTGAAGGTACTAGTGTTGAGTTGCTTGGAACATATTCCAAGGCCGAACTTCGGGGGCCGGGGAAAAAAAGATTGAACAGGGTGTTCGATGCAATCGGCTTTGTATACCCTGATTATCACTACCCACTGTGAAGGCAAGGGAAAAAGAGAAAAGCTATCGCTTCAGCCACCACTGATGTCGCTTCGGCCACCACTGATGTGCCAAAGGGCAAAAAGTGAAGGTTCTGACCGACCGGCCGCGGTATATTGAACCGGCCATAGTGCCTGAATTTGGCAAAGAGGCCTCTTCAACTGCCGAAGCAAGACAAGCTGCTCCGACAGCGTAGAGCGTTGAAGAGCCGACTGTAGTGCCGAAGGTACCTACAGTCGGGCCAGCCGAAGCTAAGAATGATAAGGCCGAAGAGCCACAGGTAGAAAAAATGCCAGAAATTCTGAGCCTAGCAGCTAGGGCGAAATTGCTGAAGGTGCAAAAGGCTTCTGCCGCAACTCCCAAGAGGAAGAGAATGGCTAGCGTGCTGGACGCGGTCTTAGAGACTATGAAGGCCTTGAGTCCTGGACCTATTAAGAAAAATGCTGAAATTGCCAAAGTCCAAGACGAGGCCGAAGCTGGGTCTTCAGTGCCTGTTGAGATAAAGGCTATCGCACCTGAAGATAAAGCTAATCAACAAACTGCAGATACTAGCATGGCAGCAAGGCAAGACACGACAGAAAAAACAAAGCCTTCTGTCCCCGAAGCCCTAGTTGAGGGTATTGACTACATTTTTCGACATGCTTCGGGGAAAAAAGTTAACCGAAGAAGAAATCATGGAAGCAAGACATTATGCTCAAAAACTGAAATATCCGAAAGGAGCCTTAGTATTTAACGGCAGTAATGAAGATGATTTCCTGTACTGTCTCCCGA
Source organism: Zea luxurians (assembly GCA_029449295.1). NCBI lineage: Eukaryota > Viridiplantae > Streptophyta > Magnoliopsida > Poales > Poaceae > Zea > Zea luxurians. Next base: position 7,951,839 of record JAOPSE010000026.1, on the reverse strand, counting down.
ATAACAAAGAGATATCCGTTTGCTGGGAGATAGCTAAAATTATGGGGTTTCCAAAACTTGAAGAAGGCCTTTCAGTTATGTTGAAGGATGATCTTGCTGATAGCCTAGCATACAACAGTATAAAGGTATGGAAGTTAACCTTGAAGTTAGGAATGAAGTATTTTATTTGTCGTGCTCAGTTCTTTCTTCTTCTTTGCAGGGTTTAATTTTTAGTAATGCCCTAAGGGCACAGAAACACACCGAAGACGAAGGTTGTACAATAGCCCTTAACAACCTTCGCTCGGAGGTGATTGAGCTAAGAAATGAAGGTATAGAGAAAGACAAGATTTTGGTTTCATTGGTAAATAAAATAAAAGAAGACGAAGCTCAATACAAAGCTCAGGCCGAAGCCTAGAAAGCTGAGATTAAAGACCTTCAGAGACAACTGGTCGAAGCTAATGAGAGATGCGCGCTTGCACAGGCTGATCAAGAGATCAGTGAATACTGGAAAAATAAGCTAGAGAAAAATATTGAAGAACTTCACGAATCCAAGGAAAGGTGCTTTGAGAAATCCTTGAATTGTGTGAAAAAATTTAAAACTAGCTTCGTCAAAGTGGGTGCCTACTCTTCTGAAGAAAATTTCATACGAGACGACCCCGAGGGCGTTGTTGAATGGATAAGTGGAGAAGCTGAAGCCTTCGAGGAAATATTAAGTTATCGCAGGAATATTTGTCCTTCTCCGGTGCTCGGGGAATCGCAGCTATTTTGGAGAAGGCCGGATGTGATCATGTTAAGGCTATGGCCCATACCGAAGCTGTCTTCTCCGCAGACGATACGAAGGACCCTTCAGCCGAAGCGACCTTAATAGGCGGGAAGTTTTACTCTGATGTCTGGGTGAACGGTGGCTGAGAGCTGGCCAGCGAAATTATAAAGAAGAATGAAAAAGACACCCATGACGCCCGAGTAGAAGCAAAACGAGCTGAAGAGGCTGCTGAACGCGAGAGATGTATAGGTAATGTTTTTTGATATTTTTGGCTTCGGTGCTTGCTTTGTGGCTTCGAACTAATCAGTTTACCTACTTCAGTTGAACTATCCCCGACACCGGAGCCGTACAATCCTCTAGCTGATCCAGAAATGAAGGAAGCACTGGATATTGTAGGCGTGGCGAACTCCATTATCGACGAAGTCGTCGATAAACTTTTGAACGAAGTTGCAGAGGAAGTCCTCAGAGAAGAATAGATTCTACTGTAATAGTATTTTGATATGCTTGATGTATGGAACAATTGGAAGAAGATTAAACTTCTATAGTAACAAAACTATGTAACATTTGATGTGTGTAAATATGTAAATTGTAATTTATTTCTTTACGATGCATGAAACATACAAACATACCACTTTTTGAGCCTTCGGCGAAAAAACACCTTCCCTTCTTTTCATGCTTCGTAAAGAAGGACATCCCTTCTAGGGCAAATCTGATGGAATTGATACCCGAAGCTTGCTTCGTGTCTTAGCACATTTTTATTCAATCGAAGTATTTCCAAAAGTTTGTTTCGTATCCAATCTTTCTGTTAATGCCATATGATGTATGATGTGATGCTATGTTAAATGATGCGATGGTATGATGCAATATGATGATGTTTTAACACCCACACACGCGCCCACACTGGTACATGGAAGGCTGCATCCCTTAGGAACATCTTTTGAGTCTAAGCTCTGCATTCCCTTAGGAACGTCTTTTGAGCTTCTTCACCTTCTATTTCAGTGATCTAAGTTCTGTATCCCCTTAAGAATGACTTTTGAACTTCTTCGCCATCTATTTCGGCGATATAAGTTCTGCATCCCCTTAGGAACGACTTTTGAACTTCTTCGCCTTATATTTCGGCGGTATTTGGCTCTGCATTCCCTTTGGAACGACTTTTGAGCAGAAAACTTACGCTGCGCTCCCTTAGGAATGACTTTTTGTAGCTTCGTTAATTTTGGCTCTGCATTCCTTTAGGAACGACTTTTGAACTTCGAGAATTATTTCGTTCCTTTAAGAGTCATCTTTCAAGCTTCGTAAATCTATGAAGAAGATATATTTCATTGTGGTGTAGGCAGAGTTATTACAAAAAATTGAAACTGAATTTTTCATTACTTGTCTCTCATACAGAAAGTAAAAATGGCAAAAGAGATAAAAGTACTTTAGAAGTAGGATATTGTTTAGTATATGTGCTTCGATTCTAGTACAGTGCTATTGACTGTACGAGCTTCAGACTCCTCCCTGAAATCGCGTTGTTGTTGGGAGTGTTGGCGCCCTTCTGGCTGCTGACCTTGAGTAGGTGGCAATGGTGGTGGCGGTGGGAGCTGAGGCCAGGAAGCTTGTGAATGGCTTGCCGAAGCAACAAAAGCTACAGGTTGATTACCCACATATTCTGGTATGTAGGGAGAGTAGCACGAAGCAGTATGTAAGACCTGCTTCGGCTGGTTCTGCCGGGCTTCTGCAATCTCTTTTTGCTTCTGAATGGTAATTTGGCACATTATTGTAGTGTGGCCCGTATCTTCACCATAGAATAAGCAATAAATTTTCCTGGGCTGATCCCCATATCTTCCTCCAAAGCCCCTATTGCCTCTGCCCCTTGGAGCTGGTGGCCTGAAGGAGCTTTGCTGCTGTCCTAAAGACTGAGAATTGTGTTATGATCTCTGAAACTTGCTTCCTTTGTCATCATTCTGACTAGAGCTGTGAATTGACCTGACATGCCTAGGGTGGATTCTCCCTCCGAAGCCCCTAGTCATCTCAGAAAACCTATAAGCTTCTTCCCTTCTTTGGCGGAAATCATTATCAGCCCGGATGTACTCATCCATTTTCTGAAGCAGCTTCTCCAGAGTCTAGGTGGTTTCCTAGCGAAATATTGAGTCGTGGGCCCTGGCCGAAGACCCTTGATCATGGCCTCAATGACAATTTCATTGGGCACTGTAGGCGCTTGTGCTCTCAGACACAAGAATCTTCGGACATACGCCTGAAGGTACTCCTCTTGGTCTTGTGTACACTAGAACAAGGCCTGAGCAGTGACTGGCTTCGTCTAAAACCCTTGAAAACTGGTAACCAGCATATCTTTAAAACTTCTGCCATGACGTGATTGTCCCTGGCCGAAGAGAAGAGTACCATGTCTGGGCCACACTTCGGACTGCCATGACAGCGGCGTTGCCTCCATATGAGGATATTGTTGCTTCATACCTCATCAAAAATTGCTTGGGGTCCGAGTGCCCATCATACATGGGAAGCTGGGGTGGCTTGTATGATGAAGGCCATGGTGTAGCCTGCAGCTCTGCTGACAGAGGATAAGCATCATCAAAAGAAAAATTTCCATGGTGGAAATCATCATATCAAACTTCATCATCATAGGAACTGTCCTGGCGAAGCTCTGTGCGTTGAGGCCGCCAGTCCTGGTCATCTTGGGTGAGTTGATGCATTTCCTCAGCGGCTTCGTCAATCTTCCTCTGAAGATCAGCAAGACAAGGCATCTTTTCCTTCTTCTTTTGGACCTGCCGGTGAATGGCTTCGGGATCCTTGATCTCTTGGTCCAGCTCTTCGTCGTGAGGCTTCAGACTTGTAGGCTTCCTTTTTTGGCTTCGTGCTTCACGCAATGTGTCTTGGTTGACATCCAGTGGCTGCAGTGCAGCCCCTAGCCCTAAAACTTTCTTCGGCGGCATGACGAAGGTCGTAGCTTGCCGAAGGTGGTTAAATGAGTTCACCGGAGGTGGACGCCAATGTTGGGGACTTGTTCTCAACTGCTATGAATCAAGAACAAGGCAACACAAAACATTAATGATTAAAGTCCTTCATCCTTTGAAGCATTATCTCCCTTAGGACATAATGATCTTCAGACGAAGGTTAAGAAGGGCGTACCTTCATCATCATAGTATATTATAATAGAAGTAGGAGCATATGAAACATAAGAAGTATCATGAATAATCATATGACATCATAAATATTTCTTTTATTTAGCATCATGAATGAATATAAACGATATTGAATTACATTTATACCTTCGGCTTAACAGAAGGCAAAAGTCCCAATACGACGTGCAAGTGAATACCAGTCAGCGTGAACAGCATGGTGCTACTGTTCATCTATTTATAGACACAGGACGCAACTTGTGTAAATTACATTCATGCCCTTGACATTTACTATTGACTTAGGGATAGTCTATCAAGGACTAGACAACCTTTTCCCTTTTAGGTCGGTTCCATTTTCTTCTGTTAAGCCAAAGCTTCTCCATAGGTAGCTTCGGAACTGGTTCACCCTTCTCCCGATCCGTGCCTTTTACATCGTGTACAGCTTCATCCCAAGGCAAAAGGTCCCTGTACATGTATTATACTTGGAAAACATGTTAGTTGTGTTTTTGAGGACCTTCGGAAGATGAAGGCCCCCAACACAGTACCTCATTCCTCGTGAAGTTGTTGAGCTCCTCTTGCATTGCCACCACCCAATCTAGATCTCTTAGTGCATCCTCTATCCTGTATGGCTCAATAGAGGACACAAAAGAGTAATGTTCACAAAAATGAGCAACTCGAGATCTAGTTATTACCCCCTTGTGTATATCTGAGAGCACCTAGAGGGGGGGTGAATAGGTGATCCTGTGAAACTTGAAAACTTAATGCCACAAAACTTGGTTAGGCGTTAGCACAATAATGCCAAGTGGCTAGAGAGGAGTCTCAACAAAACACAATAACCACAAGAGATCAATCACAGAGATGGCACAGTGGTTTATCCCGTGGTTTGGCCAAGACCAACGCTTGCCTACTCCACGTTGTGGCGTCCCAACGGACGAGGGTTGCAATCAACCCCTCTCAAGCGGTCCAAAGACCCACTTGAATACCACGGTGTTTTGCTTGCTTTACTATATCCCGTTTGCGAGGAATCTCCACAACTTGGAGCCTCTCGCCCTTACACTTGAAGTTCACAAAGAAACACGGAGTAAGGGAGGGATGAGCAACGCACACAAGACACAAAATCAGAATGTCAACACGCACACAAGTCGCAACAAGAGCTCGCAACACAACCCGACGAGTTCACAACTCAACTAGAGCTCTAGATGCTATCACGAAGAAACAAATGCGTGGAATCGAAGTCTTGGTGCTTAGGAATGCTTTGAGTATTCTTGGTGTTCTCCTCCATGCGCCTAGGGGTCCCTTTTATAGCCCCAAGGCAGCTAGGAGCCGTTGAGAGCATTCCAGGAAGGCAGATCTTGCCTTCTGTCGCCTGGCGCACCGGACAGTCCGGTGCGGATTTCTTTCCTTCTACGGCGCATTCGACCGTTGAAGATCCAGAGCCGTTGGCGCACCGGACACTGTCCGGTGCACACCGGACAGTCCGGTGCACCAATGTGACCGTTGGCTCGACCATGCGTCACGCGCGGAATCCTCGGCCGACCGTTGCCCCGGCTGACCGTTGGCTCACCGGACAGTCCGGTGCACACCGGACAGTCCGGTGAATTATAGCCGTACGCCGTTAATTCCATCCCGAGAGCGACGACTTCGCCTGTGAACGGCTCACCGGACAGTCCGGTGCACACCGGACAGTCCGGTGAATTATAGCCGTACACCACCGTCGAACTCCCGAGAGTAGCACGTTCGCCAGAGCCAGCCTGGCGCACCAGACACTGTCTAGTGCACCACCGGACACTGTCCGGTGCACCCAGACTGAGCAGACTTTGGCTGAACAAAGCCATCTCTTCTCCAACTTGTTTTCTCCTGTTTCCAGCACTTAGACACAATACATTAGTCCATAAAACAATGTACTAAGTCTAGAAACATACCTTTTGACATGATTTGCACTTTGTCCACCACTTTGCATAGATTAACACAAAAGCACTTGTGTTGGCACTCAATCACCAAAATACTTAGAAATGGCCCAAGGGCACATTTCCCTTTCAATCTCCCCCTTTTTGGTGATTTATGCCAACACAACATAAAGCAACTAGAACAAGTGCAATGTCAATGCAAATGAAAACTCAAAGTTGTTTTGATTCATATTTGGCATATATGGATCACTCTTTGCCACCACTTGGTTTGTTTTTGCAAATCAAACTCAAATTTCTATCTCTAAGTCAAACACACTTGTTAAGACATAAAGAGAGTTGTTCCTATAGAAATTGATCAAGGATTTCAAAAACTCCCCCTTTTTCCCATAATCAACACTTCTCCCCACAAGAGGCCAACTTTTGACAAAAGAGACAATAAAAGAGTTTTGACAAACCAAAAGCTCTATTCTACTATTTTCAAAATTTCTCAAGTGGTAGCTGATCCATTTATTGCTTTGCCTTATTTCCCCCCCCCCTTTGGCATCAAGCACCAAAACGGGATCAATCTTGGCCCTTAAACCCCATTGCCTCACCAAAATCTTCAAATGAAAATACAAAGGCAATAAGAGTACACGAGATGAACTTGGAATAAGTTACCCTCTCATCAGAGTGCAGTGGAAGTCTCTCATGGTCCAAGTCCACCTTTTCCCTTTCAAACCTCCTTTGAGACTAAATTAGGAGAACTCAAGCACATGGTTAGTCTCAAAGGGTCAAGTTGTAGCACATCTCCCCCTAAATATGTGCATCACGTGCAAAGGACTTGTGAGGTCCGGGGAGAGCTTGTACAACTTGAGCACCATACATAAGCAATAAAATGCATAAGGAACATGATCAAAGGCATAAACACATATATGCTATGAATCAATCCAAGTTCCGCGAATCTAAGACATTTAGCTCACTACGCAGCCTGCAAAAGGTCTTCTCATCTAAAGGCTTGGTAAAGATATCGGCTAGCTGGTTCTCGGTGCTAACATAAAACACTTCGATATCTCCCTTTTGCTGGTGGTCTCTCAAAAACTGATGCCGGATGTCAATGTGCTTTGTGCGGCTGTGCTCAACAGGATTTTCCGCTATTCGGATAGCACTCTCATTGTCACATAGGAGTGGGACTTTGCTCAGATTGTAGCCAAAGTCCCAGAGGGTTTGCCTCATCCAAAGTAGTTGCGCGCAACACTGTCCCGCGGCAACATACTTGGCCTCAGCGGTGGATAGGGCAACGGAAGTTTGTTTCTTAGAGTTCCATGACACCAGGGACCTTCCTAAGAATTGGCACGTCCCCGATGTACTCTTCCTATCGACCTTACATTCAGCATAGTCGGAATCTGAATATCCAATCAAGTCAAAGTTAGACCCCTTTGGATACCAGATCCCGAAGCAAGGCGTAGCTACTAGATATCTAAGAATTCGCTTCACGGCCACCAAGTGACACTCCCTTGGATCGGATTGAAATCTAGCACACATGCCTACGCTAAGCATAATATCCGGTCTACTAGCACATAAATAAAGCAAAGAACCTATCATTGACCGGTATGCTTTTTGATCAACGGACTTACCTCCTTTGTTGAGGTCGGTGTGTCCGTCAGTTCCCATCGGCGTCTTTGCGGGCTTGGCGTCCTTCATCCCAAACCGCTTTAGCAAGTCTTGCGTGTACTTCGTTTGGGAGATGAAGGTGCCGTCCTTGAGTTGCTTCACTTGGAACCCAAGGAAGTAGTTCAACTCGCCCATCATCGACATCTCGAATTTCTGCGTCATCACCCTGCTAAACTCTTCACAAGACTTTTGATTAGTAGAACCAAATATTATGTCATCGACATTAATTTGGCACACAAAAAGATCACCATCGCAAGTCTTAGTGAAAAGAGTTGGATCGGCTTTCCCAACCTTGAAAGCATTAGCAATTAAAAAGTCTCTAAGGCATTCATACCATGCTCTTGGGGCTTGCTTAAGTCCATAGAGCGCCTTAGAGAGCTTACACACGTGGTCGGGGTACCGTTCATCCTCGAAGCTAGGGGGTTGCTCCACGTACACCTCCTCCTTGAGTGGCCCGTTGAGGAAAGCGCTCTTCACGTCCATTTGGTACAACATGAAAGAATGGTGAGCGGCATATGCTAGCAAGATACGAATGGACTCTAGCCTAGCCACAGGAGCAAAAGTCTCCTCAAAGTCCAAACCTGCCACTTGGGCATAACCTTTTGCCACAAGTCGAGCCTTGTTCCTTGTCACCACCCCGTGCTCGTCCTGTTTGTTGCGAAACACCACTTGGTTCCCACAACATTTTGCTTGGGACGAGGCACCAGTGTCCAAACTTCATTACGCTTGAAGTTGTTGAGCTCTTCCTGCATGGCCAACACCCAGTCCGGATCTAGCAAGGCCTCTTCTACCCTGAAAGGCTCAATAGAAGAGACAAAAGAGTAATGCTCACAAAAATTCACCAATCTAGAGCGAGTAGTTACTCCCTTGCTAATATCACCCAAAATTTGGTCGACGGGATGATTCCTTTGAATCGTCGCTCGAACTTGGGTTGGAGGTGCCTGAGGTGCTTCTTCCTCTTCAACTTGAACATCTTGTACTCCCCCTTGATCACACGCCTCCTTTTGATGAACATGTCCATCATCTTGAGTTGGGGGATGCACCATCGTTGAGGAAGAAGGTTGATCTTGCTCCAATTGTTCCTGTGGTCGCACATCGCCAATCGCCATGGTGCGCATAGCGGCCGTTGGAACGTCTTCTTCATCTACATCATCAAGATCAACAACTTGCTCTCTTGGAGAGCTATTAGTCTCATCAAATACAATGTCGCTAGAGACTTCAACCAAACGCGATGATTTGTTGAAGACCCTATACGCCTTTGTATTTGAGTCATAACCTAATAAAAACCCTTCTACAGCTTTGGGAGCAAATTTTGAAGTTCTACCTTTCTTCACAAGAATATAACACTTGCTCCCAAATACACGAAAGTAAGACACATTGGGTTTGTTACCGGTTAGAAGCTCATACGAAGTCTTCTTGAGGAGGCGGTGAAGGTAGACCTGGTTGATGGCGTGGCAAGCCGTGTTCATGGCTTCCGACCAAAAGTGCTCGGGGGTCTTGAACTCTCCAAGCATAGTCCTCGCCATATCGATGAGCGTCCTGTTCTTCCTCTCTACCACACCATTTTGTTGTGGTGTGTAGGGAGCGGAGAACTCGTGCTTGATTCCTTCCTCCTCAAGATACTCCTCCACTTGAAGGTTCTTGAATTCGGACCCGTTGTCGCTCCTTATCTTCTTCACCTTGAGCTCAAACTCATTTTGAGCTCTCCTTAGGAAGCGCTTGAGGGTCCCTTGGGTTTCAGATTTATCCTGCAAAAAGAATACCCAAGTGAAGCGGGAAAAATCATCAACTATAACAAGACCATACTTACTTCCTCCTATGCATATTATGAACAACATTTCTCCTAGCAACCTTTCTATCATGCATAACATGGGAACTAGAAGCAGTCATAGCATGAAAATCAAAACCATCATAACTTCTAAAGGCATTCTTAGAATGTCTCCTATCATGATACATGAAAGCATGGTTCTTTTGCACACTACTAGCCATAGGGGCCTTCCCTTTCTCCTTGGCGGAGATAGAAGCCTTATGGCTTGTTAAGTTCTTGACTTCCCTCTTGAAGCCAAGACCATCCTTAATTGAGGGGTGTCTACCAATCATGTAGGCATCCCTTGCAAATTTTAGCTTGTCAAATTCACTCTTGCTAGTCTTAAGTTGGGCATTAAGACTAGCCACTTCATCATTTAATTTAGAAATGCAAACTAGGTGTTCACTACAAGCATCAATGTCAAAATCTTTACACCTAGTGCAAATCATAACATGTTCTACACAAGAGTTAGATTTATTTGCTACTTCTAGTTTAGCATTTAAATCATTGTTAATTTTCTTTAAGCTAGAGATAGAGTCATGACATGTAGACAATTCACTAGAAAGCATTTCATTCCTTTTAACTTCTAGAGCAAGTGAATTTTGTGCACTAACAAATTTATCATGCTCTTCATATAAAAGGTCCTCTTGTTTCTCTAAAAGTCTATCCTTTTCATTCAAGGCATCAATCAATTCATTGATCTTATCTATTTTAGTTCTATCCAATCCCTTGAACAAACTAGAGTAATCTATTTCCTCATCACTAGACTCATCATCACTGGAAGAATCATAAGTAGTACTGTCTCGAGTACATACCTTCTTCTCCTTCGCCATGAGGCATGTGTGACGCTCGTTGGGGAAGAGGGATGACTTGTTAAAGGTGGTGGCGGCGAGTCCTTCATTTTCGGAGTCGGATGACGAACAATCCGAGTCCATTCCTTGCCAAGGTGTGCCTCGCCCTTAGCCTTCTTGTATGCCTTCTTCTTCTCCCTCTTGCTCCCTTGTTCCTGGTCACTTCCATTATCGGGACAGTTAGCGATAAAATGACCAATCTTACCACATTTGAAGCATGAGCGCTTCCCCTTTGTCTTGGTCTTGCTTGGCTGCCCCTTGCGACCCTTTAGCGCTGTCTTGAAGCGCTTGATGATGAGGGCCATCTCTTCATCATTGAGCCCTGCCGCCTCAACTTGCGCCACCTTGCTAGGTAGCGCCTCCTTGCTTCTCGTTGCCTTGAGAGCAACGGGTTGAGGCTCATTGATTGGACCATTCAACGCGTCGTCCACGTATCTCGTCTCCTTGATCATCATTCGCCCGCTTACGAACTTCCCAAGAACTTCTTCGGGCGATATCTTGGTGTACCTAGGATTTTCACGAATATTGTTCACCAGATGTGGATCAAGTACAGTAAAGGACCTTAGCATTAGGCAGACGACGTTGTGGTCCGTCCATCGCGTGCTTCTGTAGCTCCTTATTTTGTTGATAAGGGTCTTGAGCCGGTTGTATGTTTGGGTTGGCTCCTCTCCCCTTATCATTGCGAATCTTCCAAGCTCGCCCTCCACCAACTCCATTTTGGTGAGCAAGGTGACGTCATTCCCTTCTTGAGAGATCTTGAGGGTGTCCCAGATCTGCTTGGCATTGTCCAAGCCGCTCACCTTATGGTACTCGTCCCTGCACAAAGAGGCTAACAACACAGTAGTAGCTTGTGCATTTTTATGAATCTGTTCATTAATAAATATAGGACTATCCGAGCTATCAAATTTCATTCCACTCTCAACAATCTCTCATATGCTTGGATGGAGAGAGAACAAGTGACTATGCATTTTGTGACTCCAAAATCCATAGTCCTCCCCATCAAAGTGTGGAGGTTTGCCAAGAGGGATGGAAAGCAAATGTGCATTAGAGCTGTGCGGAATTCGAGAATAATCGAAAGAGAAGTTTGAATTGACCGTCTTTCTTTTCTCGTAGTCGTTGTCATCGTCCTTGTGGGAAGAAGTGGACTCGTCGCTGTCGTCGTAGTAGACGATCTCCTTGATGCGTCTCGTCTTCTTCTTCTTCCCATCTTTGCGCTTGTAGCCCGAGCCCGAGTCGGTAGGCTTGTCATCCTTCGGCTCGTTGACGAAGGACTCCTTCTCCTTATCGTTGATCACAATTCCCTTCCCCTTAGGATCCATCTCTTCGGGCGATTAGTCCCTTCGTGAAGAGAACGACTACGATACCAATTGAGAGCACCTAGAGGGGGGGGGTGAATAGGTGATCCTGTGAAACTTGAAAACTTAATGCCACAAAACTTGGTTAGGCGTTAGCACAATAATGCCAAGTGGCTAGAGAGGAGTCTCTACAAAACACAATAACCACAAGAGATCAATCACAGAGATGGCACAGTGGTTTATCCCGTGGTTCGGCCAAGACCAATGCTTGTCTACTCCACGTTGTGGCGTCCCAACGGACGAGGGTTGCAATCAACCCCTCTCAAGCGGTCCAAAGACCCACTTGAATACCACGGTGTTTTGCTTGCTTTACTATATCCCGTTTGCGAGGAATCTCCACAACTTGGAGCCTCTCGCCCTTACACTTGAAGTTCACAAAGAAGCATGGAGTAAGGGAGGGATGAGCAACGCACACAAGACACAAAATCAGAATGTCAACACGCACACAAGTCGCAACAAGAGCTCGCAACACAACCCGACGAGTTCACAACTCAACTAGAGCTCTAGATGCTATCACGAAGAAACAAATGCGTGGAATCGAAGTCTTGGTGCTTAGGAATGCTTTGAGTATTCTTGGTGTTCTCCTCCATGCGCCTAGGGGTCCCTTTTATAGCCCCAAGGCAGCTAGGAGCCGTTGAGAGCATTCCAGGAAGGCAGATCTTGCCTTCTGTCGCCTGGCGCACCGGATAGTCCGGTGCACCACCGGACACTGTCCGGTGCGGATTTCTTTCCTTCTACGGCGCAGTCGACCGTTGAAGATCCAGAGCCGTTGGCGCACCGGACACTGTCCGGTGCACCAATGTGACCGTTGGCTCGGCCACGCGTCACGCGCGGAATCCTCGGCCGACCGTTGCCCCGGCTGACCGTTGGCTCACCGGACAATCCGGTGCATACCGGACAGTCCGGTGAATTATAGCCGTACACCGTTAATTCCATCCCGAGAGCGACGACTTCGCCTGTGAACGGCTCACCGGACAGTCTGGTGCACACCGGACAGTCCGGTGAATTATAGTTGTACACCGCCGTCGAACTCCCGAGAGTAGCACGTTCGCCAGAGCCAGCCTGGCGCACCGGACATTGTCCGGTGCACCACCGGACAGTCCGGTGCACCCAGACTGAGCAGACTTTGGCTGAACAAAGCCATCTCTTCTCCAACTTGTTTTCTCCTGTTTCCAGCACTTAGACACAATACATTAGTCCATAAAACAATGTACTAAGTCTAGAAACATACCTTTTGACATGATTTGCACTTTGTCCACCACTTTGCATAGATTAACACAAAAGCACTTGTGTTGGCACTCAATCACCAAAATACTTAGAAATGGCCCAAGGGCACATTTCCCTTTCAATATCACCAAGAATAGAGTTGACAGGGTGATCTCTTTGAATTGCTTGGTGGACTCTTGGGTGCCATAGTCTTTGATCCTGAATCTCTTGATCATCTTCCTTGTCATCATTATCTTCATCTCCCCCTTGATCAATGTCCTCCTCTTGAGGTGGCTCGTCGTCTTGATCTTCATTTTCATCGTCTTGAGCCTGAACCTCATCTTGGGTAGGTGGAGATGCTTGCATGGAATATGGTGGTTGATCTTGTGTTTGTGGAGACTCTTTGGATTCCTTAGGACACACATCCCTAATGGACATGTTCCTTAGTGCGACGCATGGAGCCTCTTCATCATCTAGTTCATCAAGATCAACTCGCTCCACTTGGGAGCCATTAGTCTCATCAAACACAATGTCACAAGAAACTTCAACTAATCTAGTGGACTTGTTGAGAACTCTATATGCCCTTGTGTTTGAGTCATAACCGAGTAAAAAGCCTTCTACTGCTTTAGGAGCAAATTTAGAACTTCTACCTCTTTTAATAAGAATAAAGCATTTGCTCCCAAAAACTCTAAAATATGAAACATTGGGCTTTTATCAGTGAGGAGTTCATATGATGTCTTCTTGAGGATTCGATGAAGATATAACTAGTTGATGGAGTAGCAGGCGGTGTTAATTGCCTCCGCCCAAAACCGGTCTGGAGTTTTGTACTCATCAAGCATGGTTCTTGCCATGTCCAGTAGAGTTCTATTCTTCCTCTCCACTACACCATTTTGTTGAGGTGTGTAGGGAGAAGAGAACTCATGCTTGATACCCTCCTCCTCAAGTAATCCTTCAATTTGTGAATTCTTGAACTCCGTTCCATTGTCGCTTCTAATCTTTTTGATTCTCAATCCGAACTCATTCTGAGCTCGTCTTAAGAATCTCTTTAAAGTCTCTTGGGTTTGAGATTTTTCCTGCAAAAAGAACACCCAAGTGAAGCGAGAATAATCATCCATAATAACTAGACAGTACTTACTCCCGCCGATGCTTATATAAGCGATCGGGCCGAATAGGTCCATGTGGAGCAGCTCAAGCGGCCTATCAGTTGTCATGATGTTCTTGTGTGGATGATGACTCCAACTTGCTTCGCTGCTTGACATGCGGTACAAATCCTGTCTTTCTCAAAATGAACATTGGTTAGTCCTAAAATGTGTTCTCCCTTTAGAAGTTTGTGAAGATTTTTCATCCCAACATGGGTGAGTCGATGATGCTAGAGTCAGCCCATGTTAGTCTTAGCAATTAAGCAAGTGTCTAGTTTAGCTTTGTTATCATTAAAATCAACCAAATATAGCTGACCATCTAACACTCCCTTAAATGCTATTGAATCATCACTTCTTCTAAAGACAGTAACACCTATATGAGTAAAAAGACAGTTGTAGCCCATTTTACACAATTGAGAAACAGAAAGCAAATTGTAATCTAAAGAATCTACAAGAAAAACATTAGAAATGGAATGGTCAGGAGATATAGCAATTTTACCCAAACCTTTGACCAAACCTTGATTTCCATCCTCGAATGTAATAGCTCGTTGGGGATCTTCATTTTTCTCGTATGAGGAGTGAAAGGGAAATGTGCACTTGGGCCATTTCTAAGTATTTTGGTGATCAAGTGGCAACACAAATGGTTTAAGTGTAAAACTATGCCAAATGGTGGATGAAGTGAAAATCAACACAAAGGTATGATTCTAGACTTAGTACATTGGTTTTTGTGTACTAACATATTTGTCTAAGTGCCAGAATCAGAGAAAATACAATTGGAAAAGACTTGGCTCGAGCAGCCAAGACTCTGCTCAGTCTGGGTACACCGGACTGTCCGGTGGTGCACCGGACAGTGTCCGGTGCGCCAGGCTGGCGTCTGGTCAACTGGCTGCTCTCGGGTCTCGACAGCGGCGTACGGCTATAAATCACCAGACTGTCCGGTGGTGCACCGGACTGTTCGGTGCGTCGGCTGCGGCGAAGTCATCGCTCTCGGGAATCAAGTCAACAGCGTACGGCTATAATTCACCGGACTGTCCGGTGGTGCACCGGACTGTCCGGTGAGCCAACGGTCGGCTGGGCCAACGGTCGGCCGCGCAATCCACGCGTGACGCGTGGACGAGCCAACGGTCAGATGGGGGCACCGGACTATCCGGTGTGCACCGGACAGTGTCCGGTGCGCCAACGGCTCCAAATCTTCAACGGTTGGCTGCGCCAAAATAGGAAAGAAATCAGCATCGGACAGTGTCCGGTGGTGCAACGGACTGTCCGGTGCACCAACCGACAGAAGGAAAGAATTGCCTTCCTGGATTGCTCTCAACGGCTCCTAGCTGCCTTGGGGCTATAAAAGGGACCCCTAGGCGCATGGAGGAGCACACCAAGCATCCTTTGAGCATCCATAAGCACCAGGACTCCATTTTCGCGCTTTCGATTCTTTGTGATAGCAACTAGAGCTCCATTTGAGTAGAGAACTCTTTGAGTTGTGTTGCGAGCTCAAGTTGTGACTTGTGTGCGTGTTGTTGCTCTGATTTTGTGTCTTGTGTGTGTTGCTCATCCCATCCTTACTTCCATGCTTATTTGTGATCATCAAATTGTAAGGGCGAGAGGCTCCAAGTTGTGGAGATTCCTCGCAAGCGGGATATAGTGAAACAAAGCAAAACACCGTGGTATTCAAGTGGGTCTTTGGACCGCTTGAAAGGGGTTGAGTGCAACCCTCGTCCGTTGGGACGCCACAACGTGGAGTAGGCAAGTGTTGGACTTGGCCGAACCACGGGATAAACCACTGTGCCTCTCTGTGTTGATTTCTTTGTGGTTATCGTGTTTAGCAAGAACTTCTCTCTAGCCACTTGGCTTTATTGTTCTAACACTTAATCAAGTTTGTGGCCTTGAGTTTTAAGTTTTTACAGGATCACCTATTCACCCCCCTCTAGGTGCTCTCAATTGGTATCAGGGCCGCTCTCTTCAAGAAAGGGACTAATCGCCCGAAGAGATGGATCCTAAGGGAAAGGGGATGGTGATCAACGACAAGGAGAAGGAGTCCTTCATCAATGAGCCAAAAGACGACAAGCCCACTGACTCGGGCTCAAGTCATAAGAAGAAGGATGGGAAGAAGAAGAGGCGTATCAAGAATATCGTCTACTACGACGACAGCGACGAGTCTTCTTCTTCCCAAAAGGACGACAACAACAACGACTACGAGAAAAAGAAGACGGTTAACTCGAACTTTTCTTTTGATTACTCTCGTATTCCGCATAATTCAAATGCACATTTGCTTTCCATTCCTCTTGGCAAACCTCCACACTTTGATGGAGAGGACTACGGATTTTGGAGTCACAAAATGCGTAGTCACTTGTTCTCTCTTCATCCAAGTATATGGGAGATAGTAGAGAATGGAATGCATTTTGATAGTTCTGATAATCCCATGTTTATTAATGAACAAATCCATAAAAATGCACAAGCTACCACTGTTCTTTTAGCATCCTTGTGCAGGGAAGAGTACCATAAGGTGAGCGGCTTGGATAACGCCAAGCAAATTTGGGACACCCTTAGGATCTCGCATGAGGGAAATGACGTCACCATGCTCACCAAGATGGAGTTGGTGGAGGGCGAACTAGGAAGGTTCGCAATGATCAGGGGAGGAGCCAACCCAAACGTATAATAGGCTCAAGACCCTAGTCAACAAAATAAGAAGCTATGGAAGCACGAGATGGACGGACCACGATGTCGTCCGCCTAATGCTAAGGTCTTTCACTGTCCTTGATCCACATCTTGTAAACTCTATTCATGAGAATCCTAGGTACACCAAGATGTCGCCCGAGGAAATACTTGGAAAGTTCGTAAGCGGGCGAATGATGATCAAGGAGGCAAGATACGTCGATGAGGCGTTGAATGGTCCAATCCACGAGCCTCAAACCGTTGCTCTCAAAGCAACAAGTAGCAGGGAGGCGCTACCTAGCAAGGTGGCGCAAGTTGAGGCGGCGGGGCTCAACGAGGAAGAAATGGCCCTCATCATCAAGCGCTTCAAGACGACGCTAAAGGGTCGCAAGGAGCATCCCAAAAAGAATAAGACGAAGGGAAAGCGCTCCTGCTTCAAGTGTGGTAAGACTGGTCACTTTATTGCTAACTGTCCCGATAATGATAGTGACCAGGGACAAGAGAAAAGCGGGAAGAAGGAAAAGAAGAAGGCGTACAAGAAGGCTAAGGGCGAGGCACACCTTGAAAAAGATTGGGACTCGGATTGTTCTTCGTCCGATTCCGACGACGAGGGGCTCGCCGCCACTGCCTTCAATAAATCGTCGCTCTTCCCCAACAAGCGCCACACTTGCCTAATGGCAAAGGAAAAGAAGGTAATCACTAGAGAAACTCCTAAGCACTCTACTTCTAGTGATGAGGAATCTAGTGATGATGATGAAGTTGATTACACTAGCTTGTTCAAGGGATTAGATAGAGCTAAGATAGAAAAGATTAATGAACTGATTGATGCATTAAATGAAAAAGATAGACTTCTAGAGAGGCAAGAGGACATCTTGTATGAGGAACATGATAAATTTATTAATGTTCAAAAGTCTCTTGCCTTAGAGATTAAAAGAAATGAATTACTATCTTCTGAATTGTCTTTGCAATGAATCTATTTCTAGCTTGAAGATTTTGAATGATGATTTAAATGCTAAGCTAGAAATTGCAAATAAATCTAGTTATTGTATTGAAAATGTAGTAATTTGCAATAGGTGTAAGGATTTTAATGTTGATGCTTGCAATGAACATTTGATTTCCATTTCTAAATTAAATGATGAAGTAGCTAGTCTTAATGCCTAACTTAAGACTAGCAAAAATGATTTTGATAAACTAAAATTTGCAAGGGATGCCTACACTAGTGGTAGACACCCCTCTATTAAGGATGGGCTTGGCTTTCGAAGGGAAGCTAAGAACTTAACAAGTCATAAGGCTCCCATCTCCGCCAAGGAGAAAGGGAAGGCCCCTATGGCAAATAGTGTTCATAAAAATCATGCTTTCTTGTATCATGATAGGAAATATTCTAGAAATGTTCATTATGATAGGAGTTATAATGCCTTTGACTCTCATGACATGATTGCTTCGAGTTCAAACTTTAATGGTAGATCTAGGAAGAATGTTATGTCTCATGCTCCTAGGAAAGTGTTTAATGGATCTACCACTGTCTTTCATGCTTGCAATGCTAAATTTATTCTTTCATGTAAAAATAAAAAAGGTGATTGCTAAAAAGGTGGGAGCCAAATGCAAGGGAGACAAGACTTGCATTTGGGTCCCTAAGGCTATTGTTACTAACCTTGTAGGACCCAACAAGAGTTGGGTACCTAAAACCCAAGCCTAATTTGCCTTGCAGGTTTATGCATCCGGGGGCTCAAGCTGGATTATCGACAGCGGATGCACAAACCACATGACGGGGGAGAAGAAGATGTTCACCTCCTACGTCAAGAACAAAGATCCCCAAGACTCAATCATATTCGGTGACAGGAATCAAGGCAAGGTTAAAGGACTAGGAAAAATAGCTATTTCTTTCGAGCATTCCATTTCTAATGTGTTTTTAGTAGAATCGCTCGGATATAACTTGTTGTCCGTTAGTCAATTATGTAATATGGGTTACAACTGCTTATTTACAAATGTAGATGTGTCTGTCTTTAGAAGAAGTGATGGTTCATTTGCATTTAAGGGTGTACTAGACGGCAAACTCTATTTAGTTGATTTTTCGAAGGAGGAGGCCGATCTATATGCATGCTTAATCGCTAAGACTAGCATGGGCTGGCTGTGGCATCACCGTCTAGCACATGTGGGGATGAAGAACCTTCACAAGCTTCTAAAGGGAGAACATGTGTTAGGTCTAACAAATGTAACCTTCAAAAAAGATAGACCTTGTGCAGCTTGTCAAGCAGGTAAACAGGTGGGAAGTGCTCATCACATCAAGAATGTGATGACTACATCAAGACCTCTGGAGCTATTGCATATGGACCTCTTCGGACCCGTCGCCTACCTCAGCATCGGGGGAAGTAAATATGGTCTCGTTATTGTTGATGATTTTTCTCGCTTCACTTGGGTATTCTTTTTGCAGGATAAATCTGAAACCCAAGGGACCCTCAAGCGCTTCCTAAGGAGAGCTCAAAATGAATTTGAGCTCAAGGTGAAGAAGATAAGGAGCGACAACGGGTCCGAGTTCAAGAACCTGCAGGTGGAGGAGTACCTTGAGGAGGAAGGAATCAAGCACGAGTTCTCCGCTCCCTACACACCACAGCAAAATGGTGTGGTAGAGAGGAAGAACAGGATGCTTATAGACATGGCGAGGACGATGCTTGGAGAATTCAAGACGCTCGAGCAGTTTTGGTCGGAAGCTGTGAACACGGCTTGCCACGCCATTAACCAAGTCTACCTTCATCGCCTCCTCAAGAAGACGTCATATGAGCTACTAACCGGTAACAAACCCAACGTTTCGTATTTTCGAGTTTTTGGGAGTAAATGCTACATTCTGGTGAAGAAAGGTAGAAATTCAAAATTTGCTCCCAAATCTGTAGAAGGGTTTTTATTAGGTTATGACTCAAATACAAAGGCATATAGAGTCTTCAACAAATCATCAGGTTTGGTTGAAGTCTCTAGCGACGTTGTATTTGATGAGACTAATGGCTCTCCAAGAGAGCAAGTTGAGCTTGATGATGTAGATGAGGATGATGTTCCAACGAACGCAATTCGTACCATGGCGATTGGAGACGTGCGACCACAGGAACACAAGGAGCAAGATCAACCTTCTTCCTCAACAACAGTGCATCCCCCAACTCAAGATGACGAACAGGTCCCTCAAGAAGAGGCATGTGATCAAGGGAGAGCACAAGATGTCCAAGTTGAAGAGGAAGAAGCACCACAGGCCCCTCCAACTCAAGTTCAAGCGATGATTCAAAGGAATCATCCCGTCGACCAGATTTTGGGTGATATTAGCAAGGGAGTAACTACTCGCTCTAGATTAGCTAATTTTTGTGAGCATTACTCTTTTGTCTCTTCTATTGAGCCTTTCAGGGTAGAGAGAGGCCTTGCTAGATCCGTACTGGGTGTTGGCCATGCAGGAAGAGCTCAACAACTTCAAGCGAAATGAAGTTTGGACACTGGTGCTGCGTCCCAAGCAAAATGTTGTGGGAACCAAGTGGGTGTTCCGCAACAAACAGGACGAGCACGGGGTGGTGACAAGGAACAAGGCTCGACTTGTGGCCAAAGGTTATGCCCAAGTCGCAGGTTTGGACTTCAAGGAGACTTTTGCTCCTGTGGCTAGGCTAGAGTCGATTCGTATTTTGTTAGCCTATGCCGCTCACCATTCTTTCAGGTTGTTCCAAATGGACGTGAAGAGCGCTTTCCTCAATGGGCCAATCAAGGAGGAGGTGTACGTAGAGCAACCCCCTGGTTTTGAGGATGAACGGTACCCCGAGGGAGTGTCACCTTGTGGCTGTTAAGCGAATTCTTAGATATTTAGTCGCTACGTCTTGCTTCGGGATCTGGTATCCAAAGGGGTCTACCTTTGACTTAATTGGATATTCAGACTCCGATTATGCTGGATGTAAGGTCGATAGGAAGAGTACATCAGGGACGTGCCAATTCCTAGGAAGGTCCCTGGTGTCGTGGAGTTCTAAGAAACAAACTTCTGTTGCCCTATCCACCGCTGAGGCCGAGTACGTTGCCGCAGGACAGTGTTGCGGGCAACTACTTTGGATGAGGCAAAACCTCCGGGACTTTGGCTACAATCTGAGCAAAGTCCCACTCCTATGTGACAATGAGAGTGCAATCCGCATGGCGGACAATCCTGTTGAACACAGCCGCACAAAGCACATAGGCATCCGACATCACTTTTTGAGAGACCACCAGCAAAAGGGAGATATCGAAGTGTTTTATGTTAGCACCAAGAACCAGCTAGCCGATATCTTTACCAAGCCTTTAGATGAGAAGATCTTTTGCAGGCTGCGTAGTGAGTTAAATGTCTTAGATTCGCGTAACCTGGATTGATATAAAGCATACATGTGTTATATGCCTTTGATCATGTTCCTTTATGCATTTTATTTCTTATTTATGGTGCTCAAGTTGTGCAAGGGATCCCCGGACCTCACAAGTCCATGTGTGAATGATGCACATACTTAGGGGGAGAAATGCCACAACTTGACCCTTTGAGACTAACCATGTGCCTGAGTTTTCTTAATTTAGTCTTAAAGGAGGATTGAAAGGGAAAAGGTGAACTTGGACCATGCAAGACTTCCACTGCACTCTGATGAGAGGGTAACTTACTCCAAGTTCATCTCCATGTTCTTATTGCCTCTTTACTCTTAATTGAAGATTTTGGTGAGGCAATGAGGTTTAAGGGCCAAAAATGATCCCGTTTTGGTGCTTGATGCCAAAGGGGGAGAAATTAAGGCCAAAGAAAGAAATGGATCAACTACCACTTGAGAATTTTGAAAATAGTAGAGTAGAGCTTTTGTTTTGTCAAAATACTCTTATTGTCTCTTATTGTCAAAAGTTTGTCTCTTGTGGGGAGAATGGTTGATTATGGGAAAAGGGGGGAGTTTTTGAATCTTTGATCAATTTCTCTTGGAATACCTCTCTCTATGCCTTAACAAGTGATTTTGACTTAGAGATAGGAAATTGAGTTTGATTTGCAAAAACAAACCAAGTGGTGGCAAAGAATGATCCAAATATGTCAAATTTGAATCAAGTACAAATTTTTGTTTTCATTTGCATTGATGTTGCACTTCCTTAGTTGTTTTTTGTTGTGTTGGCATAAATCACCAAAAAGGGGGAGATTGAAAGGGAAATGTGCCCTTGGGCCATTTCTAAGTATTTTGGTGATCAAGTGCCAACACAAATGGTTTAAGTGTGAAACTATGCCAAATGGTGGATGAAGTGAAAATCAACACAAAGGTATGATTCTAGACTTAGTACATTGGTTTTTGTGTACTAACATATTTGTCTAAGTGACAGAATCAGAGAAAATACAATTGGAAAAGACTTGGCTCGAGCAGCCAAGACTCTACTCAGTCTGGGTACATCGGACTGTCCGGTGGAGCACCGGACAGTGTCCGGTGCGCCAGGCTGGCGTTTGGTCAACTGGCTGCTCTCGGGTCTCGACGGCGGCGTACGGCTATAAATCACCGGACTGTCCGGTGGTGCACCGGACTGTCCGGTGCGTCGGCTGCGGCGAAGTCGCCGCTCTCGGGAATCAAGTCAACAGCGTACGGCTATAATTCACCGGACTGTCCGGTGGTGCACCGGACTGTCCGGTGAGCCAACGGTCGGCCGCGCAATTCGCGCGTGACGCGTGGACGAGCCAATGGTCAGATGGGGGCACCGGACTGTCCGGTGTGCACCGGACAGTGCCGGTGCGCCAACGGCTCCAAATCTTCAACGGTCGGCTGCGCCAAAATAGGAAAGAAATCAGCACCGGACTGTCTGGTGCACCAACCGACAGAAGGAAAGAATTATCTTCCTGGATTGCTCTCAACGACTCCTAGCTGCCTTGGGGCTATAAAAGGGACCCCTAGGCGCATGGAGGAGCACACCAAGCATCCTTTGAGCATCCATAAGCACCAAGACTCCATTTCCGCGCTTTCGATTCTTTGTGATAGCAACTAGAGCTCCATTTGAGTAGAGAACTCTTTGAGTTGTGTTGCGAGCTCAAGTTGTGACTTGTGTGCGTGTTGTTGCTCTGATTTTGTGTCTTGTGTGTGTTGCTCATCCCATCCTTACTTCTGTGCTTATTTGTGATCATCAAATTGTAAGGGCGAGAGGCTCCAAGTTGTGGAGATTCCTCGCAAGCGGGATATAGTGAAACAAAGCAAAACACCGTGGTATTCAAGTGGGTCTTTGGACCGCTTGAAAGGGGTTGAGTGCAACCCTCGTCCGTTGGGACGCCATAACGTGGAGTAGGCAAGTGTTGGACTTGGCCGAACGACGGGATAAACCACTGTGCCTCTCTGTGTTGATTTCTTTGTGGTTATCATGTTTAGCAAGAACTTCTCTCTAGCCACTTGGCTTTATTGTTCTAACACTTAATAAAGTTTGTGGCCTTGAGTTTTAAGTTTTTACAGGATCACCTATTCACCCCCCTCTAGGTGCTCTCAAGGAGAACATTTTTTTCTCCCCTGTCATGTGGTTTGTGCACCCGCTATCGATTATCCAACTTTATCCACTGGTTGCATAAACCTACAAAACAAATTTAGGCCTTTTTCTTAGGTACCCAAACGGTCTTGGGTCCTTTGACATTAGAAACAAGCACCTTGGGTACCCAAACACAAGTCTTTGGGCTCTTGTGTTTGCCCCCAACATATTTGGCAAGTACTTTGCCTGATTTGTTAGTAAGCACATAAGAAGCATCAAAAGTCTTAAATGAAATATTATGCTCATTTGATGCATTAGGAATTTTCTTTTTAGGCATTTTGATATGAGTGGAATGCCTAGAGCTAGAAGCCTCATTCTTATACATAAAAGCATGGTGAGAAAAATTGTGAGGTTTTCTAGCATGAATTTTCCTAATCTTATGCTCAGGATAGTTTGCAGGATATAAAATATAGCCCTCTTTATCTTGAACCATGGGAGCCTTACCCTTAACAAAATTAGACAATTTTTTGGGGCATTAAGCTTGACATTGCTTTGGTTTCCTTGTTGGAAACCAATGCCATCCTTAATGTCAGGGCGTCTCCCATTATAGAGCATGCTTCTAGAAAATTTAAAATTTTCATTCTCTAGCTCATGCTCGGTAATTTTGGCATTTAATGTAGCTATGTGATCATTTTGATTTTTAATCATGGCAAGGTGATCGTCAATAGCTTCAACATTAATATCTCTACATCTAGTGCAAATGGAAACATGCTCGACAGTAGATGTAGATGATTTGCAAACATTCAATTCATCAATCTTAGCATTTAGACTAGCATTCTCATCTCTAAGACATGAAATTGAATCATTGCAAATGCTAAGCTCTCTAGACAAATTTTCACATTTTTCTACCTCTAGAGCATAAGCATTTTTCAATGTAACAAATTTTTTATTTTCCTTAACGAGCAAGTCCTCTTGGTATTCCAAGAGATCATCCTTCTCGTTAACGGTTTCAATTAATTAATTTAATTTCTACTTTTGTCCATGGTAAGGTTGGCAAAGAGAGAAACTAAATTAATCATCTTCATTATCACTAGAGTTACTCTCATCATCAGATGTAACTCTGCTCAAAAACACATTCCAAATATCCCCAAATATTCAAATTTGGAATATTTCAGGAATATTCCTTTTTCTAATTCTCTTGAAGTTGTTTAGCTCCTCCTGCATGGCCAACACCCAGTCTGGATCCTGCAAGGCTTCTTCTACCCTGAAAGACTCAATAGAAGAAACAAAGGAGTAGTGCTCACAAAAATTAGCAATACGTGAACGCGTACTAACTCCCTTGCTAATGTCACCCAGGATTTGATCCACCGGATGATCCCTTTGAATATTAGTGTAGACTTTAGTTGGAGGTGACTGTGGTACTTCTTCCCCCTCCCTTTCTTCTTGTTCTTGTGCTCCCCCTTGACCCATGTCGTCGTCTTGAGGTACATGTTCCTCATCTTGAGTTGGGGGTTGCACCATCATTGAGGAAAAATGTTGATCTTACACTTGTTGTTCTTGCGGTCGCACATCGCCTATTGCCATAGTCCTCATTGCGGTCGTCGGGACTTCGTTTTCATCTGTGTCATCAAGATCAACTTTCTCTCTTGGAGAGTCATTAGTCTCATCAAATACAACATCACTAGTGACATCAACTAAACTAGAAGATTTGTTTTAGACCCTATATGCCTTTGTATTTGTTGGTCCTTGTTCTCGGATGCTAAACATCAAGAACAAAGCAACACAATTGTTAACGATTAGACCTTCATCCTTCGAAGCATTATCTCCCCTAGGATATAATGATCTTCAGATGAAGGTCATGAAGGGTATACCTTCATCATTTTAGTGAACAAAGTGTAAATAAAAACATATGAAACATAAAAGAATATAAACAATCATCACAAATCATTAGATTATTTATATTCTCCTTTATAAACATGAATAAACATCAATGATATTCATATTACATTTATACCTTCAGCTTGGTAGAAGGTGGAAAAGCGAGAGTGACGCGTGAGTGATTACAATTCAGCGTGAACCGTACGGTGTTACTGTTTATCTATTTATAGGCACATGAAGCAGCCTGGACAAAATTACATTCATGTCCCTGACATTTACTGATGATCATAAGGCAAGCTGTCGAGGACTAAGCAGTCTTTTCTCCTTTAGGTTGGTTTCATCTTTTGCCATCGTCCTCGTGCTAAGTCGAAGCTCCTTCCGCCACAGCTTCAGAGCTAATTTATCCTTCCTTCAGACCACACCTTCATATCATGCACACCTTCATCTCGAAGCCAAAGCCTCCTGTAACAGTCTGTCATACTAAAAACCATGTTAATTAAGTTTTTGAGGACCTTCGGAAGATGAAGGCCCCAACAGTAGCCCCTCACAGTATTAATTTGTTTTTGCATTTAACAAATTCAGACTGCAACATGAACGAAGGCCTTTAGCCGAAGGTCCGAAAAACACCTTCCCTTCGCTAGAATAGCGAATATCACTGACATACAGGACCCACCTAGCTGTGGGGCGAGGTGTATATAAATATGAGCCCGGTTTGAAAGCATTTTCTGTGCCATTTCATTTGCTTACACTATGCTTGCCATCTTAAGCTTTTTTGCTTTGTTGAATTTTGATTGAATTTTAGCTTCGTCATTTCGACAAAAAATGATGGCTAGTGAGAAGAAGGTTGCTGACCCAACTCTGTCCAGATTTTACGAAGCTATGGAGAGAACCAACGTGGACAAGATTGCACATGAAACATTGGTTGGGGTATCTGAGAGCTCCAGTGACGAAGGGAGTTTTGATGTAGAGAGCGAGAACGAAGATGCCAAAAACCGCCCATGGCGACCAAGCCACACTGTCTTCGGGAAATCAACCATAAAGCAAAGTCAAATTGATGTGATGAAAGGAAGATATTTTCGTGATATTTCTATTGTGAGGGCTAGAGGTGATAACACTGCCCCTACACCCGAAGTTGACGAAGTGGTTGTGTATAAGAGCTTCATGAAGGCAGGACCTCGGTTTCCTTTGAATAAGTTTTTAGTTGAGGTCCTAAAAACTTTTGAAATTTATGTTCATCAGATTACCCTTGAAGCTATCATCAGGATGGGGTTTTTATTTGGGCCGTTAGAAACCAAGGTTTAGAGTTGGGTGCAAAATGCTTCTGCAATATGCATGAGTTGTCCTACGAAACGAAGGCTACTGGGAAGGAACAATATCATAATAATTTTGTTTGCTATGGCTTCGTGCCTCGCTCTGATGTGAGCTATCCAGTCCCGACATTTCGGAAGAGGTGGCCAGGAGCCTGAATGGAAGAGTGGTTTTATGTAAAGAACAACTTAGTTGAGAGAGAAGATATAAAGGGGATTATTCAACGCCCTATCTGGTCTCGCTTCGGCATCAGAAGGACAGTCACTGCTCTTGGAAATGAAGTAGAGACTTGCCAGAGGAGTTTTAACATTGTGTGCACTTTTATTGGCACAAGAGACTTGGTCCAATAGCACATTGCCTATAGAGTATGGCCTGTCGTGAGTGACTGGGAGATGCCGAAGGAAGCTGTTGCCGGGTCTAGTCAAGGCGGCTTGGTCTATCTGAAATATACCTTCAGATATAGAGATCAGTTTGATGAGCCAAACAATGATTGGTTGAATTATATTGAGGCGACCAATGACGAGTTGCTTGGGGCCTATACAAGGGCCGAAGATGATGCCATGACCTTGGCCTTCGAAGGACGAGGCAAGAGAAGGTTAAACAGAGTTTTCGATGTCATTAGTTTCATATACCCTGATTATAGCTATCCCTCGCGAAAGCAGGGAAAGAAAAGAAAAGTTGCTACTTTGGCCATCTCTGCTGCACCAAAGGGTAAGAAGATTAAGGTTTTAACGCACTAGCCTAGTGAGAGCACCTAGAGGGGGGTGAATAGGTGATCCTGTAAAATCAACCACTAAATAGCCACAAACTTGATTATTAAGGTGTTAGTGTAATCAAGTGGCTATGGAGCAAGCTCGTGTGAACAAGACAACCACAAAAAGCAATACACGAGACACGCGATTTTATCCCGTGGTTCGGCCAAGTAACACTTGCCTACTTCCACGTTGTGGCGTCCCAATGGACGAGGGTTGCACTCAACCCCTTTCAAGTGATCCAATGATCGACTTGAATACCACGGTCTTTTATCTTGAGTATTCTTCCCATTTGCGAGGAATCTCCACAAGTTGGAGCCTCTCGCCCTTACAAAGTTATGATCACAAAGAAAGCACAAGAGTAAGGATGGGAGAGCAACACATGCAAGACTCAAATCCGCAGCACAACCATGCACACAAGAGAAGAAGTGAGCACAGAAACACAGCGCGAGGAGTTTACAACTCGAAAGTGCTCAAATCTCAAGAACTATGATCCGATTGCGTGAATGCAGAGTCTAGGTGTCTTAGGATGTTTCTTGTAAGCTTGGTGTGTTGCTCCATGCGCCTAGGGGTCCCTTTTATAGCCCTAAGGCAGCTAGGAGCCGTTGGAGATCAACATGGAAGGCTATTCTTGCCTTCTGTCGAGTGGTGCACCAGACAGTCCGGTGCACCACCGGACAGCCACTGTAGCAGTCCGGTGCGCGATCTCCTTCCATATCGGGCCCATTCAACCGTTGCTCCTCCGGGTCAGATGGCACACCGGACACTGTCCGGTGCACCCAGCCGACCGCTGGAGCTGGTCATGTGTCGCGCATTGATCGCGCGGACGACCGTTGGCTGCTAGCGCCATTGGCTCACCGGATAGTCCGGTGAACCACCGGACAGTCCGGTGAATTATAGCCATGTCGCCTTTTTTTTTCCGGAGAGCGACGAGTTCGTTGCTGATGACTCACCGGATAGTCCAGTGAACCACCGGATAGTCCAGTGATTTATAGTTGCATCGCTCCGTCGTTTCCCGAGAGCAGCCGTTTCACCGTCGACCAGCCTGGGGCACCGGACACTGTCCGGTGCACCACCGAACACTGTCCGGTGCGCCAGACCCGAGCTGGTGTTGGCTGTACACAACCAACTCTTCTTTAATTCAAATCGTCTTTTCTTGGCTCTGTTTCTAGCACTTAGATAAACATGTTAGTATTTAAAAACCAATTTACTAAGTCTAGAAACATACCTTGTTATATGTTTTGCGCTTCTCACTTATTTAGCACATAAGAACTTAATCAACTGTGTTGGGCATTTAATCATCAAAACATTATAGAAATAGCCCAAGGGCACATTTCCCTTTAAATCGCCCCCTTTTTGGTGATTTATGCCAACACATCAAAAAGCAACAAAAAGAAGTGCAACATCAATGCAAATGAAGACAAAATACTCTTTTACTTAGGATTTGGCATATTTGGATCACTCTTTGCCACCACTTGGTTTGTTTTTGCAAATCCAATTCTTTTTCCTATTTCTAAGTCAAACACACTTGTTTGTGCAAATAAAGAGGTATTTCAAGAGTGAAATTGATCAAGTGTCAAAAACTCCCCCTTTTCCCGTAATAAAAAATTCTCCCCCATAAGAGACCAAATTTTGCAATAAGAGTATTTTGACAAAAACAAATTTCTAGCTCTTCTATTTTCAAAAGTCACAAGTGGTTGGCTGATCCATTTGCTTTGGCCTTAATTTCTCCCCCTTTGGCATTAAGCACCAAAACGGGATCATTTTTGGCCCTTTAACCCAATTGCCTCACCAAAATGTCAAAATACGAGCAAAAAAGCAATGAGAGCATAAGTATGAACTTGGAAATAATTACACTAATACCAGAGTGCAGTGGAAGTATTTTCGTCGTCCAGGTTCATCTTCCCTTTCAATGTACCTTCTAGACTATTTCAAATGTACTTAAACAACCAAGTCAGTCTCAAAAGGGATCAAGTTGTAGCACAACTCCCCCTAAACATGTGCATCATTGGCATACGGACTTGTGAGGTCCAGGGGTGACTTATACAACTTGAGCACCACAACCAATCAATAATTGATTTAAATGCTTAAAGTAACATGATCAAAGGCATGAACTACATGTGTCCTCTAGATCAATCCAAGTTACGTGAATCTAAGACATTTAGCTCACTGCGCAACCTGCAAAACCTTTTCTCATCTAATGGCTTAGTGAAGATATCGGCTAGCTGGTTCTCGGTGCTAATGTGGTACACAACGATATCTCCCTTTTGCTGGTGGTCTCTCAGGAAGTGATGCCGGATGTCTATGTGCTTAGTGCGGCTGTGTTCAACAGGATTATCCGCCAAGCGGATTGCACTCTCATTATCACATAGGAGTGGGACTTTGCTCAGATTGTAGCCAAAGTCCCGGAGGGTTTGCCTCATCCAAAAAGTTGCGCGCAACACTGTCCTGCGGCAACGTACTCGGCCTCAGCGGTGGATAGGGCAACAGATGTTTGTTTCTTGGAACTCCAGGACACCAGGGACCTTCCTAGAAATTGGCACGTCCCTCATGTATTCTTCCTATCAACCTCACCCGACATAATTGGAGTTTAAGTATCCAATCAAGTTAAAGGTAGACCCCTTTGGATACCAGATCCCGAAGCAAGGCGTAGAAACTAAATACCTAAGAATTCGCTTAATGGCCATAAGGTGACATTCCTTGGGGTCGGATTGAAATCTAGCACACATGCATACAGTAAGCATAATGTCCGGTCTACTAGCACAAAGATATAGTAATGAACCTATCATTGACCGGTATGCCTTTTGATCAACAGACTTACCTCCTTTGTTGAGGTCAATATGTCCGTCAGTCCCCATCGGTGTCTTCGCGGGTTTAGCATCCTTCATTCCAAACCTCTTGAGAAGATCTTGGGTGTACTTTGTTTGGGAGATGAAGGTGACATCCTTGAGTTGTTTCACTTGGAATCCAAGGAAGTAGGTCAACTCGCCCATCACTCAAACTTTTGCATCATCACCCTGCTGAACTCCTCACAAGACTTTTGGTTAGTACAACCAAATATTATGTCATCGACATAAATTTGGCACACAAAAAGATCGCCATCACAAGTCTTTGTAAAAAGAGTGGGATCGGCTTTCCCAACCTTGAAAGCGTTAGCAATTAAGAAATCTCTAAGGTATTCATACCATGCTCTTAGGGCTTGCTTAAGTCCATAGAGCGCCTTAGAGAGCTTATACACGTGGTCGGGATACCTGTCATCCTCAAAGCTAGTGGGTTGTTCCACGTATACCTCCTCCTTGATTGGCCCGTTAAGGAAAGCGCTCTTTACGTCCATTTGGAGGAGTGGTGAGTGGCGTAGGCTAATAAAATTTGAATTGACTCTAACCTAGCCACAGGAGCAAAAGTCTCCTCGAAATCCAAACTTGCGACTTGGGCATAGCCTTTTGCCACAAGTCGAGCCTTATTTCTTGTCACCACCCCATGCTCGTCTTGCTTGTTGCAGAACACCCACTTGGTTCCCACAACGTTTTGCTTTGGATGTGGCACCAGGCTCCAGACTTCATTTCATTTGAAGTTGTTGAGCTCTTCCTGTATGGCCAACACCCAGTCCGGATCCTGCAAGGCCTCTTCTACCCTGAAAGGCTCAATAGAAGAGACAAACGAGTAATGCTCACAAAAATTAGCTAATCGTGAGCGTGTAGTTACTGCCTTGCTAATGTCACCCAGAATCTGATCGACGGGGTGATGTCTTTGGATCATCGCTCGGACTTGAGTTGGAGGGACCCGTGGTGCTTCTTCCTCCATAACCCATTCTTCTTGTGCTCCCCCTTGATCCTACCCCTCTTCTTGAGGTACCTGTTCACCGTCTTGAGTTGGGGGATGCACCATTGTCGAGGAAGATGGTTGATCTTGTTCCTGTAGTTCCTGTGGTCGCACATCACTTATCGCCATCGTGCGCATTGCGGCTGTCGGAATTTCTTCTTCATCTACATCATCAAGATCAACTTTCTCTCTTGGAGAGCCATTAGTCTCATCAAATACACCGTCGCTAGAGACTTCAACCAATCCCGATGATTTGTTGAAGACTCTATACGCCTTTGTATTTGAGTCATACCCTAGTAAAAACCCTTCTACTGCCTTGGGAGCAAATTTAGAAGGTCTACCTTTCTTCACCAGAATGTAGCATTTGCTCCCAAATACACGAAAGTAAGAGACATTGGGTTTGTTACCGGTAAGGGGTTCGTAGGAGGTCTTCTTGAGGAGGTGATGCAGATAGAGCCGGTTTATGGCGTGGTAGGCTGTGTTCACAGCTTCCGACCAAAACCGCTCGGGCGTCTTGAACTCTCCAAGCATTGTTCTTGCCATGCCGATTAGCGTCCTGTTCTTTCTCTCTACCACACCATTTTGCTGTGGTGTGTAGGGAGCGGAGAACTCGTGCTTGATGCCTTCCTCCTCAAGATACTCTTCAACTTGAAGATTCTTGAACTTGGACCCATTGTCGCTTCTTATCTTCTTCACCTTTAGCTCAAATTCATTTTGAGCTAACCTTAAGAAGCGCTTTAGGGTCCCTTGGGTTTCTGACTTATCCTACAAGAAGAATACCCAAGCGAAGCGGGAAAAATCATCAACAATTACAAGACCATACTTACTTCCCCCGATGCTGAGGTAGGCAACGGGTCCGAAGAGATCCATGTGAAGAAGCTCCAGTAGTCTTGATGTCATCATCACATTCTTGCTATGATGAGTGCTTCCCACCTGTTTCCCTGCCTGACATGCTGCACAAGGTCTGTCTTTCTCAAAATAGACATTGGTTAGTCCTAACACATGATCTCTCTTTAGAAGCTTATGAAGGTTCTTCATCCCAACATGTGCTAGACGGCGATGCCACAGCCAGCCCATATTAGTCTTAGCTATTAAGCATGCATCTAGATCGGCATTCTCATTCGAAAAATCAACTAAATAGAGCTTGCCGTCTAATACACCCTTAAAAGCTAATGAACTATCACTCCTTCTAAAGACAGATACATCTACATTTGTGAATAAACAATTATAACCCATGTTACATAATTGACTCACAGACAATAAGTTGTACCCGAGCGATTCAACTAAAAACACATTGGAGATAGAATGCTCGGATGTGATGGCTATCTTTTCCAATCCTTTAACCTTGCCTTGGTTCCCATCTCCAAAGATGATCAAATCCTAGGAGTCCTTGTTCTTGACGTAGGAGGTGAACATTTTCTTCTCCCCCATCATGTGGTTCGTGCATCCGCTGTCGACAATCCAGCTTGAGCCCCTGGATGCATAAACCTGCAAGGCAATTTAAGCTTAGGTTTTAGGTACCCAACACTTGTTGGGTCCTACAAGGTTAGTCACAATAACTTTTGGATCCCAAATACAAGTATTGTCTTCCTTGCATTTGGATCCCAATTTTCTAGCTACTAATTTTGTATTTTTACATGAAAGTACAAAAGAAGTATTGCAAGCATGATAAACAATAGTAGGACCATTGCGAACTCTCCTAGGCGCATGAGACACAACATGATTACGCCTAGGCCTATTTCTACCATAATCATGAGTGGTGCTAGAAGCAACCATAGCATGAGAAGTATGATAACTAGGTAAAACAACATGATCATAGCATCTATCATTATAAGCATTCCTAGAAAGTTTCCTATCATAAATATAGGCATGATTCTTTTGGGAACTACTAGCAATAGGAGCCTTCCCTTTCTCCTTGTTGAGAACGGGAGTCCTTTGGCTTGTTAAATTCTTGGTTTCCTTTTGAAAACAAGTCCATCCTTAATTGAGGGGTGTCTACCAACAATGTAGGCATCCCTAGCAAATTTTAATTTATCAAAATCAACTTTGCAAGTCTTAAGTTGAGCATTAAGACTTGCCACCTCATCGTTTAATTTAGCAATAAAAATAAGATGTTCATCACATGCATTAACATCAAAGTCCTTACATCTATTGCAAATAACTATATGGTCTACACATGATCTAGTTGCATTTGCTTCCTCTAGTTTAGCATTTAATTCAACATTTAAATCTTTTAGACTAGAGACAGATTCATGACAAGCAGACAACTCAGAGGATAGCATTTCATTTCTTTTAATTTCTAAAGCAAGAGATTTTTTAACTCTAACAAATTTATCATGTTCTTCATACAAAATGTCCTCTTGCTTTTCTAAAAGTCTATCCTTTTCATTAAGAGCATCAATTAGTTCATTTATTTTGTCTACTCTAGCTCTATTTAAACCCTTAAATAAATTAGTGTAATCTACTTCATCATCAGATGATTCCTCATCACTAGAAGAAGAGTACTTGGGGGTATCTCAAATGCGTACCTTCTTCTCCTTAGCTATAAGGCAAGTATGGCGTTCGTTGGGGAAGAGCGAAGATTTGTCGAAGGCCGAGGCAGCCAAACCTTCATCGTCGGAGTCAGATGAAGAGCAATTAGAATCCCATTCCTTTCCAAGGTGCGCTTCGCCTTCGCCTTCCTATAATTCTTCTTCTTCACCTTCTTCCCATGTCTTTCTTGTGCCTGGTCATTTTCATTATCGGGACATTGAGCAATAAAATGACCAGTCTCGCCGCATTTGAAGCAGGAGCGCTTTCCCCTTGTTTTATTCTTGTTGGGGTACTCTTTGCGTCCTTTGAGTGCTGTCTTGAAATGCTTGATGATAAGCACCATTTCTTCCTCATTGAGCCCGGCAGCCTCCACTTGTGCTACCTTGCTTGGTAGCACCTCCTTGCTGCTTGTTGCTTTGAGAGCAATGGGCTGCGGCTCATAGATGGGTGGTGGACCATTTAGCGCATCGTCCACGTATCGTGCCTCCTTCACCATCATGCGCCCGCTCACGAATTTTCCAAGGATCTCCTCGGGCGTCATCTTGGTGTACCTAGGGTTTTCACGAATAAGGTTGACATGATGGGGGTCAATTACAGTAAAAGACCTTAGCATGAGTCGGGCGACGTCATGATCCATCCATCTTATGCTCCCGTAGCTTCGGATTTTGTTGACCAGGGTCTTGAGCCTGTTGTAGGTCTAAGTTGGCTCCTCTCCCCTAATCATCGCGAACCTCCCCAGCTCGCCTTCCACTAGTTCAATCTTGGTGATCATAGTGGTGTCGTTTCCCTCATGAGATATCTTGAGGGTGTCCCAGATTTGCTTAACATTGTCCAAGCCACTCACTTTATTATACTCATCCCTGCAAAGTGATGCTAGCAAGACAGTAGTAGCTTGGACATTTTTATAAATTTGTTCATTAATGATCACAGGATTATCCGTACTATCAAAATGCATCCTATTTTCCATAATTTCCCAAATGCTAGGATGGAGAGAAAATAGATGACTACGCATTTTACGGCTCCAAAATGAGTAATCCTCTCCATAAAAGTGTGGGGGGTTTTCCAAGAGGAATAGAAAGTAAATGGGCATTCGAATTATACGGAATACGGGAATAGTCAAAGGATAGTTTTGATTAACCATCTTTTTCTTGGACGAGGAGTCGTCGTCGTCGTCCCTTGGTGAAGAAGAAGATGTATCGCTATCGTAGTAGATGATCTTCTTGATGCGTCTCTTCTTCTTCCCGTCCCTCTTTTTGTGACTCGAGCCTGAGTCAGTGGGCTTATCGTCTCTTGGCTCGTTGAAGAGGGACTCCTTCTCCTTGTTGTTGACCACCATCCCCTTTCCCTTAGGATCCATCTCCTCGGGCGATTAGTCCCTTAGATGAGGAGTACGGCTCTGATACCAATTGAGAGCACCTAGAGGGGGGTGAATAGGTGATCCTGTAAAATCAACCACTAAATAGCCACAAACTTGATTATTAAGGTGTTAGTGTAATCAAGTGGCTATGGAGCAAGCTCGTGCAAACAAGACAATCACAAAAAGCAACACATGAGACACGCGATTTTATCTCGTGGTTCAGCCAAGTAACACTTGCCTACTTCTATGTTGTGGCGTCCCAATGGACGAGGGTTGCACTCAACCCCTTTCAAGTGATCCAATGATCGACTTGAATACCACGGTCTTTTATCTTGAGTATTCTTCCCGTTTGCGAGGAATCTCCACAAGTTGGAGCCTCTCACCCTTACAAAGTTATGATCACAAAGAAAGCACAAGAATAAGGATGGGAGAGCAACACACGCAAGACTCAAATCCGCAACACAACCACACACACAAGAGAAGAAGTGAGCACACAAACACAACGCGAGGAGTTTACAACTCGAAAGTGCTCAAATCTCAAGAACTATGATTTGATTGCGTGAATGCAGAGTCTAGGTGTCTTAGGATGTTTCTTGTAAGCTTGGTGTGTTGCTCCATGCGCCTAGGGGTCCCTTTTATAGCCCCAAGGCAGCTAGGAGCTGTTGGAGATCAACATGGAAGGCTATTCTTGCCTTCTGCCGAGTGGTGCACCGGACAGTCTGGTGCACCACCGAACAGCCACTGTAGTAGTCCGGTGCGCGATCTCCTTCCATATCGGGCATAGCCGACCGTTGCTCCTCTAGGCCAGATGGCGCACCGGACACTGTCCGATGCACACCGGACAGTCCGGTGCACCTAGCCGACCGTTGGAGCTGGTCACGTGTCGCGTGTTGATCGCGCGGACGACCATTGGCCACTGGCGCCATTGGCTCACCGGACAGTCCAGTGAACCATCGGACAGTCCGGTGAATTATAGCCATGTCGCCTTTTTCTTTTCCTGAGAGCGATGAGTTCGTCGCTGACGACTCACCGGACAGTCCGGTGAACCATCAGACAGTCTGATGATTTATAGCTGCGTCGCTCCGTCGTTTCCCGAGAGCAGCCGGTTCACCATCGACCAGCCTAGGGCACCGGACATTGTCCGGTGCGCCACCGGACAGTCCGGTGCGCCAGACCTGAGCTGGTGTTGGCTGTACACAGCCAACTCTTCTTCAATTCAAACCTTCTTTTCTTGGCTCTGTTTCTAGCACTTTGATAAACATGTTAGTATTCAAAAACCAATTTACTAAGTCTAGAAACATACCTTGTTATATGATTTGCACTTCTCACTTATTTAGCACATAAGAACTTAATCAACCATGTTGGGCATTTAATCACCAAAACATTATAGAAATAGCCCAAGGGCACATTTCCCTTACACCTAGATATATTGAGACAACTAGGGTGCCAAAGCTTGGTGAAGAGATGTCTTCCACCGTTGATCCGGGATACCCCGCCCCTGCCGGTTCTCAGGAAGAAACGACTGAAGTGCCAGAAGGAACGGGGCGAGAGAAAACCAAGTTGGTCAGAATGCCGAAGCATTCTACCGAAGCCACAGAAAAAACAGACGAAGTGCCAAAGCTAGGAGAATCGACAGGATTGCAAAAAATCCTAAGCCCGCCACTAGAGCCGGAGTTGTCGAAGGTGCCCAGAGCTCCTGTAATAACTCCCAAGAGGAGGAGGATGGCTAGTGTGCTGGATGCTGTTTTAGAGTCAATAAGGGTGTCAGCTCTTGCTCCTGGAAAGGAGACTGCTGAAGCTGCTACAGTTTGCGTTGAAGCCGAAGCTAGGCCCTCAGTGCCCATTAAAACAGAGCCTGTTGGAACTCGGTAGAGTATTGAACAAGGACCTTCAGATGTCGGTCTGGTTTTGGAGAAAGAAGACGTGCCCGAGTAGGTTGAATCTCCTACTCCCGAAGCACTTACTGAAGAGCTTGACTTTATTATTCGACATGCTTCGGATAAAAAGTTGTCTGAAGAGGAAATTGTGGAAGCCAAACACTACGCTCGGGAACTGAAGTATCCGAAGGGGGCCTTGGTGTATAATGGCACCAACGAAGATGACTTTCTATACTGCCCCCGGACAACAAGGAGATATCTGTTTGCCGGGAGATGGCAAAAAACATAGGATTTCCGAAGCTTGAAGTTGGACTTTCTGCTATGTTGAAGGATGACCTCGCAGACAGCCTTGCGTACAATAGTCTGAAGGTACATAAGTTATGGACTTATAAGCAGATTATTTTTTGTGTCTCTTATTCTTGTACTGATCCTCTGTTTCCCCCCTTTTCTTGTAGGGCTTAATTCTGAGCAACGTTTTGAGAGCACATCAGAATGCTGAGGATGAAAGCTGCCAGATAGCTCTTGGTAACCATTGGTCAGAGGTTATCAAACTGAGGAATGAAGCTGCAGAGAAGGATAAAATTCTGCTTTCCTTAGTAGATAGAGTCAAGGCTAGTGAAGCCAGTCTTGCCACGCAGTCCGAAGCTCATAGAGCCGAAATTGAAAACTTAAAGAAAAACTTGCCAAGAAGAATGAAGATTTTGAAGTGGCTAAAGCAAAACAAGAAATAAGCGTGTGGACTAACACAAGATTGCAAAAGAACATAGATGAGCTTCGGGAATCGAAGGAAAGATATTACGAAAAATCCTTGGATTGTGCCAAGAAGCTGAAAGATAGTTTTGCAAAGGTGGGTGCTTACTCATCCGAGCAAAAATTTATTAGAGGCGACCCTGAAGGAATCATCGAATGGATCGGTGAAGAAGCTAAAGCTTTTGAAGAGATCCTTAGTGACCGTGGTGATTTCTGTGCCTTTGCCGGTGCTAGAGGGGTTGCAGCAATTTTGGAAAAATCTGGCTGTGAACACGTTAAAACTGCAACCCAGATGAAGGTTGTCTTCACTGTGGAGAACATGAAGGATCCTTCGGCTGAGGCGACTCTGATGGGCGGAAAATTTTACTCCAACGTTTGGATGAAAGGCGGTCGAGAACTAGCCGACGAAGCTATAAAGAAGAATGAGAAAGAAACCCATGAAGCCCGAGAGGAAGCCAAGCGAGCCAAAGAGGCTGCCGAGCGCGCAAGGCGCATAGGTATTTTAATTGTTTCATAGCTTCAGCATTTTTTCTAGCTTCGGATTAACAAATTATTTTTGTTGTAGCTGAACTTTTGCCGCCACCTGAGCCCTATGATCCTGAAGCTGATCCAGCCATGAAGGCGGCGCTAGAAACCATAAGGATAGCCGAAGAAGCTGTTGATGAAGCTGTCAACAAACTTTTGAATGAAGTTGCTGAGAAAATTTTAAAGGAAGACTAGATTTTCATGTAGTTGAGAATTGTAACATTTAGGAAATGTGATATTCGTGAACAAGTTAAACATTGTATATTTGCATGTGTATTTATGTTATATATTTCTTTGCGATGCATGAAATTTGCGTACATACCATTTTTGAGCCTTCGGCAAAAAACACCTTCCCTTCTTTTCATGCTTCGTAAAGAGAAAACCCTTCTATGGTTTAGTTATGATATTGTTGTTGACGAAAATTTTCCTGGTCGAGTAAGCTTATCATTGCCGAAGATGTGCTTTGTGCTCCAGCACACTGTTTCATTCATCGTATACTTTTGAAAGAAGCAACTTTCCTTCTGCACAATCTTGCTACTGATGCAACATGATGTATGATGTAATGCCATGTAGAATAATGCGATGATATGATGCAGCATGATGCTTATGCCGAAGACATATACCCACACAGAAACATTCCCAGACTATGCATCCCATTAGGGACGTCTTTTGAGTCTCTTCACCTTATATTTCTGTGGCAATTAAGCTCTACATCCCCTTAGGAATGACTTTAGAGCTTCTTCACCTTCTATTTCGGTGGCATTTAAGCTCTACATCCCCTTAGGGATGACTTTGGAGCTTCTTCACCTTCTATTTCGGTGGTATTCTGGCTCTGCATTCCCTTAGCAACGACTTTTGAGCTTCGGAACTTACTCTGCGCTCCCTTAGGAACGACTTTTATAGCTTCGGAACTTACTCTACGCTCCCTTAGGAACGACTTTTGTAGCTTCGGAACTTACTCCGCTCCCTTAGGAACGACTTTTGTAGCTTCTGAACTTACTCTGTGCTCCCATAGGAATGACTTTTGTAGTTTCGTAATCTTGTTAAGAGGAAGCATTGATATGAGTACAATATTATTACATGAAATTGGAATTTAATCCTTCGTGAATTGTTTTTCATACAAAAAGGCGGAAAAACAAAGATGCACCAGAGGTAGGATATTCTTCAGTAGATGTGCTTGGATTTGGGCACAGTGTTATTGACTGTGCGAGCTTAGGAATCCTCTCGAAAATCACGCTGCTGCTGAGCGTGTTGGTGCCCTTCTGGCTGCTGGTTTTGGGCCAAAGTAGGTGCTAGCGGTGGTGGTGGTGGGAGCTGGGCCCAGGAAGCTTGAGAGTGGCTTGCCGAAGCGACAGAGGCTATTGGTTGTTGATTACCTACATACTCTGGGACGTAGGGAGAATAGCATGAAGCAGTATGTATGACTTGCTTCAGCTGATTCTATCGTGCTTCAGCTTCGGCAATCTCTTTCTGCTTCTGAATAATGACTTGGCATGTTCTTGTGGTGTGGCCT
This sequence comes from Zea luxurians, assembly GCA_029449295.1. NCBI lineage: Eukaryota > Viridiplantae > Streptophyta > Magnoliopsida > Poales > Poaceae > Zea > Zea luxurians. The sequence goes on along the minus strand of JAOPSE010000026.1, from coordinate 7,912,665 downwards.
TTGTCTTCGCCATAGAATAAACAAAATAGTCTAGTAGGTTGTTCTCCGTATCTTCCTCTAAAGCTTCTGCCCCCTCTGCCTCTTGGAGCTGGTGGCCTGAAGGAACTTTGTTGCAGCCCTAATGGTTGAGAGTTGTGTTGTTGCCTTTGGGGTTGGCTTCCCCTATCATTGCTTGGGCTGCTATTATGGATTGACCTGACATGTCTGGGCTGGAATCTTCCTCCGAAGCCCCTAGCCATCTCAGAGTATCTGTAAGCTTTTTCCCTTATTTGCCAGAAATTATTATCAGCTCTGATGTATTCATCCATTTTCTAGAGAAGCTTCTCCAAGGTTTGTGGCGGCTTCCTTGCAAAATATTGTGTCGTTGGTCCTGGTTTGAGCTCCTTGATCATGGCCTCAATGACAATCTCATTGGGCACTGTAGGCGCCTGGGCTCTCAGTCGTAGGAACCTTCGGACGTATGCCTGGAGATACTCTTCCTGATCCTGTGTGCACTGGAACAAAGCTTGGGAAGTGACTGGCTTTGTTTGGAAACCCTAGAAGCTAGTCACCAGCATGTCTTTTAGCTTATGCCATGACATGATTGTCCCTAGCCGAAGAGAAGAGTACCAAGTTTGAGCTACGCTTTTGACTACCATGACGAAGGATTTCGCCATGACTGCAGTGTTGCCCCCATACGAAGATATGGTTGTTTCGTAGCTCGTGAGGAATTGCTTTGGGTCTGAGTGCCCATCATACATAGGAAGCTGAGGTGGCTTGTATGACAGTGGCCACGGAGTAGCCTGCAATTCTGCTGCCAAGGGAGAAGCATCATCAAAAGCAAAATTGTCATTATGAAAATCATCATACCATTCATCATCATTGTATGAATTTTCTTGATAAAGCTCCCTGTGTTGGGGCCTTCGGTCTTGGTCATCCTGGGTGAGGTGACGCATTTCTTCGACAGCCTCATCAATCTTCCTCTGGAGATCGGCGAGTCGAAGCATTTTCTCTGTCTTTTTTGGACATGTTGATGGATAGCTTCCAGATCCCTGATTTCTTGGTCCAGTTCCTCCTCTTGAGGTGTTGGGCTGGTAGCCTTCCTCTTCTGGCTCCTAGCTTCGCGTAGCGTCTCCTGATTAACGTCCAGTGGTTGCGGTGTAGCCCCTGACGCTGCTGTCTTCTTCGGCGGCATGACAAACAAGGGCGGATATTGGGCCCGAGCCACCTAGACCGTGGCCCGGGTCGTAGCCCAAAAATTATATATATATAGTATAGATTTTGGCTAAAAAAACCCTAACCGTGTTTCTGCGTTCTCTAATCTCTATCTTCCTGCGTCCGCGACCCCCAGCCGCCAGGCAACGACCGAGCGCAAGCAGCAGGCCAGTGCCCAAGCCTACGACGCGCACGCGCCTACCTGTACCTGTATGGCTAGGCTGTACGCCAGCTGCCAGCAGCAGCACGCCAGGTCACCTGGGGCCTGGCCGCCTGGGCTGGGCGCAGCCGTGCTAGGCGCTACGCTAGCAGCCAGTGCCAGGCCGCTAGGCGCTAACCGCTAGGGGCAGGGGCAGGGCAGCTGGCAGCGAGGCCAGGGCCTGGGCGCGCATGGCGCGCATGGTGCCCTTGCGGCATTGCCACACTGCCAGTCTGCCGTCTGTGGTCTGCCACTGCCGTACTGTGTGCCTGCCGACTGTCGTGCTCTACTGCTCTTAGTCTCTCAGGTTCTCTGCTCTGCCAGCTGCCATCAGATTGTAAGCGCTCTTCTCATTTTTTTAGTTTTTTTACTAGTGAACAGCGAGCTAAATACTAAATTGTTAAATGTTTCTGTAATTGATGGTAGACCGTAGATTGACATCAAAATGAAAGAAGGAAGAGGACAAAAACATTGAGATCGTTTTATTGTCCGGCTCCTACACCTATGATACGCATTGGTTTATCATCTCATTGAATTAGCCTTAATTTTGCCTGTTGCAACTACCACGGTTGAAAGAGCCTTCTCAGCTATGAAAATCATCAAGACAGAATTGAGAAATAAGATGAGAAATGATTAGTTGAATCATAGAATGGTATGCTATATAGAAAGAGATATCTTTGCAAGTATTCAAAGCGATGTTATTTTATACCATTTTCAAGAATTGAAGAGTCGAATGAAAAAGCTACCTCCACAAAGTTCAATTAGTATATTTTTGTACTCACTTATACATTTTTGCATTCATTAGTTTTATTGTCATGTTGCATCTCTCATTTTATATAAGTATTTAACTTGCAATGTGTAGGTTCAAATTCACGTGCTAACGTTGATGAAGATATTAGAGGCGCGGAAGAACCAAATCATCTTTAATTAGGTACTTTTATATTTTTAATCAAGTTTATTGCATTTTTAGATGCTGAATTGAAGTAAATACTATTTTAGTCTATGTTTATGATATATTTTGTTTTAGCGGTATATTTAGCCGCACAATATATTAGAGGTTATTTAAAGTAGCCTACAAGTTTTATAGAGTGGCCCGGGGCGTTAATTTTATATAGCTCCGCCACTGATGATGAAGGTCGATGCTTGACGAAGGTGGTCGAATGAGTTCACCGGAGGTGGGCGCCAATGTTGGTCTTTATTCTTGGATGCTATACATCAAGAACAAAGCAACACAATTGTTAACGATTAGAGACCTTCGTCCTTCGAAGCATTATCTCCCTTGGGATATAATGATCTTCAGACAAAGGTCATGAAGGGTATACCTTCATAATTTTAGTGAACAAAGTGTAAATAAAAACATATGAAACACAAAAGAATATAAACAATCATCACAAATCGTTAGATTATTTATATTCTCCTTTACAAGCATGAATAAACATCAATGATATTCATATTACATTTATACCTTCGGCTTAGTAGAAGGTGGAAAAGCGAGAGTGACGCGTGAGTGATTACTGAAAGGGAAATAGGCTTACACCTTTTCCTAAATAGATTTTGGTGGTTGAATTGCCCAACACAAATATTTGGACTAACTAGTTTGCTCTAGATTATAAGTTTTACAGGTGCCAAAGGTTCACAACAAGCCAATAAAAAGACCAAAGATGGGTTCAAATAAAGAGAGCTAAAGAAATCCCAAAGGCACCCTGGTCTGGCGCACCGGACTGTCCGGTGTGCCACCGGACAGTGTCCGGTGCACCAGGGAACCCGACGCTGAACTCGCTACCTTCGGAAAAATCAGAGGGCGCTCCGCTATAATTCACCGGACCGTCTGGTGACGCACCGGACAGTGTCCGGTGGCGCACCGGACTGTCCGGTGTGCCAGCAGAGCAACGGCTACTTCAAGCGCAACGGTCGACTGCAACGCATTTAATGCGCGCCTGCGCGCGTAGAGGTCAGAGCACGCGCAGTTGGCGCATCGAACAGTCTACAGGAGATGTCCGGTGCACCACCGGACAGCCCAGAGGCCCCACAAGTCAGAGCTCCAACGGTCGAACCCTAACGGCCGGGTGACGTGGCTAGCGCACCGGACAGTGTCCGGTGGCGCACCGGACTGTCCGGTGCGCCCGTCGACAGCAGCCTCCACCAAACGGCTAGTTTGGTGGTTGGGGCTATAAATACCCCAACCACCCCACATTCAATTGCATCCAAGTTTCTACACTTCTACACCTTACAAGAGCTATAACATTCAATACAAGACACACCAAAGATATCAAATCCTCTCCCAACTCCACACAAAGCTTTAGTGATTAGAGAGAGAGATTTGTTGTGTTCACTTGAGCTCTTGCGCTTGGATTGCTTCTTTTCTTTCTCATTCTTCTTGTGACCAAACTCAATTGTAACCAAGGCAAGAGACACCAATTGTGTGGTGGTCCTTGCGGGGACTTAGTGTCCCGTGTGATTGAGAAGAAAAGCTCACTCGGTCTAAGTGACCGTTTGAGAGAGGGAAAGGGTTGAAAGAGACCCGGTCTTTGTGACCACCTCAACGGGGAGTAGGTTTGCAAGAACCGAACCTCGGTAAAACAAATCCTTGTGTCTCATTCCTTATTTGCTTGCGATTTGTTTTTCACCCTCTCTCTCGGACTCGATTATATTTCTAACGCTAACCCGGCTTGTAGTTGTGATTAACTTTGTAAATTTCAGTTTCGCCCTATTCACCCCCCTCTAGGCGACTTTCAATTACAATTCAGCGTGAACCGTACGGTGTTATTGTTCATCTATTTATAGGCACAGGACGCAGCCTGGACAAAATTACATTCATGTCCCTGACATTTACTGATGATCATAAGGTAAGCTGTCGAGGACTAAGCAGTCTTTTCTCCTTTAGGTCGATTTCATCTTTTGCCATCGTCCTCGTGCTAAGCCGAAGCTCCTTCTGCCACAACTTCGGAGCTAGTTTATCCTTCCTTCAGACCGCACCTTCATACCATGCACACCTTCATCTCAAAGCCGAAGCCTTCTGTAACAGTCTGTTATACTGAAAACTATGTTAGTTAAGTTTTTGAGGACCTTCGGAAGATAAAGGCCCCCAACAGTATTTGAATCATAACCAAGTAAAAACCCTATAACAGCTTTGAGAGCGAACTTTGAATGTCTACCTTTCTTGACCAAGATGTAGCATTTGCTCCTAAATACACGAAAATTAGAAACATTTAGTTTGTTACCGGTTAGAAGCTCATATGCCGTCTTCTTGAGGAGGCGATGATGATAGAGACGATTTATGGCATGGCATGTCATATTTATGGCTTCTGACCAAAACCACTCCGACATCTTGTATTCTTCTAGCATCATCCTTGCCATATCAATGAGTGTCCTGTTCTTCCTCTCCACTACACCATTTTGTTGTGGAGTGTAGGTAGCGGAAAACTCATGCTTGATGTCTTCCTCCTCAAGATATTCCTCCAATTGAAGATTTTTAAACTCAGATCCATTGTCGCTCCTTATCTTCTTCACTTTTAGCTCAAACTCATTTTGAGCCTGTCTTAGAAAGCGCTTTAGGGTTTCTTGGGTTTCAGATTTATCCTATAAAAAGAATACCCAAGTGAAGTGGGAATAATCATCAACAATTACCAGACAATACTTACTTCCCTGATGCTAAGATAAGCAATGGACACGAAGAGATCCTTATGGAGAAGTTCAATAGTATTGATGTCGTCATCACATTCTTGCTTAGATGACTTGTTTCCACCTGTTCCCTGCTTGACACGCTGCACAAGGTCTGACTTTCTGAAAACAGACATCGGTTAGTCATAACACATGTTCTCCCTTTAGAAGTTCACAAAGGTTCTTCATTCCAACATGTGCTAGACGGCGATGCTAGAGCTAGACCCTGTTAGCCTTAGCAAGTAAACATGCATCTAGATTGGCATTCTACTTAGTAAAATCTACTAAATAAAGCTTGTCGTCAGATACACCTTTAAATGTTAAAGAATCATCACTCCTTATAAAGACAGTTACATCAACATTTGTGAATAAACAAATATATCTCATATGACATAACTGACTGACAGAGAGTAAATTATATCCAAGCGATTCTACCAAAAAGCATTAGAATTAGAATGCTCGGTAGTAATCGTTATTTTACCTATCCCCTTTACCTTGCCTTGGTTCCCATCGATGAAGATAATCGTGTCATGGGAATCCTTGTTCTTGACGTAGGAGGTAAACATTTTCTTCTCCCCATCATGTGGTTTGTGCATCCGCTATCAATGATCCATCTTGAGCCCCTGAATACACAAACCTGCAAGGAATTTAGGCTTGGGTTTAGGTTCCCAACTTGTTTTGGGTCCTATTAGGTTAGTTACATAAGATTTTGAAAGCCAAATGCAAGTCTTACCTTTCTTGCATTTTGGTTCCACATTGGAAGCAACAATTCTATCATTCTTATAATAAATTACATAGGATGCATCAAAAGTATGAAATAGAATAGAAGGTCCATGAGATGCATTCCTATCCTTAGGCGCATGAGAGACAACATGAGATGCATGGTGTCTAGTTCTACTCCTACTATGAGCACAAGAACCACTAGATGAAGCAATCACAATGCGAGGAGTAACAACACCATCATGACATTTTGGTAAAGCAAAACTATCATTACCAATATCATGATGAGCATTATGAAAAACATTCTTAACATGAGAATACAAATAAGCATGGTTCTTTTTTCATGAAAAGGATGCCAACTACTAGCCATAGGTGCCTTTCCCTTCTCCTCTGTGAAGTTGAGGGCCATTTGACTTTTAGTGTCCTTGGTTACCTTTTGGAAACCAAGTCCATCTTTAATGTAGGGATGTCTACCAATGGTGAAGGCATCCCTAGCAAATTTAACTTTTTCTACTTCATCCTTGCAAGTTTTAAGTTTAACATTTAATTGAACAATTCCATCATTCAACTTTGCAATAGTAGAAGCATGATTACTACAAGCATCAAAATCATGATCTTTACATTAAGTACAAATTGCAACATGCTCCATGGATGAACTAGCAACACTTATTTTTCTAATATAGCATTTAAATCAGCATTTAAACTCTTAAAGCTAGTAATAGAGAAATGACAAGAAGACAGTTCAAAGGCAAGCATTCATTCTTCTTTATTTCTAAAGCAAAAGATTTTTTGACTTCTACTACTTTATCATGTTCCACATAAAGCAAATCCTCTTGCTTTTCTAGAAATCTATCTTTTTCATTAAGAGAATTAAGTAATTCATTAATTTTGTCTACTTTAATTCTATCCAAGCCCTTAAAAAGATCACTATAGTCCTTATCATCATCAGATTCCTCATTACTAGAAGTGTACTTAGGAGTGTCATGTGTACGTACCTTCTTTTCCTTAGCCATGAGCCATGTGTGTCGCTCGTTGGTGAAGAGAGAAGACTTGTCAAAGGTAGAGGCGACATTTTGAGTCCCATTCTTTGCCGATGTGTGCCTCGCCTTTCTTCTTTCTATAAAACGTCTTCTCCTTGTTCTCTTTCTTGTCTTGGTCCTGGTCATTTTCATTATCGGGACATTGAACAATAAAATGACCGAACTTACCGCACTTGAAGCATGAGCGTTTTCTCCTTGATTTGTTCTTGTTGGGGGTAGTCCTTGTGTACCTTCATAGCAGTCTTGAAATGCTTGACAACAAACGTATGGTTGCCTCAACTTGCGCCACCTTGTTGTCCGTTGCTTTGAGTGCAGTAGGTTGCGGCTCGTATTGAGGAAGAGATCCGTTGGCGATGTCGTCGACATACCTTACTTCTTTTACCATCATGCGCCTGCTTATAAACTTACCAAGAATTTCTTCAGGCGACATTTTAGTATACCTGGGGTTCTCGCGAATAAGATTAACAAGATGAGTATCAATAACAGTAAATGACCTTAACATGAGGCACGATATCCTTGATTTAAGGCGGGCAATGGTGCACTTGATTGAGGTCAAATCCAGAGAGTGTTTTTTTAACAACCCAACAACCACCTCTCGACTGTAGAAAGACGACCATCTTGAGCTATCCAAGCTGATGAATCACTTCTCTAGCAAGCTACGGCTGGGAGTCAATATGTCCCACCTTCATGTTGCTCAAACTCTGAAGGGCTCTAGTTGTCACCTTGAATTCCAAATCAAGCATTAGATAGGGACATTGGCCAACAGGTACAGAGCTGCAAGCATTCTGCACCACCTCATGAAAACCCTAAATCTTTGTCAAAATGATTCAGAAATGAAAACGCCTTTTGTAGCCTTGTTATCTCTTAGACCAAGTATCAATGAGCAGTGATAAGAATCTTTTGATGTTGCGCTTTGTAGCATTGCATTAGGAAACAACCCCCAGTCAATTGAACACATAACTCTATCTAGCTTACCAAGAGTAGGATGATTATGTTGATTAAACCAAGTAAATTTGCGCCCAACTTGGTCCGGCTAAAATGCGAACTGTTTTTATGATCACCTATAAAATGAGGTTAAAATCCCAAGAAATCACCCATGGACCCTGACAAACTGCTCTAATGTCTCTCAACTACAAAAAAGTGAATCTTGTCTTCATTAGGTTGATGCCCATAAACACAACAAGTTAACCACCATGGGTGCTCATCATCCGAAGAGAACTTCAGAGACACGCTATGAATGTCTGTCCTAGTAACTCCTAAATGTCGCCTTCAAGCTACCATGCTGCCATCACTCGCGCCATGAGAAGGTAAAACCAGAAAGCCAGTAAAATTAGACCTCGAACATAGAGAGGAGAGTACGATGAGAAAACCGTAACATTTTAGTTTCTTGAAAACAGACTGCCATCCACACAAATAAGAGTTGAGGAGCTCGCGGATTAAATTTTGTCGAGTCGAGGAGTTGTGCCCTCTCACATTTTTTATTTAAGTATCTTTTCCGCAGATTAAATTCTGCAGGCTGCTAGAATGTACCTTGTAGACACGTCGACGAAGGGCCAATGATTCGAAGATTCGGCGGAGCTGGTTCTACACATGCATGCATATGCTGCTTGTGCTTGTTCAAACGTCGGATCATGTGCTATTTTTTCGATCCTTGGTTAGTGTCAGGTTGGGTCGATCCATGGCTATTTTTTTCCGGACGGTCGCTTCGGGTGGTCAACGGTGCTAGTAGCTACCCCGACTACCGAGTGCCGGCAAGCGACACTTGGCTGGAGCGCGCGTGATTGCCGGCGAGCGACACTGGCTGGAGCTGGAGACCACCACCGCGTCTGCCTGCCCCGACAGCTTCGTCCCGGATGGCTTTCCATTTCCGTTGTCCTTCTGTTTAATACCCCCTCCTCCGTTCCAGTTCGAGTTTCTGTAGCGTGCATTTATTTATACAGCTCGTGTGTGCGTCCGCTGACAAGCCAGAGCAAGGAGAGCAGACGGCAGAGAGCAGGCCCGGCACCGCCAACCATGACGTTGGACGAGTCGTTCAAGAGGCCCGGCACCGTCCCGTTCAAGTGGGAGGTGCAGCCGGGCATCCCCAAACAGCAAGGTGCAGCCGGCGACGCCCCTCCGCCGCCGACCAGTCCGAGGCTGGCGCTTCCTCCCGCCGCCCGCGTCGCGGCGCCGCTGGCGACCCCGCACCCGCAGCCGTCGCACTCGCACCGGCGGTCCATGTCCGCGCGCTTCGTCACGTCGCTGGCGCTGATGCCCTTCGTCACGCGGCGGGGACGGGGAGGAGGAGGAGGAGGACGCGCCGGCGCCGGCACCGGCAACTGCGAGGACGAATTCTGCCTGCTGTACGGCGACAAGGCCGCCTAATTAGTCTCTGTGCGCTGTAGATACAGATCAGATGTAGCATGTAAACGTGGGAATCAAGTTCTGGAACGACAGTCGTCGTCGTCGTCGTACTATGAACAATCGACGGAAAACGAAAACGATGAAGGGATCGACATGAACAAAGATTTGGCAACGCAGCTGCTAGCTGTCGATGACGTGGACAGACACGAAACGACGCGCTTTGGCCTTTGGCGCCGGTGGAATGTGTTGTGATGACGTCGTCGCGCCTTCGCTCACAAGCGCGTTGAACTCCGACGTCCGACCTCTGTTTTCTGGCAGCGAGCCTTTCACAGGCAGTTTAGGCCCAATGGGCTGCGCTGCGTTCAGGCCCACAAGAGAAATGCAATGCAACTTGGATGGAATCATGGCCTGCAAAGATGATAATAACACGAATCTTAACCAATTGCATTGCCATCAACACTCTGCTGATTCTGAACTAATTTTTTAAGATCTTCTACCACACAACAGAACCAACTCCAAACTAATAAATTAGCAACACTCACAAGAACAATCAACTCACCAATCGCCACCAACTGTACATAAACGTACTACTACTACTACTAAAAGAGACCCCGCAGGCCGCAGCGCTAGTCGAAACTGGAGGACCGGCTCCAGTAGCCGTCGGCCGAGGTGTCCACGGTGCTGCTGCATTGCGACTGCGACAGCGACAGCGTGTCGTCGTCCTCCACCTCCACCCCGAGGAGCGCGAGGTTCAGATGCGACTGCATGTTCAGGTCAGGGGCCGCCGCCGCAGCCTCCTCGTCGGACCCGTCGAAGCTGGCCGTGACCTGCGCCCTCGCCCAGCCGATCGTCTCGTCGTCGCCCTGGAGGAGTCTCAGGACCTGGTTGGTTGTGGTTACGCAGGGCGTTCGCGGGTCAGAAAGAGTATTGCAACGCAAGCCATTCCTCCTCCTTCTTCTTCTTGCAACGGAGTTCCTTACCAGTGACATCTCAGGCCGAGAGCGAGAAGATGTCCTCGTGCAAAGCGAGGCGGCGAGCGTCATCCTCTCCATCTCATCGCAGTCGTACTCGTTCCTCCCCAGCGACGGATCAACCAGCTCTCTGATTCCGCCGCCGCACAGCAAAGGCTTGGCCTGTTTACCACCATTGGCCATTAGAACAAAACACAAACAGCTAGGATAACATCACAAAGCAAAGCACTTACCCAACCAACCAGGCTCTCTTGTCCCTTCGTGCTTCCCGGCGTAATGGGTCTCCTTCCTGAGATGATCTCCAGCAGAACGACTCCGAACGCATAGACATCGATCTTCTCGTTCACAGTCCCGTGTGAAAAGTACTCGGGCGCCATGTACCTGCATTGCATGCATGCACTCGTTAACCAACTCACGCTTGGTGTTATCCAACACAACAGCAAACCCAAAGGCTGATTGATAGATACAGACCCGAAAGTCCCGGTGATGTCGGTACACGTTAGATGGGGAGTCGATGCAGACACTCGCTTCGCTAACCCGAAATCACACAGCTGAAATTTCCAAAGCGTGGTGATGTCACAACCAGGATTAACGTTGACAGCTGCTGTTGCCGGTGTTCGTTAAAAACGCATGATTACTAAGTTTCAAAACTAAATAAAAAAATTGGTTATTTGTAGCCAAAGTTTTATAAGTTCTCTAAAAAAATGGTTATTTATAGATTGTGGGGCGCATGAACTAGCGTCCTACTTATGGATTAATTATCCAGGTATTTGCAAACTGAATTCAAATGTTTACCCGTGCCCCAAAATCCTCTGAAAGGAGGATATTCGAAGACTTAACATCTCCATGGATCACAGACTGGGTGACACCGCCAAGATGGAGGAATTCAACTGCTCTTGCGACGTCGATGGCTATCTTAATTCTTCTCTCCCAAACAAGAAACTCCGTGCCACCATTCTTCCCTGAAGATCAATGGCAAATTGGCAACATACAGATAAGAGGCGAGCTAGCGAGAGAAAGTTAACGACGGAAGAGATGGTTACATTTTGACCCTTACCGTGAAGAGCTCTGTCCAGGCTCCCTTGGGGCATGTAATCGTATGCCAGCACAAGGTTGTAGTTCTCGAAGCTGAATCCCCTCAGCGCTACAATGTTCTCGTGCTGCAGGCTGCTCACGGTCTCGATCTCCGTAACAAACTCATGTACTGCATCAACCGAGGGTTTCAGAATCTTTACGGCACAAAACGTTCCATCGTCGAGTCGTGCCTTGAAAACTTGGCTGGTTCCACCCTCCCCAATCAACATATCTGCATCACCATGAAACAAAGTTAAGTTTTTTCTGTTCTTAAAAAAATGTAAAAAGGAACATGTACAACGGAAGTAAAAACTCTGCTGCTGTCGGAGGGAATTACCAGGTGAGTAGTTGGCAGTTGCAAGTTTCAGTCCTTCATGACTGAACAGCCTACAGACTGAAGAATACTTCTCTCGAAGCGATTCCAATTCACTGGGAGGCCATGCTACACCATAGAAAGCGAAAGAAAACATCGATGATTCCGGCTCAACAGCTGTTGTAGTGGGTTCAGAACCACAGTTCAGCCTTGGGCTTGTATCCGGTTTCAATGATCTACTATCTGTGTGCACTGAAGTGTACCGGCTCGGAAGTCTCGTAGCCCATTGAACCATCGAGATTTTCGCCCATTCAAGAGATGAGCTTCTATGGTGTCTAAAGATTCTTCTAGGGAGGCGGCTGCGATCGGATCTTCCTTCTATCATCCGTCTCAGTGACATCGGAGAACTAGAGGGTGTTTCAGCATTTCGTGCAGCGTCTTTCGGCGAGTCCTCAGCTTCCATGGATACGGCAGAAGAACTCCTACTGGGTCGTCCACTCCTCGGCAGCAGGCAGTCCAGATCGCCATCTCCTCCCAGCGATGGATTGGCTGGTCTATCATCTCTTTGACTCGCATTTGAACGCTTAGAATCGCCAGAACTCCTGACTGAATGGCCATTCCTGGGGGGCAATAAGCAATATATCTCCCCGGCGCCTTCAGATGGCAGCACATCCACTGAATCATGGTCTTGCCTACTAGATGTACTTGCAGCAGAATCGCTACTTCTCCCAGGAAGCACGCAGTACAACACACTGGCACCCTTACCTGGAAGCTCGGCAGTCTCATCTCTCTGTTTGACAGTTGATTCTACAGCCTTGCTGCTAGAAGGATCTGCGTCGATCTTGACCTTATCCATTGCCAAATCCGCAGGGAGGACCACGCTTGAGACAAGCTGTTCGTGTTTGATGGTGTCCTCCAATTCACTTCCCTTGGCGCCAACATCATGCGTGGTGCCACCCTCACAACCATCCTTAGGTTCATGGGCTTGGAACCGCACTGCACAATACATCTCATCGTCAGCACACGGAAGAACCTCTGCTGAGACCTTGCCTGAATGGGCACTCGACTCTCTCCGGAACTCGATCTTGCCATTGCTCACGGCGAGGACCGCGCACTTTGCGGGCAGCTTCTTTGCGCAGTACTTTGCAACTGAATGCGAGGACCTGGAGAATGCGAGGCACCGTTTTACAACAGGGCAGTGGAGGGTAAATGATAGAGCGAGAAAAAGCTTATAAGCTTCCAACTCCATAGTGGGACGCACTGAGCATCCAATGGCGATGGCACTTTACTCACGAGATCGCACGCCTCTTCTTGGCGACGCCGAGGACAACCTTGGCAGCCCCCAACAGGCTGGCCTCACGAACTAGCGCCTTGCGCACCGACGAGTCCTTGCAAATCTTCAGCTTCAGATTGATCTGCGCAGCACTCACCAGGATAAGTTGCGGAGTAGTGCTAGTTAGTACTCGGAGAAAGGTAGAAAATGGGATGAGGGCGAATTCACCGCAGCGGCAAAGCCACGGAGAGAATGGGGGGCGAAGGACCTCAAACTGGTACAGAAACAAAAGCCACAACTTGTGTACTAGGTCATAGAAGGCAGGCCATAAATGAAGTGAAATCTGCATATTTTTTTGTAGGATAAATGTAAAAAAAATCGCTGAAAATACTGAGAATGTACCCAAATTTAACCAATCACACGCGCGCGTGAGACGAGTAATCCGTTAGCCATGTCGCAACAATGGAATCAATCAAGAGCGAGAGGCAGCACAGCAGGCAGGGAGCCAAGGCGAACCGCGGAGAGAGAGAGAGAGAGAGAGAGAGAGAGAGAGAGAGAGAGAGGCGCGGAGCAGAGAGCAGCGACCTGCTTAAGGTTGCAGAAGCCCTGGTAGACGGCGAGCATGGCGTCGAAGTCGGCCGCCTCCGCGGGAGACAGCAGCGCGACGTGGACGGCGACGACGCGGTCCAAGGGCGCGGCCACATTGACGAGCACCCAGGTGAGCAGCGCCCGGCTCTCGGCGTCCGCGCGCACGCCGACCACCACTGTCCTGCCCTCCGCCTCGGGCGCCTTCCCCGAGCACCCCGCCGCCTCCACCTCCTGGACGCCAGCCACGGCGTCCATGGCCTCGGCCGCTGGCGGCGAACCTTGCTCCCCCGCCTCCGCCTCTTCCCGCTGCTGCTGCGGCCGCGGCGGCGCCTGCTTCCTCCTGGACGACACCTTCATCTGCACGGCCGCGCGGCGGCTCACAGGGCGGGGCCGGATGCTGCGGCGTGCGCGACCAGGCAGTGGATGGGAGGAGTATGGGACCCCTCGCCCTGCGCCCGCGTCCTATTCCGTTGGACCTGCGCTCCTGCCTGGCAACCGTCGCCTCCTGCTCCCTCCCCCTCGCCGCGCGCGCCCTCTTGTTCCGTTGCTCGTCGTTGCTCTCTCGCTCTAGTCTCTGTACTGTGACTCTGTGAGCGCGTCTCTCCCAGTCCCTCCCTCGGAGTGTGTCCTCCCCGCCTGAGAGGTCGCGCCGGTTCGTGCCCGTTGCTGCCCGCCCCTGTGTCTCTATCCCCCGTCCTCCCTCTCGCAGTCTGGCTGGCCTTGCTTGCGGTTCCCGTTGCCAGCAGCCGCTATTTTCACACCGTTCCGTTGCGCATTTCGCCTGTCTTTTTTGACGAGCGGTGCACGTGGTGAAAAGGCGTGTGTGATTAGCGGGGGGCACGTAGTAGATTAGTGAAGGCCAAGATTCCGACAGCAGTAAAAGTCTGCGCCGGCGCCTCTTTTCTCTCTCTCTCCATAGGAAAAAAAAATCCTGGATGTCTGCAGTCCGTGTGTGTGAGAGAGAGAGAGACACAAACACCTGTTCGGGCTTCCCTTGCATCACAATTCACACAGGACCGAGCTCTGTCAGGAAATGACCATCAGCCAGTAAACCATCACAGAGCGGTAGTGTCTGACAGCAAAAAAGTACCCGTCTCACTGCTGTACTATGGTAGGAGCAGTAGTCGTCTTGATCAAATCTCACGGGTAGTGGTCGTGGACGGAAACGTAAAAATCCCGTCCACTGCTGTACTTTGGACACCCTCCAAATACTAAAAATCCCGTCCAGCTTTTTCGGCTAGACGAGTATGCGACGTAAATAATTGTAACCAAAAAAAAACATGAGTTCAGAGCTACATGGCACAAGTACACGTATTAGTCTACAAAATAAATATGGAATCTCGGATCCTTTCCGGCCACCCTGACACTAGCAAGATTCATGAAAAGTTTTTGCCGAAATTTTGAACCCTACTACTGTCACGTCAGTTAGGACATGCATAAAACCAACAGCCATATCTAGTTAACCGTTTTGACAAGTACTGAAATGTGCTTGCGTGCGCGCTTCTTTACTAGACAGAGAGGCTACCACAGCCACTTTCATTTCGAGACCCCGTACCGCCATCACTCGACGCGATGTGTTTTAAATTTGCGTAAAATCTTGTTTTATCCAAGAAAAAATCATACAACGGCGCACATGTGTGGGTCCGCGTCTGAATTTAATGTTCTTCCACGCAATATAATATAGAGTTTGTTCTTTGCCTAATATTAGTCGTTTGAATTGAAGAACTAACATATATTATACAGAAAATGTTAGATATAATGTGGTACTTTCGATAGCAAACCAAACAGACCATTAATCTGCATCTGCTGCCACATACGACAGGGTCCTTCTTCGCCAAGTGCATCTGAGGAAGGAACTAATCAAGAACTAATCAATATATAGCCTCGAAAGCCCTCTTGATGGCAGTATAAATAGAGTGATTAGCCAAGACTAGTCTAGGCAAACGGTTCACGTGAAGGCCTGATGGAGCTTTATTACACTGTGTACCTATATGTGTGTTTTTGCCATAAGCTGCACGTTAGGTATTGGGAAATTGGTAAGGTTGCTCAATTATGGCGTACAAGCTTTAGCCCTAATTACGTTATTGTCCACACGCTGACGCACACGTATATGCATATATATGGCACTCGACGACTATAGTTTTTTTTTTTAAAAAAAATCTTCCAGCCTTCACCACATGTCTTGAACAGAACAAAACCATGATTCAATTGCTTCGTGTTCCTCTAACCAAGTCAGTCCCTTTGAACAGATTGCAAGCCTCTTCACACCTCTTTCAGCTTGTTGGTCTGGGGTTTGCCGAGTAGCAGTAAGACACAATCCTTTCGTGGTGGGAGACTTTGGGTGCCTCGTTGCATCAGAAATTCGTCCCGATGTTTTCCTTGTGTCTTTCTGTTTTCCCGAGTAGAGGTGGTAGTTCGATGTGTTCCAATTGCACTGCTTTTTCTTGGAACGTGAGAGGTTTAAATGACCTTGTGTTAACGACTTGCATAAGTTGGAACACACACGCACACAATATCTGGAGAATGCAGAGACGAAGAACAGAGTAGTTGAGATAGTACTTGGAAAGGAAGAAGAACTAGAGTCTAGAGTTCTGTTACAGCATAAAAACCCTACGCGCCGCCGAACCCTTATTTAATAATCGGCTGGATTACTCTGTGCTGTTTACCCACGCCGGCCCAAAGACCTTTGGGTTGCGCTTCCTCAGCCTTTTGGCCCGACACGGCCCATCTCCTGCTGTTGCAGCCAAACCTTCCTTGTCATTTGCTGCACCGATGACTGCTTCCTCCGCTTCGCTGACATTCCCCCCTGCTAAATCCGCTGGTTGTCCCCAAACAGCTGCATGCGGAAACTGCTGTAGCAAGTCCTGCGTAAACTCCCAAGTAGCCAACTCCACTGGCATGTGTGACCACTGGACAAGAATTTGTTCACTGGACTGCCCCCCACGAGCCACCGTCCGACGCTGCAAGATCTTGACAGGCACACTGAACTGAAATTGCTCATTAGGCAGCACTGGAGAAGACACCAAACCTGTACCCAAGGCACGCTTGAGCTGGGATACATGAAATACAGGATGAATCCGTGACGAATATGGTAACTGTAATTCGTACGCCACGGCTCCCACACGTCGCAGCACCTGAAATGGCCCAAAAAACTTAAATGCCAATTTCTGATGAGCACGAACAGCAACAGACGACTGAACATATGGTTGGAGCTTAAGAAACACCCAATCACCACTAGCAAATTCCCGTTCAGAACGGCCTTTGTCAGCCTGTCGTTTCATGCGCAATTTAGCCCTTTCCAAGTGCTGTTTTACTAAATCAGACATGACCTGCCGGTCCTGCAGCCATATAGATAAATCAGTGGAAGCAATGACAGCAGAATCTGAAATACCAAACTATCGAGGGCGACACCCATAGAGCACTTCAAATGGCGACCTTCCCGTAGCTGAATGTGGAGACGAGTTATACCAGAATTGTGCAACTGATAGCCACTTACTCCATTGATGAGGGCAGGCATGGACAAAACAACGAAGGAACGTCTCCAAACATTGATTTACACGCTCTGTTTGTCCATCGGATTGCGGATGATAAGCTGAGCTCATACGTAGCTGGACATCAGCAAGCCGAAATAATTCCTTCCACAGGTTACTGAGAAACACCTTGTCACGATCAGAAACTATAGAATGAGGCAATCCATGATGTTTATACACTTGATCGTGGAAAAGGCGAGCAACCGTCAGAGCTGTAAATGGGTGTTTTAGTGGTAAAAAATTGGCATATTTTGAAAACAGATCGACAACCACCAGGATGCATGTATACGAATGTGAACTAGGCAAAGCCTCAATAAAATCCATAGAAATGATCTGCCATAAAGAAGAAGGAACCGGAAGGGGTTGGAGCAGACCAGGTAGCCTAGCACGATCAGCTTTGGCTTGCTGACATATCAAACAGTGAGTGACATATGTGTGCACTTCAGTTTTCAGACCTTGCCAAGCAAACAGTTGCTTCAACCGGGCATATGTTACCGGAAATCCCGAGTGACCGCCCACTGCAGATGTATGAAAAGCAGCTATCAACTTCTGATGCAGATGAGCTGAAGGTCCTACCCAAATGCGCTTCTTATAACGGAGCAACCCATCTTGCCAGGAAAAATGTGGAACGGCGGACGAATCCACAGCGAGCTTAGCAATGATATCCGAAGAATGGGTATCTGCCAAATATGTAGCAGCAACTTCGGTGACCCACTGTGGCTGACAGGACGACACCGCCAGGCAACTCGCTGACACTATAGGATGTCGCGATAAAGCATCAGCAGCCCCGTTCTCTACTCCTTTCTTATACACGATTCGATATTGCAGTCCCAACAACCGAGTAAACATTTTCTTTTGCCATGGTGTGTGCAACCGCTGTTCATCCAACTGAGCAAGACTGCGATGATCCGTATATATGATGAATTCCTTAAGTTGCAAGTAATGGCGCCAATGGTCGACAGCAATCAAAATGGCCAAAAATTCCTTTTCATAAGTCGACAACCCTTGTGATCTGGGTCCCAACGCCTTGCTAAGATACGCAATTGGGTGACCGGACTGCAACAACACCGCTCCGACCCCATGATTGCTGGCATCTGTTTCTAAACAGAAGGGCAATGAAAAGTTTGGTAATGCCAAAACAGGAGCAGACACTAAAGCTTGTTTCAAGGCTGCAAAGGAAGCTTCGTGTGCGGGAGTCCATACAAATATAGCACCCTTTTTTAGTAGACCCGTCAGAGGTCGAGCCAAAAGACCAAAATGACGAACAAAGCGACGGTAGTACCCTGCCAAACCCAAAAAACTACGTAATTCCTTCACAGTCCTGGGAGAAGACCACTGAGAAACAGCCTGAATCTTGCTTGGGTCTGTAGCTACTCCGGCCGCTGAAATGACATGACCGAGATAGGATAACTGAGGCTTGGCAAATGAACATTTAGTCAACTTAATTTGCCATTGATACTGTATGAGTAGTTCGAAGACTGCTCGAACATGCTGAATATGGTCTTCAAAGCTCGAACTGTAGATTAAAATATCATCAAAGAAAACTAGCACGCAACGACGAAGTAATGGTGCTAATGTTGCATTCATGGCGCGTTGAAAAGTGGCTGGTGCCCCGGTCAAACCAAAAGCCATAACTCTAAATTCATAGTGACCCGAGTGTGTTTGGAATGCTGTCTTATGACAATCTGCCGGTAACAGCCGAATCTGGTGATATCCCGCTGTCAAGTCCAGACTAGTAAACCAGGAAGCTTGCCCCAATTCATCCAACAACTCCTCGATGACAGGTACCGGAAAAGATGTCTTGACAGTAATAGCATTTAAGTGCCGAAAATCCACACAAAAGCGCCATGAATTATCCTTTTTCTTGACCAATAATACTGAAGACGAAAATGGACTAGTGCTGGGTTGTATAATTCCTGACTGAAGCATGACCGAAACTTGGCGCTCTATTTCATCTTTGATAGCTGGTGGATATCGATATGGTCTGACATGGACAGGAACAGCCCCTGGCACTAATGGAATGGTATGATCACACTCACGAGTTGGAGGAAGACCATTTGGTGGTGCAAACACATCTTTAAATTCCTCCAACAATGCCATCAACACAGGTGGTAAATCCAAGTGTGCAAACAGAGGTGGTTCAGATTCTATCATATCTAATTCCACTATCGACCCAGGTGGAAAAACAGCAGACAATCCATGTAACAGCACCCAGGAACGTTGATATGGAATGATCATCCACTTTTGGGACCAATGCACCTTCATCGGACTATTAGCTGCCAACCAATCCATACCAATGATCATATCATATGAAGCCAGATCCAAAACTCTCAAGTCAGTGTCAAACACGCAGTGTTGAACGGACCATCTAGCGCCAACCAGCTGGCAAGAACACTTCAAACGATTGCCATCCGCTACTTGAACCAGCACTGACTTGGCCATATCAGTTACACCTGATAACCTCGATGCCACCCGGGATGCAATGAATGAATGAGAACTACCTGAATCGATCAGCATGACCACTTCAATGCCTTGAATCAGTCCCCGCAACTTCAGAGTATGGTTCAACTCCAATCCTTTAACGGCAGCAATGGAGATGGCCAAACATTCAGTCTCTGTGATCTGATCCTCGACCACAACATCCTCAGGAATGGTGTCTTCATCCCCTTCATATAATTCCCAGAGTTCCTGCAGAGCATGTAACTGGACTGTGGGAGGACACTTATGATCACGCGACCACTTCTCCGCACAACGCTGGCACAACCCTTTAGCTCGACGATAAGCGCGCAAGGCAGCAAGTTTGTCATCCAAGACACGAGCACGATGTTGTTCAGCCGGCTTCGTTTCTTCGATCACAGCTCCAGTCTTGTCGGGTCGTGCTGTCAAGAAAGGAGGCACTGAAGATTTGCCATACCCCTTTCCTGACGACGCCCATTCTGGACGTCGATGCTCCAAACGTCGGTCTGACGTGGCCACCTCTTCCTGCAGCAAGGCGAGAGCGCAAGCAGAATCCAAGGAAGAAGGCCGTTGAAGAATAATAGCAGCACGAATGTCTGAACGAAGACCATCCACAAAACGTTGCACAAAATAGAGAGGATCCACAGGTCGCCCGTACGACACCAACTTGTCTACTAATGAAGAAAACTGATCGACATATTCAGTTACTGTGCCATGTTGACGAATGCGAAACAATTGTCTAATAAACAACTCATGCTCATCTTTTCCAAAACGCTCTAAAAGCACGCGGCAAAAAACAGGCCAACTAGATAAGTGTGAATGTTCGTCCAGAGATGAAAACCACCGAGCAGCCCCCCCAACAAAATGCATCGACGCTACCCTGATCCATAGGTGCGGTTCTACTTCATACATGTCAAAGTAGTCATGGCTGCGACGGATCCATAATTTGGGGTTTTCGCCATCAAACACAGGAAAATTCAACTTAGGCAAACGACCACGCATCGCGCCCCCCATGGTTGGATATGACAGATCGCCCACATGCTGATGGAATTCCGAAGTATGCATAGCTGGAGAACGAGGCAATGATGAACACATACCCTTGACCGGGGGATGGAGGAGGGTGGTGACCGACCCAAAACCATCCTCCCGGTGGCTCGATTCGACGCGGTGCCCATGGGGCCTGTTGGCTGGAACTCCGGCAGGTTGTTGCTCGGCAGCCGGTGGAGAAGGAGCGAGGATGCCCGCCATAGCGGACGAATTGTCCACTACAGCACGCTCCCAATTTTTGGAGATCTTGCCCACCTCGAGTCGCAGGTCATCCATCACCCCTTCCATGTTCATCCGCCAATCTTCCAGCACACCAGTGGCTTGTTCCAGAGCCCCCACGCGGCGGTCTTGTCCAGTGGTGAACTCCGAGAAGGTCGCGTTCCAACGCGACTCCTGCTCGGCCACTCTGCGATCCCACTTGGAGTCATGTTCAGAGAAACGCCGCGACAACTCATCCAAGATGAGTTGAGTGTCTGGATTCATGAGAACACGTCGGAGGCGAGCACGGGTAAAGTAATGCTGCTGGTCGCCGCGATCCAGCGCGTCAACACCCACAAGCCAAGGATCGTTAACCTCTGATACCACTTGTTAACGACTTGCATAAGTTGGAACACACACGCACACAATATCTGGAGAATGCAGAGACGAAGAACAGAGTAGTTGAGATAGTACTTGGAAAGGAAGAAGAACTAGAGTCTAGAGTTCTGTTACAGCATAAAAACCCTACGCGCCGCCGAACCCTTATTTAATAATCGGCTGGATTACTCTGTGCTGTTTACCCACGCCGGCCCAAAGACCTTTGGGTTGCGCTTCCTCAGCCTTTTGGCCCGACACGGCCCATCTCCTGCTGTTGCAGCCAAACCTTCCTTGTCATTTGCCGCACCGATGACTGCTTCCTCCGCTTCGCTGACACCTTGCTAAACGTGAAAAGCGTGAGACGAACAATCCTCTCTCCTCTACATGACAAGGGCGTCCCTGGGGCCGTGCGTGCTGTGCGACCGCACAAGATCCCCAAATTTGCAGGGCCCTAATTTTAGTAGAGGTCCGTATATATATTAAATGAAAAAATATTATATTTCATATATTATAGGCCAAATTATTTGAGGTAGCTAAAAAGATGGTGTCAGACTCTATAACGACTCTAGAATCCAAGAGGTGCTCATTCCTCTTCCAAATCCTACACGTCTTACTTAGAGCTAGACCAATGTAAAAGTCGCCTAGAGAATGGATGAATAGGCAAATCTGAAATTTATAAACTTTAAGCACAATCTACAAGTCGGGTTAGCGTTAGAAATAAAAGCGAGTCCGAAAGAGCGAGCGAAAACAAATCACAAACAAATGAAGATTGTGATACGGTGATTTGTTTTACCGAGGTTCGGTTCTTGCAAACATACTCCCTGTTGAGGTGCTCACAAAGACCGGGTCTCTTTCAACCATTTCCCTCTCTCAAACGGTCACCTAGACCGAGTGAGCTTTTCTCCTAAATCAATTGGGTCACTTAGACCCCACAAGGACCACCACAACTTTGTATCCCTTGCTTTGAGTACAAAGGTGTTAAGAACAAGAATGGAGAAGAAGAAAAGCGATCCAAGCGACAAGAACTCAAATGCACACGAAAATCTCTTTCTCTCACTAGCCACTAAATGTTTGGAGTGAATTTAGACTTGGAGAGGATTTGATCTCTTGATTTATCTTGGAGTGAAGTCTAGAGCTCTTGTATTGAATGCAATGGCTGAAAACTTGGATGCCTTAAAGTGTGGTGGTTGGGGGGTATTTATAGCCCCACCCACCAAAATGGTCGTTGGGGAGGCTGTCTGTCGATGGGCGCACCAGACAGTCCGGTGCGCCATCGGACACTGTCCGGTGCACCAGCCACGTCACCCAACCGTTAGGGTTTGACCGTTGGAGCTCTGACAGGTTGGGGCACCAGACAGTCCGATGCCGCACTGGGCAGTCACTGTTCACTATCCAGTGCGCCTTCTGGCACTGCTCTGACTCTGCGCGCGCTGTCCGCGCACTGTTCACGTTCACTGTTCACTTTTGCAGACGACCGTTGGCGCAGTAGACGTTGCTCCGTATGGCACACCGGACAGTCCGGTGAATTATAGCGGAGTGGCTCTCCAAAAACCCGAAGCTGAGCAGTTCAGAGTTGATCTCCCTGGTGCACCGGACACTGGCCAGCACCGGACAGTCCGGTGCGCCAGACCAGGGCAGCCTTCGGTTGATTTTGCTCTTTTCTTTTTGAACCCTATCTTGGACTTTTTATTGGTTTGTGTTGAACCTTTTGCACCTGTAGAACTTATAATCTAGAGCAAACTAGTTAGTCCAATTATTTGTGTTGGGCAATTCAACCACCAAAATCATTTAGGAAAAGGTTTTACCCCATTTCCCTTTCAATCTTCCCCTTTTTGGTGATTGATGCCAACACAAACCAAAGCAAATATATAAGTGCAGAATTGAACTAGTTTGTATAAGGTTAGTGCAAAGGTTGCTTGGAATTAAACCAATTTAAACTTCTATAAGATATGCGCACCGGACAGTCTACAGGACATGTCCGGTGCACCACCGGACTGTCCGGTGGCCCCACTTGTCAGAGCTCCAACGGTCGAACCCTAACAGTTGGGTGATGTGGCTGGCACACCGGACAGTGTCCGGTGGCGCACCGGACTGTCCGGTGCACCCGTCGACAGACAGCCTCCCCAACGGCCACTTTGGTGGTTGGAGCTATAAATACCCCCAACCACCACTATTCAAGGCATCCAAGCATTCACTACACCTCATTCAATACAAGAGCAATACACAATACTCCAAGACACAAATCAAAGCCTCCGATCGAATCAAAGTCCCCAATTCAACTCTTGTTTTTAGGACTTGTGAGGAGATCGACTTGCGTTCATTTGTTGCTCTTGTTGCTTGGTTGGCTTTCTTCTTTCTCTCATTTTTACTCTCAAAACCTTGTAAGCGAAGCAAGAGACACCAATTGTGTGGTGGTCCTTGCGGAGTCTAAGTGATCCAGGAAATCAAGGAAGGAAGCTCACTCGGTCTAAGTGACCGTTTGAGAGAGGGAAAGGGTTGAAAGAGACCCGATCTTTGTGACCACCTCAACGGGGAGTAGGTTTGCAAGAACCGAACCTCGGTAAAACAAATCACCGCGTCTCACTCTTCATTTGCTTGTGATTTGTTTTCGCCCTCTCTTTCGGACTCATTTATATTTTTAACACTAACCCTGGCTTGTAGTTATGCTTAAGTTTATAATTTTTAGATTCCGCCTATTCACCCTCCCTCTAGGCGACTTTCAATTGGTATCAAAGCCTGGTGCTTCATTAGAGCCTAACCGCTCGAAGTGATGTCGGGAGACCACGCCAAGAAGGAGATGGTGACCGGCGAGAAGCTCGCTACAAGCCTCGAGAAGGCTCCATCAAGGGAGTCTGGCTCCAAAGGAAAGGGAGAATCACACTCCCACAACAAGTCGCATCGGAGTGGTGGCAAGAAGAAGAAGATGAAGAAGGTGGTCTACTACGAGACCGATTCGTCGTCGCCATCCACCTCCGGCTCCGACACGCCATCCGTAACTTCTAAGCGCCATGAGCGCAAGAAGTTTAGTAAGATCCCCCCTACGCTACCCTCGCATTTCTAAACGTACTCTACTTTTGGTTCTATTAGGCAAACCACCGGTTTTTTACGGTGAAGATTATAACATGTGGAGTGATAAATTAAGGCATCACCTAACCTCACTCCACACTAGTATTTGGGACGTTGTTGAGTTTGGTGTACAGGTACCATCCGTAGGGGATGAGGACTATGATTCGGACGAAGTTGCCCAAATCTAGCACTTCAACTCACAAGCCACCACTATACTCCTCGCCTCTCTAAGTCAAGAGGAGTATAACAAGGTGCAAGGATTGAAGAGCGCCAAGGAGATTTGGGACGTACTCAAGACCGCGCACGAAGGAGACGAGGTGACCAAGATCACTAAGAGGGAGACGATCGAGGGGGAGCTTGGTCGTTTCATGCTCAACCAAGGAGAAGACCCGCAAGCCATGTACAACCGGCTAAAGACCTTGGTAAATCAAGTGCGCAACCTCGGGAGCACCAAATGGGATGACCATGAGATGGTCAAGGTTATTCTTAGATCACTCGTATTTCTTAACTCTACTCAAGTTCAATTAATTCGTGGTGATCCAAGATATAAACTAATATCTCCTGAGGAAGTAATAGGAAAATTCGTGAGCTTTGAATTGATGATCAAAGGCTCCAAGAAGATCATCGAGCAAGGCGCCTCCTCCTCCGTACCCGAAGCACAACCCGTTACATTCAAGGCAACGGAGGAGAAGAAAGAAGACTCTACACCGAGTAGAGTCCCCATCGACGCCTCCAAGCTCGACAATGAGGAGATGGCGCTCATCAAGAGCTTCCGCCAAATCCTCAAGCAAAGGAAGGGGAAAGATTACAAGCCCCGTTCCAAGAAGGTTTGCTACAAATGTGGTAAGCCCGGTCATTTTATTGCTAAATGTCCATTGTCTAGTGATAGTGACAGAAAAAACGATAAGAGGGGAAAGAGGAAGGAAAAGAAGAAGTATTACAAGAAGAAGGGTGGCGATGCACATGTTTGCCGGGAGTGGGACTCCGACGAAAGCTCCACCGACTCCTCCGACGACGAGGACGCCGCCAACATCGCCATCAACAAAGGCCTCCTCTTCCCCAACGTCGGCCACAAGTGTCTTATGGCAAAGGACGGCAAGAAGAAGAAGGTAAAATCAAGATCCTCCACTAAGTATGCAACCTCTAGTAATGAGGATAATTCTAGTGATGATGAGGATAACTTTCTCACTCTTTTTGCCAATCTTAACATGCAACAAAAAGAGAAATTGAATGAATTGATTAGTGCTATTCATGAGAAGGATGAACTATTGGATAGCCAAGAGGACTTCCTTATTAAGGAAAACAAAAAGCATGTTAAGACTAAAAATGCTTATGCTCAGGAGGTAGAGAAAAATGAAAAATTAACTAGTGAGCTAAGTACTTGCCATGACGCTATTTCCAACCTTAGAATTGAGAATGCTAATTTGATTGCTAAGGTTGAGAAGTCAAACATTTGTGATGATTCAATTACCAATCTTAGAAATGATAATTCTAGTCTAATTGCTAAGATTGAAAAATTGAATGCCTCTCTTGCTAGCCTTAAGTTTGAGAATGAAAAATTGATTGCTAAGGCTAAGGAACTAGATGTTTGCAATATTTCTATTTCCAATCTTAGAAATGAGAATGACATTTTACATGCTAAGATTGTTGAATTAAATGATTGCAAACCCTCTACATCTACCGTTGAGCATGTTTCTATTTGCACTAGATGTAGAGATGTTAATGTAGATGCTATCCATGATCACCTTGCTATGATTAAACAACAAAATGATCATATAGCAAAATTAGATGCTAAAATTGCCGAGCATGAACTAGAAAATGAGAAATTTAAATTTGCTCGTAGTATGCTTTATAGTGAGAGACGCCCTAGCATTAAGGATGGCATTGGCTTCCAACAGGGAGACAATATCAAGCTTAATGCCCCTCCTAAAAGATTGTCTAATTTTGTTAAGGGCAAGGCTCCCATGTCTCAAGATAATGAGGGTTACATTTTGTACCCTGCTGGTTATCCTGAAGATAAGATTAGGAGAATTCATGCCAAGAAGACTCATTCTCACCATGCTTTTATTTATAAGAATGAGGCTTCTAGCTCTAGGTGTTCTACACATGTTAAAATGCCTAAGAAGAAATCTCCTATTGCATCAAATGATCATAGCAAATCAAGCAAAGTAGTTGCCAAATATGTTGGGGGCAAACACAAGGGCTCCAAGACTTGTGTTTGGGTACCCAATGTGCGTGTTTCTAATGTAAAAGGACCCAAGACCGTTTGGGTACCTAAGAACAAAGCCTAAATTTGTTTTGTAGGTTTATGCATCCGGGGCTCAAGTTGGATCATCGACAACGAGTGCACAAACCACATGACTGGGGAGAAAAGGATGTTCTCCTCCTATGAGAAAAACCAAAATCCCCAACGAGCTATCACATTCGGGGATGGAAATCAATGTTTGGTCAAAGGATTGGGTAAAATTGCTATATCACCTGACCATTCTATTTCCAATGTTTTTCTTGTAGATTCATTAGATTACAACTTGCTTTCTGTTTCTCAATTATGTAAAATGGGTTACAATTGTCTTTTTACGGATACAGGTGTTACTGTCTTTAGAAGAAGTGATGATTCAGTAGCTTTTAAGGGAGTATTAGAGGGTTAGCTATACTTAGTTGATTTCAATAGAGCTGAACTCGATACTTGCTTAATTGCTAAGACTAACATGGGTTGGCTCTGGCACCACCGACTAGCCCATGTTGGGATGAAAATCTTCACAAGCTTCTAAAGGGAGAGCACATTTTGGGACTAACCAATGTTCACTTTGAGAAAGACAGGATTTGTAGCGCATGTCAAGCAGGGAAGCAAGTTGGTGTTCATCATCCACACAAGAACATCATGATGACTGACAGGCCACTGGAACTACTCCACATGGACCTATTCGGCCCGATAGCTTACATAAGCATCGGCGGAAGTAAGTACTGTTTAGTTATTGTGGATGATTATTCTCGCTTCACTTGGGTATTCTTTTTGCAGGATAAATCTCAAACCCAAGAGACCTTGAAGGGTTTCTTGAGACGGGCTCAAAATGAGTTCGGCTTAAGGATCAAGAAAATAAGAAGCGATAATAGAACGGAGTTCAAGAACTCTCAAATTGAAGGCTTTCTTGAGGAGGACGGCATCAAGCATGAGTTCTCTTCTCCATACACGCCACAACAAAATGGTGTAGTGGAGAGGAAGAATAGAACTCTATTGGACATGGCAAGGACCATGCTTGATGAATACAAGACTTTGGATCGGTTTTGGGCTGAGGCGGTCAACACCGCTTGCTACGCCATCAAGCGATTATATCTTCACCAAATCCTCAAGAAGACATCATATGAACTCCTCACCGGTAAAAAGCCCAATGTTTCATATTTTAGAGTCTTTGGTAGCAAATGCTTTATTCTTGTTAAAAGAGGTAGAAAATCTAAATTTGCTCCTAAGGCTGTAGAAGGCTTTTTACTTGGTTATGACTCAAACACAAGGGCATATAGAGTCTTTAACAAGTCCACTGGACTAGTTGAAGTCTCATGTGACATTGTGTTTGATGAGACTAACGGCTCTCAAGTAGAGCAAGTTGATCTTGATGAACTAGATGATGAAGAGGCTCCGTGCGTCGCACTAAGGAACATGTCCATTGGGGATGTGTGTCCTAAGGAATCCAAAGAGCCTCCACAAGCACAAGATCAACCATCTTCCTCCATGCAAGCATCCCCACCAACTCAAGATGATGATAAGGCTCAAGATGATGAAGGAGAAGATCAAGAAGATGAGCCATCTCAAGAGGAGGACATTGTTCAAGGGGGAGATGCCAATGATCAAGACAAGGAGGATGAGCAAGAACCAAGGCCGCCACACCCAAGAGTCCACCATGCAATCCAACAAGATCACCCCATGAACACCATCCTAGGAGATATTCATAAAGGGGTAACCACTCGATCTTGTGTTGCTCATTTTTGTGAACACTACTCTTTTGTTTCCTCTATTGAGCCACATAGGGTAGAGGAAGCACTTCAAGATTCAGATTGGGTGCTGGCGATGCAAGAGGAGCTCAACAATTTCACAAGAAATGAGGTATGACATTTAGTTCCACGTCCTAACCAAAATGTTGTAGGAACCAAGTGGGTCTTCCGCAACAAACAAGATGAGCATGGTGTGGTGACTAGGAACAAGGCACGACTTGTGGCCAAAGGGTATTCACAAGTCGAAGGTTTGGATTTTGGTGAAACCTATGCACCTGTAGCTAGGCTTTAGTCAATTCGTATATTACTTGCCTATGCTACTTACCATGGCTTTAAGCTTTATCAAATGGACGTGAAGAGTGCCTTCCTCAATGGACCAATCAAGGAAGAGGTCTATGTTGAGCAACCTCCCGGCTATGAAGATAGTGAGTATCCTAACCATGTCTACAAACTCTCTAAGGCGCTTTATGGGCTCAAGCAAGCCCCAAGAGCATGGTATGAATGCCTAAGAGATTTCCTTATCACTAATGGCTTCAAAATCGGAAAGGTCAATCCTACTTTATTCACTAAAACCATTGAAAATGATTTGTTTGTATGCCAAATTTATGTTGATGATATCATATTTGGGTCTACTAACAAATCTATTTGTGAAGAGTTTAGTAGGATCATGATTCAAAAATTCGAGATGCTATGATGGGGGAGTTGAAGTATTTTCTAGGATTCCAAGTCAAGCAACTCCAAGAGGGCACCTTCATCTGCCAAACGAAGTACATTCAAGATATACTCACCAAGTTTGGAATGAAGGATGCGAAACCCATCAAGACACCCATGGGAACCAATGGGCATCTCGACCTCGACACGGGAGGTAAATCCGTAGAACAAAAGGTATACCAGTCGATGATAGGATCTTTACTCTATTTATGTGCATCTCGACCGGATATTATGCTTTCCGTATGCATGTGTGAAAGGTTCCAAGCCGATCCTAAGGAAGTTCACCTTAGGGCCGTGAAGCGAATCTTGAGATATTTAGTTCAAACACCTAAGTTTGGTCTTTGGTACCCCAAGGGTTCCTCTTTTGATTTATTAGGATATTCCGATGCTGATTGGGCAGGGTGTAAGATTGATAGGAAGAGCACATCAGGGACTTGTCAGTTTCTGGGAAGATCCCTGGTGTCTTGGGCTTCAAAGAAATAAAACTCAGTGGCTCTTTCTACTGCCGAAGCCGAGTACATTATCACAGGCCATTGTTGCACGCAATTGCTTTGGATGAGGCAAACCCTTAGCGACTATGGCTACAAATTTAGCAAAGTCCCTCTCCTATGTGATAATGAGAGTGCAATCTGCATGGCGGATAATCCCGTTGAACACAGCCGCACTAAGCACATAGCCATTCGGTATCACTTTCTGAGAGATCACCAACAAAAGGGGGATATCGAGATAGCCTATATAAACACCAAAGATCAATTGGTCGATATCTTTACCAAGCCTTTAGATGAGAAAACCTTTACCAAACCTAGGAATGAGCTAAATATTCTTGATTCTAGGAATTTTGATTGATTCTTTGCACACATAGCTCATTTATATACCTTTGATCATATCTCTTTTATGACTATAACTAATGTGTTTTCAAGTGTAATCTTATGCTTAGTCATAGAATTGAAAGGGAAATGGAGTATTCGGCAAAGAAGGCGCTTCCACTCAACTCCATTGGTATTTGCCAGTATTCCGCATCATTCTCCACTTTGGTATAATCTTCACTCATGTTTAATTGTTTACCATTGGGGAGAAAGTTAAAGGGCTTATATTTCACTCAAGTATCCGTTTTTGGCGATTCATGCCAAAGGGGGAGAAAGTATGAGCCCAAAGCAAAAGGACCACACCACCACCGAATTTTAAAAATGAAGTTTTTCAAATTGATATCTTATTGTGTTCAAAATGGGGAGAAAGTAGTATCTTCAAAACTTGCAAAACCCTCTTGAACACTAAGAGGATAATTTTATTTAGGGGGAGTTTTGTTTAAGTCAAAGGAAAAGCATTTGAAACATGTGGAGAAAATTTCAAAATCTTGAAAATGCTTCTTTCAATCTCATTCATGTACCTTTGACTATTTGCAAGATGTTTTGAAAAGAATTTTACAAAGGATTTACAAAAACAAAACTAGTGGTGCAAGCGTGGTCCAAAATTTTAAATAAAAAGAAAACCCTCCATGCACATCTATTGAAATAAGTATATTGGTTTCAATTCCAAACAACCTTTGCACTTACCTTTTGCAAACTAGTTCAATTCTGCACTTTTATATTTGCTTTTGTTTGTGTTGGCATCAATCACCAAAAAGGGGGAGATTGAAAGGGAAATAGGATCAAACCTTTTCCTATATGAATTTTGGTGGTTGAATTACCCAACACAAACAATTGGACTAACCAGTTTGCTCTAGATTATGAGTTCTACAGGTGCCAAAGGTTCGCAACAAACCAATACAAAGTCAAGAGAAAGGGTTCAAAACAAAGGAGCAAAGTTTAACCGAAGGCAGCCCTGGTCTGGCGCACCGGACTGTCCGCTGCACCACCGGACAGTGTCCGGTGCACCAGGGAGGAACGACTCTGAACTTGCCAGATTCAGGAATTTGGGAGGCCGCTCCGCTATAATTCACCGGACTGTCCGGTGTAACACCGGACTGTTCGGTGTGCCAGCGGAGCAACGGCTACTTCGCGCCAACGGTCGCCTGCAATTGAACAGTAAAAGCAAACAGTGCGCGTCTGCGCGCGCAGAAGTCAGAGCAGGCGCCAGAAGGCGCACCGGACAGTCTACAGGACCTGTCCGGTGCACCACCGGACTGTCCGGTGGCCTCACTTGTCAGAGCTCCAACGGTCGAACCCTAACGGTTGGGTGACGTGAATGGCGCACCGGGCAGTGTCCGGTGGCGCACCGGACTGTCCGGTGCGCCCGTCGACAGACAGCCTCCCCAACGGCCACTTTGGTGGTTGGGGCTATAAATACCCCCCAATCACCACTCTTCAAGGCATCCAAGCATTCACTACACCTCATTCAATACAAGAGCAATACACAACACTCAAAGACACAAATCAAAGCCTCCGATCGAATCAAAGTCCCCAATTCAACTCTAGTTTAGGACTTGTGAGGAGAACGACTTGTGTTCATTTGTTGCTCTTGTTGCTTGGTTGGCTTTCTTCTTTCTCTCATTTTTACTCTCAAAACCTTGTAAGCGAAGCAAGAGACACCAATTGTGTGGTGGTCCTTGCGGGGTCTAAGTGACCCAAGAAATCAAGGAAGGAAGCTCACTCGGTCTAAGTGACCATTTGAGAGAGAGAAAGGGTTGAAAGAGACCCGGTCTTTGTGACTACCTCAACGGGGAGTAGGTTTGCAAGAACCGAACCTCGGTAAAACAAATCACCGCGTCTCACTCTTCATTTGCTTGTGATTTGTTTTCGCCCTCTCTTTCGGACTCGTTTATATTTCTAACGCTAACCCCGGCTTGTAGTTGTGCTTAAGTTTATAATTTTCAGATTCCGCCTATTCACCCCCCTCTAGGCGACTTTCAGAACTTCCTTAGGATCGGCTTGAAATCTTGCACATATGCATACAGAGAGCATAATATCCGATCGAGATGCACAGAAAAAGAGTAAAGATCCTATCATCGACCGGTATACCTTTTGATCTATGGATTTACCTCCCGTGTCGAGGTCGAGATGCCCATTGGTTCCCATGGGTGTCTTGATGGGCTTGGCATCCTTCATTCCAAACTTGGTGAGTATTTCTTGAATGTACTTAGTTTGGCTGATGAAGGTGCCCTCTTGGAGTTGCTTCACTTGAAATCCTAAGAAATACTTCAACTCCCCCATCATAGACATCTCGAATTTTTGAATCATAATCCTACTAAACTCTTCGCAAGTAAAATTGTTAGTAGACCCAAATATGATATCATCAACATAAATTTGGCATACAAACAAATCATTTGCAATAGTTTTAGTAAAGAGTGTAGGATCAGCTTTACCGACTTTGAAACCATTAGTGATAAGAAAATCTCTTAGGCATTCATACCATGCTCTTGGGGCTTGCTTGAGCCCATGAAGCGCCTTAGAGAGTTTATAAACGTGATTAGGGTACTCACTATCTTCAAAGCCGGAAGGTTGCTCAACATAGACCTCCTCCTTGATTGGTCCATTGAGGAAGGCACTTTTCACGTCCATTTGATAGAGCTTAAAGCAATGGTAAGTGAAGCGTCCCAATCCTCTGGGACTCAAATGTGATACAATTACTAGTCCCAGGAGGCTATTAAACACATTTATACATCAGATGATTCCAGATCTGCTTAAACGAGACAAACCTATAAAGGTGGTGATCAACTTTAAGAGTTGGTCCACAACTCGGGACATATCATTAGAGTGGGGCTGAAGCAGCCCGATATACGCAGCGAAGCAAATCAGCGGTCCAACAGCCACAAGCAAGGTTGGGAACAGTCGTAACTCTTACCCGATCTCCTTTTCTGAAAAACAACAAATAAGCAAGGGTGAGTACAAACGTACTCAGCAGCCCACCTTCACCCGCGGAATGGGGAAATTAGATATAATGCATGGAATATGTGGAGCTCAAGATATTTTGCAGAAACAACAATATTTTATGCAGGCTTGTTTTGAAAAACATTTTCTATTTTGCAAAGCGCATCCTCTCCAAAAGGAGCAGGAAGTTTTTCAATATTAGAACGAAATCCCCTGGACTAAACCATCCAGGTATCTCAGCAGTTTCCCACTGGTTTTCATTTTCAACAACAGCCACTGGACTTCCCGTCCACCATAGCTCACGGCTCCACCGCCGGACCTTTTAAAAGAACCACTTTTCTCAAACGCACCCTTTTTTTTGAAAATAAAACACTAATTGCCATACCACACCAGACTCGTCCATTCCTGTGGACACAGACTATTCGAATAGGTTTGAACTCTGTGCAGAGGGGTACACTTTACCCACTAGTCCAGCTCTGCGATCTCATGATCAATGAGACCCGAATCCGAATCTCTTTCTTTCCTCGCACGTCCTAACCTTAACGGTTATACCGGAAGGAGTCAGGCCACCGCCATGTCCAAACTAGACAAAACATTCCCCCTCCTTATCCTCCCGGTGCTCCCCAACCTTCATAACCCTGGGGTTGGACTGCACGAGTTCGGATTGAGTGACTGCCCACACAGTCTCGAGTGGTTGTACTTATCATGAGTACAGGTAGTGAAAGATGACAAACCGGTCCTTATATGAGGGGGACAATCCTTCTGATCACGCCTAAACCAGCTGAGCCATCACCTTAGGCCCTCCCCTAAACCAGGGAGTCCCTGATCATCCCTACTCAAAGGTGATAAGGGTGAAAACCCTTCATCATACACATTTTGAAAAGCATTTTCTTCTGAAAACTCACACCTTTCCTCAAATCATTTGTAACAAATATATCAGGGATTGATTGCGGCAAGCGGCTAGGTGGCCATAATAACTTGTCTTAAAATCATATCATGCATAAAATAACAGGTTGAGAGTTGTGGTTGCAAAACATAGGTAATTTATGCATCAAAGGGATCCAGTGAGCTTGTCGTGCTTATCCGGTGAAGGGGGAAGGAGAGCTCGCGGAACTGGCTTCTAGCTCCACCGCCTGACGTAGACTTGCAGATCTGGCCTCCACGAGACGACACGAACGCTCCGATAACTATGCAACATGAACAAGCAAACATACAAACCAGCAAGTATACCAACAAATATTTAGTATAGTGGTCAGAATAGCGATATATGGATGGGTAGAGTATTGAGTAGAATCTGTGTCATGTGGTGTGGTGATATTACTGGTGGTGGAGCGGAGGTGCTTACCAGGAGGGTGGACTGGAGGCGAAGCGACACTATGCATGTAGCCGGCAGAGCGGAGTAACTGAGTGGGTGGGGTGTTTGCCTTGGCTGAGGGTGTCGAGTGTGTGGAGAGGGAGAGGGTAGCTGGGTGTATTTATAGCTAGGTGTATGTGGTGTAGCACAGTGAAGTTCACTGTTGGTGAGAATAGTGACGAATCAGTCGTCTGACTTAGTATGAGCAGGAGAGTTATAGGCAGAATATGGGACAAGAGTACTTTGGGAGTTTTCTGGAATATGAACCATGCTCAAGGGATGACATGGTTGGATAGGGAATAGTTTGATAAGAACTTAGAAACAAGAATTATTGGAATCTGGGTTTAGAAGCCTGGTTCAAAGGAATCTCAAAGTTAAGCATGCTCAACTTAGAGAAACCTGGGATGGGTGACCAGATGGGAAGTTCCCTACTGGAAGGAAAATCACAGTCACCGGAATTCGTATGACTGGAACATGGGTCTGGCTGGTCTTAGGTGGACTGGACAGCATGATGGATGAGTAGTTGAAATTTGGGATGACTAGATGATCAATGAATAGTAATGATGATTAGTAACGATGAATAGTGGTGACGGAAAAGTAATTATAGATATCAACGATGAATAGTAACGATGATGAATAGTAATGATAAATAGTAACAACGATGAATAGTGTATGTGAATAGTAACGATGAATAGTAACGGTGAATAGTGATAGTGAATAGTTCGTATGAACGAACGATGAACGATGAATAGTGACGATGAACGAACGATGAACGATGAATAGGAACTATGAACGAACGGACGAACGATCGAATGATCGGACGAGCGAACGAACAATCGAATGATTGGACGAACGAATGATTGGAATTGCGGCAGCATAATGGCAGGACAAAGATTATCTGGACGAACGATGAATAGGGACTATGAACGAACGATGAACGATGAATAGGAACTATGAACGAACGATGAACGATGAATAGGGAACTATGAACGAACGATGAACGATCGAATGATCGAACGAACGAACGATCGGAATTTCGGCAGCATAACGATAGGACAAAGATTATCTAGAAGAACGATGAATAGGGACTATGAACGAACGATGAACGATGAATAGGAACTATGAACTAACGATGAACGATCGAATGATCGAACGAACGAATGAACAAACTAAGAACAGGGGGACGAACGATCGAAGAATGACCGAACGATCCTTATGCTAGTGTGTGCTTGTGTGGAACATGGAGTGGGTGTGTGTGGGGGGGGGGGAGGAAGAGAGTTGCCATGAAATGGCTTGGGGTGGGATGAGAGGAGGCCCTTGCCCCTCTATTTATAGCCATGGTGGGGGATTAGGGGGAGGGATGAGAGGATTAGTGGGAGGATGAGAGGATTAGTGGGAGATTAGCATGTATTTGTCTTGTATAAGTGTAATTAGCTTGTAGAGCTCACCGTATGACACTGGAGGCATACGTATACGTATGGGCATGAGGAAAGTTATGAAGAAAATATTTGTAGGGTCTTGAAAAATGATTCTGAAGGTATTTCTCAAGAGGAAAATATCTGGACATATATCGGTGGAATATTTGGGCAGTATTTCTGGAAAGAACTTGAAGGGGATCACTAGGGAAATATCTAGGCAGTATTTCTGGAAAGAATTTGAGGGGGATCACTCGGGAAATATTTGTAGGATATTTTGAGGAGGATTTTGGAGATAATATAGACCACTATATTTTATTTGTTGATATCAACTCGCAAACAAACATTTTGAAACGAAATTTGAAATTCATTTTGAATTTAGAGCGAGTTTGAGAAAATTTCAAGATTTGAAATTTTGGGATGCTACAGATGTACCCCACTTAAAAGGAATCTCGTCCTCGAGATTCGGCTTAGAAGGGTTATGGGTATAGCTTTACTTCAGCTATATATCTTCACTTTGCAACTCTTCGAGGAGATGGAACTTCAACAAAATCTGGCCCTTGCGGAGCATCCAGCTGCTGATTGCAAATGCTGATTCTGGCTACTCAAGGATCATCTTCAGGCTTCTAGCTTTTGCTTGGCAGCTAGCTTATTGAAGAAGCATCGATGCCAACACGCAAACCTTTCTCTTGCAAACTCCCACATGGATTCCTTCCTTGATTGGTCTTCTGGTGCTTCATCAATGGAACTTGGGTGACCACTTCTCATCCAGAAACTTATAAGCTTCAGTGATCTGGTCCTCCACAAGCTTGCTACAGGCCTTCTTCTTTTTCTCCATAGCAGGAAGCTTACTGGAACACTACCCCACTTAAAAAGAATGAGGGTAGAACTCTTGAATCTTGGGGATTTGAATTCCTTGAAGTACCTCATAACAGGGGTGTTACGGGGCCTTCTTCTGCTGTTGCTGCTTGACCAGGTTGCAGAGAGATGACTGTCACAGGGTTGATTTTGGGAGAACCTTCTTCTTATCTTCTCTTCACTATCTTCTTTTTACTGACCCTTCCTTTCTCTTTGCTCTTCCCACTGGAGGATTCTATCAAAGAGTATTACTATCATACACTGGAGGAAACCAAAGACTATGAACCATGTACAACAGTCTTCAACCCAAGAATCACCAAGCATTGTGATCTTAGGGGCGAGGGAGTGGAAAATGGAGTTGCTTGCGATTTGGCAGAGGGGGTTTTATCTGGAGTGTTTTGCTTGGGATGGGAATTGAGGGAGCTGGTGGGGGGGGTTTATAGGCGAGTGTGGGTGCTTGGGTGCGGAGTGGCGGTGATGGAGCAGGTGCTACGCGGCAGCGGGTGTGACAAGGGAAGGGGGGGCCTGGTGTTGCCGGTGATGATGGCGGTGGTGGGTGCGCTGCAAAGGGGGCGTGGGTGGCGGTAGTGCGCTGCAAAGGGGGTGTGGGGCGGTGGTAGTGCGCATGGAGGCGGGCACACGTGCAGGGGGCACGGGTGAGTGGTGGGGTCAATGACCCTGATGTTTGTGGTCTCTGGTTCCAAGAATCTTTGCCTCTCTGTATGGTAATAACTCCTTCTGTCCTCTTTTCCTGTTTACTTTGACTCAGGGGCAGTGCTTTGATTCTCACGGTCGGTCCTTTTGACTAAGCGACTGGATAGGTTCCTCTGTAGCTTATTCCATGCTTCAAGGGTAAGCTTCCCGGTATCTTCTTGGGTAAGGTGCTTTTCTCTTGAGATGGGTTAAGATGAGAATGGAAGCATAAGGTGAGGATTAGCTCTAATTTGTGATCTCTGTTTTTAGAGAAAAACTTTCTTAAAAAGAAAGAGAACACACAAGCTCAGCAATGATAAGCACAAACAAATCAAATGTTTTGAATAAGGGAAGAATAGAGTTTTTCCAAAGCACGGACTACTTAGATTCGGGGGCTAAGCATAACTACTATTGCTTGGCTCCTGAATTGAGAACTATGCTAAATGCGACTTATGAGCACTAACGTTAAAGCATCACATATGCACTCAAAAGGGAAGAAAACATCAAGCGAAATTCATTTTGAAATGCCCTAGGGGGCCACACAATTAGAGTTTTGCAAAACACGAGTCTACGCGATTACCTCTCATACATGCAGGGCTCTGGCCAAAGTGAAGAAAAACTTCACTACCCAATGTATGCAGAGGACTGGGCATAACTAACTCAGACCAGGCAGCTTCTCTTCTGGCGAGGCTTGCACACAACTTCAATCTGAGACATCTCCTGGATGGGTCAAGAGGGAGCTGATGTTGATGACTTCTTCTGGGGGCGACTGAGATGGCAAGACGGGGTCGAACTCTTCTTCAAGCTGGACTGGCTCTTGTAGCTCCTAAGAGGGTGGCGGTGCTGGTGGGGTGCTTGCAGCTTCTTCTGACGATGCTAGAATCTTCTTCATGGTGAGGGGCTCAAACAACTCTGGCGGGGGATCTTGGGAGGACTCGGGGTGCTCTTGCTTATCCATAGCCTGAGGGAAGACTGGAATTCCTTCCAAGACTATGGCTCCTTCCGGGAGTTCCCAAGCCTTCTTTTCTCCTCTGGCAGAGACCGGGTGACCTTCAAGAATCTGGGGGTCTTCAGCTCTGATGGGTTGAACAGGGTTGGATGAAGCGAGCTCTTGGATTCGCAGGGCTCTACGTTGGTTATGGGTTACCAAGTAGGCATCCATCAACTTCTGAACGTGCTCATCCTTGGCTTGCTTCAGGGCTTCAACAGCAATGACTTCACGACTTTCCAAGGCAGCTACACGGGCTTGAGCTGTGGTGAGATCCACATGGAGCCGACGGTCGCGCTTCTCTGCATCTTCTACTCGGGCAATCATCTGACGGTGGTGCCGAGCCAAGAAATCATACTGTGCATCCAGGGTGAGCAGGTATGCAGTGAGGTACACGACTATGGGGTCATCCTCAAGCAGCTGCTTCCCTTCCAATGCACGCATCCTGGCCATCCAAACTGGACGGTCTCTCTGAAAGGGCGGGAAGAATCTGAGCGGGGTGTCGGCCACTTCTTCTTCATAAATCTGACACAAGGTCCTCAATGCCTTGCGGGCGACGACTTGGCAGGTGTCTTTGAATCTGTGCCCAGTAGCAGTGACACTCCATTCCACATGGTGCGGACTGGATCCAATGTATACGGTCAAGACACACTTCTCTGTGCCATGCTCGACGAATTCACGACCATCATACTCTGGCTGGCTCCTGATTCCGAGGCGAACTGTGCATGCTCTTAGCAACTTGGAGAAACCATCTTCATTCTGGCAAAAGCTGGTTTGGCAACAGACCTCCATCTGACTTCTGAGAGAAGGAAAGGAGGAAGCATTTTTGAAATGAAGGGATGAGAGCAAGAAATTTTTTAAGAAAATAGTTTGGACTCAAAAACTTTTGGATCAGGCTAAGGGTTACGTCCTGCGGCCAACCTAACAACTCAGATACCACCTGAAGCGTCCCAATCCTCTGGGACTCAAATGTGATACAATTACTAGTCCTAGGAGGCTAGTAAACACATTAGACATCAGACGATTCCAGATCTGCTTAAACGAGACAAACCTATAAAGGTGGTGATCAACTTTAAGAGTTGGTCCACAACTCAGGACATATCATCAGAGTGGGGCTGAAGCAGCCCGATATACGCAGCGAAGCAAATCAGCGGTCCAACAGCCACAGGCAAGGTTGGGAACAGTCGTAACTCTTACCCGATCTCCTTTTCTGAAAAACAACAAATAAGCAAGGGTGAGTACAAACGTACTCAGCAGCCCACCTTCACCCGCGGAATGGGGAAATCAGATATAATGCATGGAATATGTGGAGCTCAAGATATTTT
The DNA here is from genome assembly GCA_029449295.1 of Zea luxurians. Classification (NCBI taxonomy): domain Eukaryota; kingdom Viridiplantae; phylum Streptophyta; class Magnoliopsida; order Poales; family Poaceae; genus Zea; species Zea luxurians. Next base: position 7,873,477 of record JAOPSE010000026.1, on the reverse strand, counting down.
GCAGAAACAACAATATTTTATGCAGGCTTGTTTTGAAAAACATTTTCTATTTTGCAAAGCGCATCCTCTCCAAAAGGAGCAGGAAGTTTTTCAATATTAGAACAAAATCCCCTGGACTAAACCATCCAGGTATCTCAGCAGTTTCCCACTGGTTTTCATTTTCAACAACAGCCACTGGACTTCCCGTCCACCATAGCTCACGGCTCAACCGCCGGACCTTTTAAAAGAACCACTTTTCTCAAACACACCCTTTTTTTTGAAAACCAAACACTAATTGCCATACCACACCAGACTCGTCAATTCCTGTGGACACAGACTATTCGAATAGGTTTGAACTCTACGCAGAGGGGTACACTTTACCCACTAGTCCGGCTCTGCGATCTCATGATCAATGAGACCCGAATCCGAATCTCTTTCTTTCCTCGCACGTCCTAACCTTAACGGTTATACCAGAAGGAGTCAGGCCACCGCCATGTCCAAATCGGACAAAACATTCCCCCTCCTTATCCTCCCGGTGCTCCCCAGCCTTCATAACCCTGGGGTTGGACCGCACGAGTTCGGATTGAGTGACTGCCCACACAGTCTCGAGTGGTTGTACTTATCATGAGTACAGGTAGTGAAAGATGACAAACCGGTCCTTATATGAGGGGACAATCCTTCTGCTCACGCCTAAACCAGCTGAGCCATCACCTTAGGCCCTCCCCTAAACCAGGGAGTCCCTGATCATCCCTACTCAAAGGTGATAAGGGTGAAAACCCTTCATCATACACATTTTGAAAAACATTTTCTTCTGAAAACTCACACCTTTCCTCAAATCATTTGTAACAAATATATCAGGGATTGATTGCGGCAAGCGACTGGGTGGCCATAATAACTTGTCTTAAAATCATATCATGCATAAAATAACAGGCTGAGAGTTGTGGTTGCAAAACATAGGTAATTTATGCATCACCTTAGAGCTCACCGTATGACACTGGAGGCATACGTATATGTATGGGCATGAGGAAAGTTATGAAGAAAATATTTGTAGGGTCTTGAAAAATGATTCTGAAGGTATTTCTCAAGAGGAAAATATCTGGAGATATATCGGTGGAATATTTGGGCAGTATTTCTGGAAAGAACTTGAAGGGGATCACTAGGGAAATATCTGGGCAGTATTTCTGGAAAGAATTTGAGGGGGATCACTCGGGAAATATTTGTAGGATATTTTGAGGAGGATTTTGGAGATAATATAGACCACTATATTTTATTTGTTGATATCAACTCGCAAACAAACATTTTGAAACGAAATTTGAAATTCATTTTGAATTTAGAACGAGTTTGAGAAAATTTCAAGATTTGAAATTTTGGGATGCTACAGTAAGTAGCATAGGCAAGTAATATACGAGTTGACTCAAGCCTAGCTACGGGTGCATAGGTTTCACCGAAATCCAAACCTTCGACTTGTGAATATCCCTTGGCTACAAGTCGGGCTTTGTTCCTTGTCACCACACCATGCTCATCTTGCTTGTTGCGGAAGACCCACTTGGTTCCTACAATATTTTGGTTAGGACGTGGAACTAAATGCCATACCTCATTCCTCGTGAAGTTGTTGAGTTCCTCTTGCATTGCCAACACCCAATCCGAATCTCTTAATACGTCTTCCACCCTGTATGGCTCAATAGAAGACACAAAAGAGTAATGTTCACAAAAATGAGCGACACGAGATTGAGTGGTTACCCCCTTATGAATATCACCGAGGATAGAGTTCACGGGGTGATCTCTTTGTATCGCTTGGTGGACTCTTGGGTGAGGCGGTCTTGGACTCTGATCATCTTCCTTGTCTTGATCATTGGCATCTCCCCCTTGATCATTGTCCTCCTCTTGAGGTGGCTCTTCTTCTTGATCTTCATTTTCATCATCTTGAGCTTGATCCTCATCTTGGGTTGGTGGAGATGCTTGTATGGAAGATGAAGGTTGATCTTATGCTTGTGGAGGCTCTTCGGATTCCTTAGGACACACATCCCCGATGGACATGTTCCTTAGTGTGACGCATGGAGCCTCTTCATCATCCAACTCATCAAGATCAACTTGCTCTACTTGAGAGCCATTAGTCTCATCAAACACAATGTCACAAGAAACTTCAACTAGACCAGTGGACTTGTTAAAGACTCTATATGCCCTTGTGTTTGAGTCATAACCAAGTAAAAAGCCTTCTACAGCCTTAGGAGCAAATTTAGATTTTCTACCTCTTTTAACAAGAATAAAACATTTGCTACCAAAGACTCTAAAATATGAAACATTGGGCTTTTTACCGGTTAGCAGTTCATAGGATGTCTTCTTGAGGATTCGGTGAAGGTAGAGACGGTTGATGGCGTAGCAAGCGGTGTTGATTGCTTCCGCCCAAAACCGGTCCGAAGTCTTATACTCATCAAACATGGTCCTCGCCATGTCAAGTAGAGTTCTATTCTTCCTCTCCACTACACCATTTTGTTGTGGTGTGTAGGGAGAAGAGAACTCATGCTTGATGCCCTCGTCCTCAAGAAAACCTTCAATTTGAGAGTTTTTGAACTCCATCCCATTGTCGCTTCTAATCTTTTTGATCCTTAAGCTGAACTCATTTTGAGCCCATCTCAAGAATCCCTTTAAGGTCTCTTGGGTTTGAGATTTATCCTGCAAAAAGAACACCCAAGTGAAGCGAGAATAATCATCCACAATTACAAGATAATACTTACTCCCGTCGATGCTTATGTAAGCTATCGGGCCGAATAAATACATGTGGAGTAGCTCAAGCGGCCTATCGGTCGTCATGATGTTCTTGTGTGGATGGTGGACACCAACTTGCTTCCCTGCTTGACATGCGCTACAAATCCTGTCTTTCTCAAAATGAACATTGGTTAGTCCAAAAATGTGTTCTCCCTTTAGAAGCTTGTGAAGATTCTTCATCCCAACATGGGCTAGTCGGTGATGCCAGAGCCAACCCATATTAGTCTTAACAATTAAGCAAGTATCGAGTTCAGCTCTATTAAAATCAACTAACTATAGCTGACCCTCTAATACTCCCTTAAATGCTACTAAATCATCACTTCTTCTAAAGACAGTAACACTTATATCCGTAAAAAGACAATTGTAGCCCATTTTGCATAATTGAGAAACTAAAAGCAAGTTGTAATCTAAAGAATCTACAAGAAAAACATTGAAAATAGAATGGTCAGGTGATATAGCAATTTTACCAAGTCCTTTGACCAAACCTTGATTTCCATCCCCGAATGTAATAGCTCTTTGGGGATCATTGTTTTTCTCATAGGAGGAGAACATCCTTTTCTCCCCAGTCATGTGGTTTGTGCACCCGCTATCAATTATCCAACTTGAGCCCCCGGATGCATAAACCTACAAAACAAGTTTAGGCCTTGTTCTTAGGTACCCAAACGGTCTTGGGTCCTTTCACATTAGAAACAAGCACCTTGGGTACCCAAACACAAGTCTTGGAGCCCTTGTGTTTGCCCCCAACATATTTGGCAACTACTTTGCTTGATTTGTTAGTGAGCACATAAGAAGCATCAAAAGTCTTAAATGAAACAATAGGCTCATTTGATGCAGTAGGAGTTTTCTTTTTAGGCAATTTAACAAGAGTGGATTGCCTAGAACTAGATGTCTCACTCTTATACATAAAAGCATGATGAGAGCCAGAGTGAGACTTCCTAGAATGAATTCTCCTAATCTTATGTTTGGGATAACCAGCAGGATATAAAATATAGCCCTTGTTATCCTGAACCATGGGAGCTTTGCCCTTAACAAAGTTAGACAATTTCTTAGGGGCATTAAGCGTGACATTATCTCCCTGTTGGAAGCCAATGCTATCCTTAATGCCAGGGCATCTCCCACTATAGAGCATACTTCTAGCAAATTTAAATTTTTCATTTTCTAAGTCATGCTCATTAATTTTTGAAGGTAGCCTAGAGGGGGGTGAATAGGCTACACCTGAAAATTTTCACTAAAAACTTTGAGATAGGTTAAATTAAAGTTGCACTGGTGTAAACCGGTTCAGCAGCTTTTTGTTTACAACTGAACAAGTTTGAACCTGCTCAACATAGATTAAATAATCAGTTAAATAAATATTACGAAGTAGTGAAAGATTTTGCTAACGACTTGCTCTACAGAAAAAGAATATGAACCAACCAACAATTTAAGGCACTTAGACAAGAAAGCACAAGAACACACGATTTATCCCGAGGTTCGGCAACCACCACAAAGGTGTCCTACTCCTCGTTGAGGAGCCCACAAAGGGCCGGGTCTTTTCCAACCCTAATCCTCCACAAGCCGACCACAAAGGTCAAGGCAATCTCTTCTCAAATTTGCTCAAAGAGCGGGTAATACAAACTTCTTGGGGTCGTCCACAAATTTGGAGACTCCCAAGCAACCTCTAACCGTCAAGGAACACAAGGCTCCAAGAGTAACAAATCCGCACAAGGTCAAGTTTGCAATGAGCTCAAGAACAAAGAGAATGGGAGAATCAAGATGAAATTGACAGCGCGTTAGATCGACTTCACCTCACACCAAGGATCCTTCAATCGATTGAAGAGGATGTGGTTTCGGGTGTGAGATGTGACTTGAATGCCTTTGGTTGGGGTTTGGTCAGCTGAGGATTCGTGGAGAGAGCAGAAGTAAATAAGAGAGAGAGTGTGGGGGGTATATAAAGGATCCCCCAAAACTGGCAGCCGTTGGGAGAAAAGAGGTAAAAACCGGTTGAACCGGTTTACAGACCGGTTGAACCGGTTTCCACCAGGAAGATCCCGGTCCACTGACCTACTCAGCCGGAGACTCGACCGGATCCAAAAACCGGTTGAGCCGGGAAAAAATCCGGTTGAACCGGTTTCCCAAAAATATCTGCAATGACTTTTCTGACAGCTCTGACTGTCAGACAGGTCAGAGCAAGGATGGCAGAGGAACAGTCCCGAAACCGGATGAACCGGTTTCAGGTCCGGTTGAACCGGTTTCCAAGGCTGAAAAGCAAGTTTTGAATATTTTGAAGAGAACGAAGGTGGAACTTTTCTGGGAAGTAAAAATGGTTTTTCACAAAGGCATTCATGATCTGGAAAGTGTTCTCAAAGATGATTTTGAAGGGTTTTGAACTTAGCTCATTGCAAAACTTACTTAACCATTGCGGATCCCTCTTAATTGAACGGCGATTCCTATAACTCAAGAATTTTAAAATGAACACTGTCGTTGTTTCCAAGCACTTGGAGCATGCCATATGATGTAGAATTTAAATCCGCTGTGCTTTACATTTTTATGCTCATAAGATCTATGCTTCTCCTGTCTGTAGGATTACTGTGTACATGCTAGGAGCAAACTTGTTAGAATCTCTGTTTGTTTTGTCATTTAATCACCAAAACCCTCAATTAGGGTTGATTGCACTTACAATCTCCCCCTTTTTGGTGATTGATGCCAAAACAAACTAGAGTAGAGATAAAAATTGAAAATTAAGAACACTTGCGAGATAAAAGTATTTGTGTATGTGCAGCTCCCCCTAAATATGTGCATGAGTTTTGTGATATAAATATTGACTTGATATGTCAATTTGCAACATATTTAGAGAGAGTGAACAACCAACACAATACACAAAAATTGAGGGATGCAACACAATTATATATGATGTGATGATAAAAACAATAGTATTACACAAACAAGCCCATCATTGCATAGCAAAAGGTATGAAATGTTACTACTGGCTATTACAATAATGTCATCACATCACATCATTAAAAAAGTTTGTGGCACTAAGCCATCACCTAATGCATCACGAGTCAGACAAATAATAATTATTACAAACCAGATTGTTCATTACATAAATTAAAGATGCTGCTAAGATAAGAATCCTTCTCCCCCTTTTTGGCAACAAGAACCAAAAAAGGAGAGAGCCACCAAGTCATAGATCACCATTGAGGAGGATGATGCGGAGCAAAGAAATGATGCGCCAGGTGAGATGCAAAGTGTTCTTCTCCAGACTGATCTGGGGGAGGAACACTTCCAGAAGGATCCTGGGGCAGAGGATGAGAAGAGGATTGACCCGGATCCCCCTGGTAGGGAGGCGGGGCAAACTGCTCACGATCATTAAAGTATTCTTCTTCTTCATCGTCAGCTGACATAAAAGGCACCCTGTAGGCCTGCTGGTGCCACTCATTGATTTCGGGAGGAGGCGGATGTAGAGGCACATCAGGCGAACGAGGGGCAAAGGGCATACCCATAGAGGAAGCTTGACGACGCAGATTATCGTCAGTCTCCCGCTGACACCTTGCCAGCTCATGCACATCTGCAGAAATATTCCGGCACATAGAAAAGAATGATGCAATCCCATGGGCCAGGCGGGCACCCATCCCTCGGCCACGACCACGACCACGTGGCGTGGGAGATCCGCGGCCAGGGGAGGGACGCGAGGCACCGGCAGCAGCAGCAGCAGGACCAGCAGAAGTATGTGCACGGGAGCTGGAAGGGGCTTTCCTCAACCGCCCTGCTGGATTGTTTGGATCAATCCAGAAGGGGGTATAAGATAGATGTCTAGTACCTTTCTCATAGCGGAACTGCGTCACAACTTCAATCATCTTCATTATGAAAGGTGCATGTAGACATCCCTTAAGTGGAAAGCAGGCAGCATGGATAATCTCCTGCCAGATCATATCAAAAATGTTGATGCTCTCTGAACTGTTGGGCTTCATGATTGAGAGCAAGACCTTGCTCTCTCCAAGAATATTCATCTGGTTACCCCCTTTGGGAATGAGGGTCATTCTGCTGAGAGAGTTGATATATCTGTAATATTTGTGCATATTTGTGGACTCCCAAAAATTTTCTAGACTTAGAGAGATGAAGATCTTTGGCTTCATCTTTGGTGGGTTGCCGAAAATCATGAATTTTGATCTTGTCCCCAGAAATGTCATCATCAGAGAAACCAAGAATGTGAGCAAACCGCCGGTAGCTCACCTTGTACGAGCTGCCTTCGATATAGAAATTAAGATAAGGAAAGTTGTAGGGACTTTCCTCATCGGCCAGCTTGATCCAAAGAGTGGAATAAAACTGGGCAATGACCTCATCATTCCAATCATATTGAAAGGTCATAATATTCTTCATTTTCTTTCTCTCACAGGCCCTCAAAGCCTGTGACATCTCCGGATCTCCAATAGCTTCACAGCCTTCCCAGTTGATGTACCGCTGATGCAGAATGGGCTGATGTTTCTTGGGAAGAATTACCGAGTTGTAGAAATCGACATGATGAAGAGTCCAGAACCGATTCCCATCAATCCTGGCATCACGAATACGTAATGCAGGATTCTGAAAGCGGATGTCCTGGAGAAGTGCAGAACCCCCGCTGGCAGTAAAATCCGTAACTGGCTCATTGCCAGAACGACGGGCCTCTGCCCGGTGGAGAACCAACCCTCGGATAATAGGAGCATGGGCAGAGGGAAGGTCAATCTCATCATCCTTTCCACCATCATCATCACTTGTCGGCTCCCAAGCTTGTGGATTTGTCGCGGGTCGGGACCGACCGGAGGGATTCCGGGCCGTCCGACCGCGAGCTCCATGAGACCCGGAGGCCTCACCACCTTGCATTACGTTCCCAGATCCTCGCCCGCGCTTGGATCTGGAGCGCGGGGGAGTTTCTTCATGAATCTCTTGTTCATCGGAAGAGTCGGATTCAACAACTGAAGGATTCCTCCGGCGCACCATCCTTAAAAATAAAAGATAGAACCTATGATGAGCGAGGAGATCGAAGTACAAGGATCTTAACAAACACATTTGAGTAGAGACGCGTATGATATTGAGCATGTACTTCAACCGTTCATGCGAGCGGTTCAACTACAACGAACAATACCAAACAACTAAACTCAAAAAATGTTCGAGACAAAAGAAGATTGTCTAAGTGTTGCAAGCACCTAAACTAAAATGTATCCTGGAAACGATACACTAGATAATCAAGAACGGGTGAGATCGAGTAAAAACATGAACTAAGGTAATACCTCGATCTGAAGATTGAACCACAGAAATCCCAACTAGAGTGAGGGAGTTGATGGAGGAAGCCGAGAGGAACGAATCTTCCAACGAACTCCCAACGATTTGATGGCACAAATGAGCTTTGGTTTGTGGGTAAAGTGAGAGGAAGAGAGAGAAAAAACGCAGGCTCGGCGGCTGGAAGAAGTGAATGGGTAAGAAGTGAAAGGAGGAAAGGAGAGGAGAAAAAAGGGGGGCGTCGGCTGGTCAACAGACCCAAAACCGGTTCAACCGGTTATAAAACCGATTCAACCGGTTTTGCGTCAGACTGAGCAGTAAAAGCGCGCAGAAAAAGCTGCTGACTGCACGGATTCTCTGCCAGACTGACAACGCAGTCTGTGAGACTGACGGTGCAGACTGCGGCGCTGACTGACAGCACGAACGCGGAGGCGGCCAAAACCGGTTCAACCGGTTTTTATACCGGTTCAACCTGTTTCCACTAGGGGAAAACCGGTTGAGTGGCCTACTGAGCCAATTTACTCAACCTATTTTGAGATATTGTCCGGTAAGGCTTTAATAACACTTAACAAATATGACATGAGTAATATTAATAATAAAAATAGTATTTCTCATGACATTTTGTGCATCCAACCATTTTATATCCATCAAACATGTGATCAAAATTTTAGTTCTATGACACGTTTCGAGAATCAAGATATTTAGCTCACTCCTAAGAAAGCAAAACCTAGTCTCATTAAGGGGTTTTGTGAAGATATCGGCTAGTTGATTTTCGGTGCTCACGTGAAACAATTCGATATCTCCTTTGGCTTCGTGGTCTCTCAAGAAATGATGTCTAATGTCAATGTGTTTGGTTCTAGAGTGTTGCACCGGATTGTTTGCAAGTTTTATGGCACTCTCATTGTCACACAATAGTCGAATCTTGTTAAACTCACAACCAAAATCTCTAAGGGTTTGCTTCATCCATAACAACTGTGCACAACATGCCCCAGCTGCTATGTACTCAGCTTCTGCAGTGGAAAGTGCAACACAATTTTGTTTCTTGGAACTCCATGACACTAAGGATCGCCCAAGGAATTGGCAAGTCCCAGTAGTGCTTTTTCGATCTACTTTGCAACCAGCATAATCTGAGTCAGAGTAGCCAAGTAAATCAAAAAGAGAGCTTTTAGGATACCATAATCCTAGGTTTTGGGTGTGGACTAAGTATCTTAGGATTCTCTTAACGGCAACAAGATGGCAATCTTTAGGATTCGCTTGAAACCGTGCACACATGCAAACACTTAACATGATATTAGGTCTAGATGCACACAAGTAAAGCAGTGACCCTATCATTGATCTATATAACTTTTGATCTACAGGTTTACCTTCTTCATTTAGGTCGAGATGTCCATTTGATGACATTGGAGTCTTGGCGTGCTTTGCCTTTTCCATGCCAAATTTCTTGAGCATATCTTGTGTATATTTGGTTTGGCATAGAAAGATACCTTCCTTGAGTTGTTTGACTTGAAATCCTAGGAAGTATTTGAGCTCGCCATCATAGACATCTCAAACCTGTTCGTCATTACTTTGCTAAACTCTTCACAAAATTTTTCATTAGTACTACCAAATATAATGTCATCGACATATATTTGGCACACAAATAATTCATTGTCAACTTTGCGAGTAAATAATGTAGAGTCAGCTTTTCCTATTGTAAATCCATTCTTAATTAAAAAATCTTTAAGACAATCATACTAAGCTCTAGGGGCTTGTTTAAGCCCGTAGAGTGCCTTGTGAAGTAGATAGACGTGGTTTGGCTTTCTTTGGATCTTCAAAGCCCGATGGTTGCTCCACATAGACCCTCTCTTGTAGTGGTCCATTTAGAAATGCGCTCTTGACATCCATTTGATATAACTTGAAATCATGGTTAGTAGCATAGGCAATTAATATTCTAATTGACTCTAACCTTGCTACCGGCACATATGTTTCACCAAAATCAAGTCCTTCCACTTGAGTGTAGCCTTAGGCAACCAACCATGCTTTATTTCTTGTAACAACGCCATGTTCATCTTGTTTGTTCCTAAAGACCCATTTTGTCCCAATCACATTTTGCTTGGGTCTTTGAACCAAGGACCAGACTTCATTCCGGGTGAAGTTGTTCAATTCCTCTTGCATGGCGATTATCCAATCCGGATCACCCAACGCTTCTTCAACCTTAAGTGGCTCAAGAGAGGAAACAAACAAGTAAAATTCACAAAAAATTTGCTAAACGAGATCGAGTTGTTACCTCTCTCCTGATGCTACCCAGGATGTTGTCCACCGGATGATCTCTTTGAATGGTATGATGGACTCGAGGAAGGGGCACTGACGGTTGTCTTTGAATTTGCTCCTCCTCCTCATCCACTTGATCAATAGGCACTTCACCATTAACACTTTCGTGTTCATCTTCTACCACAGTTGGCATCCTTTGAGGTTGATGATTTTCTTCAAGACTTGGATGACTTGAGGTTGATGGGTTTGCTTGGGTGGAGGATTTGTTACCCACCACCTTTGCACCCACATCAAAAACCTCATTGGTCATCCACAAAGTTCCTTCCTCATCATCCTTTTCTTGAGGTCTCACTTCACCTATTGCAAGCTTCTTTATGGCCTCACAAGGTGGTTCTTCATTTCCTGCAGTGTCATTAGAAACATGCCCTTGCGAGCCATTAGACTCATCAAATGTCACATCTATCGCTATTTCAACAAGACCGGTGGTATTGTTGAAAACGCGATATCCATGCGCATTTGATGCATAACCAAGCAAGAAACCCTCGTCCACTCTAGGAGCAAACTTTGAGCTCTTGACTTTTTTGTTAAGAATAAAGCACTTACAACCAAATACTCTAAAATAATCAACTTTAGGTTTGTTACCAGTGAGAAGCTCGTAGGCAGTCTTCTTGTAGATCTTGTGAAGATAGAGGCGGTTGATTGCATGATAGGCGGTGTTGACCGCCTCTGCCCAAAAGTTGTTAGGGGTCTTGTACTCATCCAACATGGTTCTAGCTGCTTCAATTAGAGTTCGGTTCTTCCTTTCCACGACACCATTTTGTTGTGGAGTGTAGGGAACCGAGAACTCATGTTTGATTCCTTCTTCCCCTAAGAATTCTTCGACACCTGTGTTCTTGAATTCTGTCCCATTATCACTTCTCACTTTCTTGATTTTGAGCTCAAACTCATTTTGAGCTTTTCTCATGAATTTCTTCAAGGTCTCTTGGGTTTCACCTTTGTCACTCAAAAAGAAAACCCAGGTGAAGCGAGAAAAATCATCAACAATGACTAAACCATACTTACTACCACCAATGCTGATGTAAGCCACAGGTCCGAAGAGGTCCATGTGAAGAAGCTCCAATGGCCTTTTTGTTGTGACCACATTCTTTGATTGATGTGGGACTCCATGTTGCTTTCCTGCTTGGCATGCGCCACAAACCCTATCTTTCTCAAACACAACATTAGTTAGTCCAATAATGTGACTATCCTTTTGAAGTTTGGCCAAGTTCCTCATGCCAACATGAGCTAGCCGGCGATGCCAAAGCCAACCCTTGTCAGATTTTGCCACTAAACAAGTCTCAGGTGTCACTCTACTTGTTGTGAAATCAACAAGATAGAGTTTGCCCTTCAAGCGACCTGTAAAGGCAACAGAGGAATCCTCCCTTCTAAGGATCTTCACATCCACATCAGAAAATAAGCAATTATAACCCATTCCACAAAGTTGTGAAACGTACATCAAATTGTAGCTTAAAGAATCTACCAATAAAACATTTGAAAGTGATTGTTGGTCAGAGATAGGAATTTTACCAATACCAATCACCTTACTCTTGCCACTATCTCCAAACACAATTTGTTGTGCTTCTTGAGTTAGTTGCAAGGAATGAAACATGTCTTCCTCCCCGGTCATGTGATTTGTACATCCACTGTCAAGCACCCAACTTGACCCACTAGAGGAGTAGACCTGCAAAACAAATTTAGGCTATGCTTTTAGGTACCCAAATTGAATTGGGTCCTGCATTGTTAGTTATAGCCTTGGGTACCCACACACTTCTTTTCATGACTTTTCTTTTAGTGTAGGCACCCACATATTTAACAGCCAATTTCCCTAAATCCCAAGTCAACATATAATCACAAAGATAAGAGTGAGAAATGGGAGCATTAAATTTTTCTCCACTTGTTGATCTCGCTTCCTTCATCTTACTCTTTATGGAACTCAAGTTTACCTTTACTTGAGTTGACTTGTCATTTGAGGAGTGAATCCTCCCCAAGGCATCATATAGGGTGGTTCCCTCTATGAACTTGGGGGATCTCCACCCCTTATGCACTATGCTAGGGTTTTCCTTGGATGAGTTGAACCCAAGCCCCCTTCTTCCATTGTTGGGCTTTAGGGACTTATACTTGGGTTCAATTTTCTTTAACCCATCATTGCTAGAGCATCTTTTCAATATCTCTTTGATCTTCACTTGTGGGCTTTTATTCCTTGCATGGTTAGTTAGACAACAAGAAGCATGATATTTAGCACAATGTTTGCAAAAGGTATTATTTGAGGAACTAGACTTAGATTCAATCACTAAAGATGAGGCATTGATGTTCTTGCAATTTTCAAGTTGCACTTGAAGTTCTTGATTTTGGACATTCAAGCTTAACATGCTTGATTCAAGTGCATCCTTTTCATTTGCAAGATTAGCTATAGAGGTTTTCATATTGATTACTTCTTTTTCTTTATCCTCTATAGTTATCTTGACTAAAGATACTTCCTTAGTCAAGGCATCTAGCATTTCATCTTTATTGAGTAGCAATTCTTGAAGCTCTAGGTTTCTTTCCTTTTCAAGGATAAGCAAGTCTTCTTGAGCATCAAGAGTTGCTTTTCTTTTATCTAGCTTCTCCATTAATTTGGTGATAACATTATATCCATTCAAGCCAAATTCTTTAATCATTTTATTCTTCATGGCAATTTGTTCATCATCATCATCATTTGGAAAATCATTACTAAATAAAGTTACCTTATCTCCTTTTGCCATGAGGCAAGTTGGAGTGTAGGAGTCATCTTGTAGGTTGGTGAAGAGTTGCGGGCTTGAAGTAGACTGGATGGCAACGTTTGCCACCACTTCCTCTTCTTCGGAGCTAGAACTCTCTTCATCGGAGTTCCATTCTTCACCAATATGGGCTTGACCATATTTCTTCTTCTTGAAATGTCCCTTGGTCTTGCCTCCCTTTTTGAACTTGTCCTTCTTGTATTCCTTCTTGGCTTCTTGTTCCTTTTTGTTAGGACAATCTGCTATGAAATGACCGGTTTGGCCACATTCATAGCATGCCCTCTTCTTTCCTTTTCTTTGAAACTTGTCATTTTTCCTTACTAATTTCTTGAATGTTTTGATGAACATAGCTGTGTCTTCATCACTTGAGCTATCTTCATCACTTGATGTCTCGACCACTTTCTTTGCCTTGTGGTCTTTGTTCTTCTTGGGTGTGTCTTGTTCATTTGTGATCAAGGCATGAGAGTCTCTTGTCTTGATTGGGGCTTCTTCGGATTCATATTGTTGAATCTTTGCAAATAATTGATGAGGCGTCATTTCCTCATAGTCATCACGGTCCCTTATCATCCTTGCTAGACTCTTGTCCTTTTCTTTGTATGCTCTCATGAATAGTCTTGTGACCTTGGAGTCACTCCAATCTTCACTTCCAAGCACTCTTATTTTGTTTACTAACACCATCAACCGATCAAAGAGTGATTGAAGCGACTCACCCTTAGTCCAATCATATATAGCAAGCTCACTCTCCAAAGCTTCAATTCTATGTGTCTCTTAGCTTTGGGATCTCCTTCATGTGACATTTTAAGAATATTCCAAATGTCACGGGCATCTTCTCTTCCTTGAACTTTCAGGTATTCTTCTAGACAAAGACTTCCTTTAATTATGCTCACTGCTTGAGCATTGCGGTGAACCTCTTGCATCATTTCCGGAGTCATCTCTTCTCCTTGGGCGGGCTTATACATACCTACATTGACAATCTCCCAAAGACTAGGATGTACACCGATTAAATACGACTTCATCTTGTCGGCCCACTCGTCATAGTTCAACTCACTAAGAGTTGGTAACTTTCCAAGTGGGGCGGAAGAGAAGTTGGGGATAAAATTTCTAGAGTAATCAAATTGAACTTTACTGAATTCGTTACCTTTACTTTTGGTGGATGGTCCTTCGGTGGTGATACTTACCTTGTTCAACACCTTTGACACCAAAAGATCTACCAAGTCATCATTGTATTCAAATTTTTCCCTTACCTTTATCTTCTTCGGCCTTTCTTCTTGATTCTTCTTCTTTGGCTTTTTTCTTAGCATCTTCCTCTTTCATCTTGAGGAACATCTTCTCGGCAATCTTCATGGCGAGGTCGAGGACCTTAGGGTCCACTTCCTCACCGGAGGATGTGACGGGGATTTCCTCGAGGATAGGATCCACATGGTCCCGTTGAGTAGACATAATCGTTTCCTCACGCGGTTAAGCGCAAAAACGAGGTACGAGGCTTTGATACCAATTGAAGGTAGCCTAGAGGGGGGTGAATAGGCTACACCTAAAAATTTTCACTAAAAACTTCGAGATAGGTTAAATTAAAGTTGCACTGGTGCAAACCGGTTCAGCAGCTTTTTGTTTACAACTGAACAAGTTCGAACCTGCTCAACTTAGATTAAATAATCAGTTAAACAAATATTACAAAGTAGTGAAAGATTTTGCTAACGACTTACTCTACAGAAAAAGAATATGAACCAACCAACAATTTAAGGCACTTATACAAGAAAGCACAAGAACACGCGATTTATCCCAAGGTTCGGCAACCACCACAAAGGTGTCCTACTCCTCGTTGAGGAGCCCACAAAGGTGTCCTACTCCTCGTTGAGGAGCCCACAAAGGACAGGTGGACGCGCGCCGTCGGTGCTGTGGTGGCAGCAGCCGGAGAAGGTTTCTCCGCCGACGAGATCGTCGGCGCCAGCTGCGCTCCGGGCCTCCGGCTCTTCGGCTTTGATGGCTTGTCCTCGCCCCTCGAGCGGAGATGCGGGCGAGGGCCTCGTCACAGCAGCGTCGGCCCTGAGGTCATCGCTGCTGCTATTCCACCGCCCGAAGCGGGGGTCGTTGTTGCTGCCGCAGAGGTCGCCGGCGAGCCACCCGGAGCTCGTCGTCCTGCGGGCCCCCTGGTATGGAGGTCGTTCGTACCCGCGGGAATGGAACCGGAGTCCCGTTTGTAATGGCAGCTTGAGCGCTAGTGCATGTTCATTGTGGCTGTCGAGGCCTGAACATTTGGATATTCGAGAGTGAAGTTATGTGTCTTCCTCATTCCGAGCGCTAGGACTTGTCTGTTGCCTAGCCGAACCACTTAACCGAGCGTCGGTTGCCTTTCGCGGAAGGTGACGAGTGAGGTGTCCGTATCCCGGAGGCATAGGAGTCCCTCGGCTCTGTCGGCCTTGCCGCTCTAGGCTTCCCTTGCTCAGTTTTTGTAAACCTCGGCTGCTCTGCGATGAGCCAAAGCCGGAGGCAGCGGTGCTAGCGCAGGCAGACGCGGAGTCGGCTCGGAAGGAGACTTCGTCGGCCCGGGAGATGGCGGCTTCCCAGGCCGAGGAAGATGTGGCAGCAGCTGCTGGAGCTTGGCCAAAACATCTGCTGGCGTGGTGCTGGCGTCCTCCCTTAGGTGGAGGTCCTTTTGCTCAGGTCGTCGTCCGAGGCCGGGCCTGGTTCCGCCGAGGGTGGAATCAACGCCGAGGGTGCTGCTGCTCCCCCTGCCGATGCCAGAACCTGCAGGAACAGTTTGTCTATAGCATGCGCATGCCTTTTTGCGGCCGCCGAGGCCTAAACACTTTATCGTCGTGTTTAAGAAGTTGCGTCTTCTCTCCTCTTGTTTCGAGCATCACGACTTGTCTGTCAATAGCAGAATCGTTTATCCGAACGGGAGTTACTTTTTGTGGAAGGTGATGAGTGAGGTATCCGTATCCCGGAGGCATAGGAGTCCCTCGGCTCGGTCGGCCTTGCCGCTTACGTGCGCTCTCATTCAGTCAAAGGATTCCATTATTGGGACAGTCGAGAAGGCGCGAAAGTCATTTTCTACCCGAGTGTTAGGACTTGTTTGGTAGCAGGATCGCTTATCCGAGCGTGAGTTACTTCTCACGGAAGGTGATGAGTGAGGTATCCGTATCCCGGAGGCGTAGGAGTTCCTCGGCTCGGTCGGCCTTGCCTCTTAC
Source organism: Zea luxurians (assembly GCA_029449295.1). Classification (NCBI taxonomy): domain Eukaryota; kingdom Viridiplantae; phylum Streptophyta; class Magnoliopsida; order Poales; family Poaceae; genus Zea; species Zea luxurians. Next base: position 7,857,264 of record JAOPSE010000026.1, on the reverse strand, counting down.
GTGCACTCTCGTCATTCTCAGGATCCCGCTATCAATACGGAAGTCGAAAGCACAAAGGTTGTTTTGGTAGAAAATTTTTTCGAGGAAAATTTTGACGCAGAGGGGGTTCCCCCCTTCTAGCCCCTGAGGGAGGGTCGGGCTTTGCTGAGGCAAGGCCGACCCTTCCTTGATGGTTAGACTTTGTGTACATAAATGAGGTACATGAACGACTTAAAACATCTTAAGGGTAGAAGCGACGTAGCTGTTAGATGTTCCAAGCGTTGTTGTAGACCTCGCCTTGGTCGTTGGCCAGCTTGTATGTTCCGGGTTTCAAGATCTTGGCGATGATGAAGGGCCCTTCCCAGGGAGGAGTGAGCTTATGGCGCCCTCAGGTGTCCTGTCACAGGCGAAGCACCAAGTCTCCCACTTGGAAGCCTCGGGCCCGAACGCTTCGGGCATGGTAGCACCGCAGCGACTGCTGGTATCATGCCGAATGTAGTAAGGCGACGTCCCGAGCCTCCTCAAGTTGGTCCAGCGCGTCTTCTCGGCTGGTCTAGTTGCTTCGATCGTCGTACGCCTTTGTCCTCGGGGAGCCATATTCTAAGTCCGTGGGGAGGACGGCCTCGGCCCCATAGACTAGAAAGAACGACGTAAAACCCGTGGCGTGGCTCGGCGTCGTCCTCAGACTCCAGACTACCGAGGGTAGCTCTTTCATCCATCGCTTGCCGAACTTGTGGAGGTCGTTGTAGATCCTTGGTTTGAGCCCCTGCAGAATCATACCATTAGCATGCTCCACCTGCCCATTCGTCATGGGATGAGCTACGGTGGCCTAGTCCACATGGATGTGGTGGTCGTCGCAGAAGTCCAGGAACTTTTTTCGGTGAACTGTGTGCCATTGTCGGTGATGACTGAGTTTGGGACCCCAAACCGATGAATAATGTTGGTGAAGAATGCCACCGCCTGCTCGGACCTGATGCTGTTTAGGGGTCGGACCTCGATCCACTTGGAGAATTTGTCGATGGCGACCAGCAGGTGCGTGAAGCCCCCGGGTGCCTTCTGCAAGGGTCCGACGAGGTCCAGACCCCACACAGCAAATGGCCAGGTGATGGGTATCGTCTGCAAGGCCTGAGCAGGCAGATGCATCTGCTTTTGCGTAGAATTGACACCCCCGGCAGGAGCGCACAATCCTAGTGGCGTCGACCACCACGGTTGGCCAGTAGAAACCTTGTCGAAAGGCATTCCCCACGAGGGCTCGAGGCGCTGCATGGTGGTCGCAAGCCCCCGAGTGTATTTCTTGCAATAGCTCTTGTCCTTGGGCGATGGATATGCATCGCTGAAGGATGCCCGAGGGGCTACGGTGGTAGAGCTCTTTTTCATCACCCAGCAGGACAAATGACTTGGCGCGCCGAGCCAGCCGCCGAGCTTTGGTCTTGTCAATGGAAAGCTCTCCTCGGAGGAGATATTCCAGGTACGGGGCATGCCAGTTCAGATCTAGCGTGACCCCATTCTGTTCCTCTTCGACGGGCAAGGCCTCTTCCTCGATGGCCGAGGGTGCCTCGGGTGCCGCCGAGGGTGCCTGGGGCTCGACCGAGGGTGCCTCGGGCTGGGCCGAGGCTTCCTCAGGCTCGGGCGCGTTGTTGATCTTGACGGATGGTTGATGTAGGTCTCTGGAGAAGACGTCGGGGGGAACTGTCGTTCGCCCCGAGGCTATTTTCGCCAGCTCGTCTGCAGTTTCGTTGTACCGTTGAGCGATGTGGTTGAGCTCCAGCCCGTAGAACTTGTTCTCCAGGCGCCGGACTTTGTTGCAATAGGCTTCCATCCTCCGATCACGGCAGTGGGAGTTCTTCATGACTTGGTCAATGACAAGCTGCGAGTCGCCTCGAGCGTCGAGGCGTCGGACCCCTAGCTCAATGGCGAGGCGTAGCCCGTTAACCAGTGCCTCGTACTCGGCCACATTGTTTGACGCCGGAAAATGGAGGCGAATGACGTAGCGGAGATGCTTTCCGAGGGGTGAAACAAAGAGTAGGCCAGCGCCCGCTCCTGTTTTCATGAGTGACCCATCGAAGTACATGGTCTAGAGCTCGGGTTGGATCGGAGTTGTCGGTAACTGGGTGTCGGTCCACTCAGCCAGGAAGTCTGCCAAGACCTGGGATTTTATGGCCTTCCGAGGAGCGAATGATAGCGTTTCGCCCATAAGCTCCACCGCCCACTTTGCTATCCTTCCCGAGGCCTCGCGGCACTGGATGATCTCCCCCAGGGGGAAGGATGACACCACAGTTACCGGATGAGACTCGAAGTAGTGTCGCAACTTTCGTCGTGTCAGGACCACTGAGTAGAGCAGCTTCTGGATCTGTGGGTAGCGAGCTTTGGTCTTGGAAAGTACTTCACTGATGAAGTAGACTGGCCTCTGGACGGACAGTGCATGCCCTTCTTCTCGTCTCTCGACTACGATCGCGGCGCTGACCACCTGAGTAGTCGCGGCTACGTAGATCAAGACAGCTTCTCCTGCGGCGGGGGGCACCGGGATGGGTGTTTTCGTAAGGAGCGCCTTAAGGTTTTCGAGAGCTTCCTCGGCCTCGGGGTCCAAGTGAAGCACTCGGCCTTCCTTAAGAGGCGGTACAGAGGCAAGCCTTTCTCGCCGAGGCGTGAGATGAAGCGGCTTAGAGCCGCAAGGCATCCCATGACCCTCTGTACTCCTTTCAGATCTCTGATCGGTCCCATGCTGGTGATGGCCGCGATTTTCTTCGGGTTGGCCTCGATGCGCCGCTCGGAGACGATGAACCCAAGGAGCATGCCTCGGGGGACTCCGAAGACACACTTCTCAGGATTGAGTTTCACGCCTTTCGCTCTCAGACACTTGAATGTCGTTTCAAGGTTAGAGAGGAGGTCGGAGGCTCTCTTCGTCTTGACAACGATGTCGTCGACGTAAGCCTCGACTGTTCTGCCGATGTGTTCTCCGAACACGTGGTTCATGCACCTCTGGTAAGTGGCGCCTGCATTCCTCAACCCGAATGGCATTGTGGTGTAACAGTACATGCCAAAAGGTGTGATGAAAGAAGTCGCGAGCTGGTCGGACTCTTTCATCTTGATTTGGTGATAGCCTGAGTAGGCATCGAGGAATGACAGGGTTTTGCACCCAGCTGTGGAGTCCACGATTTGATCGATGTGAGGTAGAGGGTAGGGAACTTTCGGACATGCTTTGTTTAGACCAGTGTAGTCTACACACATCCTCCATTTCCCATCCTTCTTCCTTACAAGAATAGGGTTAGCTAACCATTCGGGATGGAATACCTCTTTGATGAACCCTGCCGCGAGTAGCTTGTGGATCTCCTCGCCTATGGCCCTACGCTTCTCCTCATCGAAGCGGCGCAGGGTTTGCTTCATGAGTCGGGCTCGAGCTCTGATATCCAGTGAGTGCTCGGCGACATCCCTCGGTATGTCGGGCATGTCCGAGGGACTCCATGCAAAGACTTTGGCGTTTGCGCGGAGAAAGTCGACGAGCACTGCTTCCTATTTGGGGTCGAGCTCAGAGCCGATCCGAACTTGCTTGCTGGCGTCGTTGTCGGGGTTGAGAGAGACGGACTTGACCGCCTCAACCGGTTCGAAGTTGCCGGCGTGCCGCTTCGCGTCGGGCGTCTCCTTGGAGAGGCGTTCAAGGTCGGCGATAAGGGCCTCGGACTCGGCGAGACCCTCGGCGTACTCCACGCACTCCACGTCGCATTCGTACGCGTGGCGGTACATGGACCCGATAGTGATGATCCCATTCGGGCCCGACATCTTGAGCTTGAAGTAGGTGTAGTTGGGGACGGCCATGAACTTGGCGTAGCATGGTCTCCCCAACACCGCATGGTAGGTTCCTCGAAACTCGACGACCTCAAAGGTGAGAGCTTCCTTTTAGAAGTTTGAGGGAGTTCCAAAGCAGACGGGTAAGTCGATCCGTCCGAGGGGTTGGATTCGCTTCCCGGGCACGATCCCGTGGAAGGGTGCCGCATCGGCCCGGACTTCGGATCGATCAACCCCTAAGAGTTCCAGGGTCTCGGCGTAGATGATGTTAAGGCTGCTGCCTCCATCCATGAGGACCTTGGAGAGCCTAACGTTGCCGATGATCGGATCGACGACGAGCGGGTACCTTCCCGGGCTCGGCACGAAGTCGGGGTGGTCGCCTTGGTCGAAGGTGATAGGCTTGTCGGACCAGTCTAGGTAGACTGGCGCTGCCACCTTCACCAAGCAAACTTCCCGGTGTTCCTACTTGTGGTGTCGAGCCGAGGCGTTCGCCGCCTGCCCGCCATAGATCATGAAGCAGTTATGGACTTCCGGGAATCCCTCTTCCTTGCCGCCCTCCTTCTTGTCGTTGTCATGGCCCTTGCCATCCTTCGCCGGGGGCCCGGTCTTATGGAAGTGGCGTCGGAGCATGATACATTCTTTGAGGGTGTGCTTGACGGGCCCCTGGTGATAGGGGCACGGCTCTTTGAGCATCTTGTCGAACGCACCGGCCCCTCCAAGTGGTTTCCGAGGGTTCCTGTGCTCGGCCGCAGCGATGAGATTCGCGTCTGCGGCGTCGCGCTTCGCTCGCGACTTGTTTTTGGCCTTCTTCTTCATGCCCTGCAGGGCGGACACCTCAGGGGCGTCTGTCTTCGGCTCGACCTAAGGCTGCTTGTCCTTCCGGAAGATGGCTTCGACCGCCTCTTGACCCGAGGCGAACTTGGTGGCGACATCCATCAGTTCGCTCACGCGGGTGGGAGTCTTGCGCCCCAGTTTGCTCACCAGGTCCCAGCAAGTGGTGCCGGCAAGGAAAGCCCCGATGACATCCGAGTCGGTGACGTTGGGTAGCTCGGTGCGCTGCTTCGAAAACCGCCGGATGTACTCTCGGAGGGTCTCCCCTGGCTGCTGGCGGCAGCTTCGGAGGTCCCACGAGTTCCCAGGGCGCACATACGTGCCTTGGAAGTTTCCCGCGAAAGCTTTGACCAGATCATCCCAGTCGGAGATCTGCGCAGGAGGCAGATGCTCCAGCCAGGCTCGGGCGGCGTCGGAGAGGAAAAGGGGTAGATTACGGATGATGAGGTTGTCATCATCTGCCCCTCCCAACTGGCAGGCCAGTCGGTAGTCCGCGAGCCACAGCTCCGGCCTCGTCTCCCCCGAGTACTTGGTGATAGTAGTCGGGGCTCGGAAACGGGCAGGGAACGGTGCTCGTCATATAGCCCGGCTGAAGACTCGCGGGCCGGGTGGTTCGGGTGAAGGACTGCGGTCCTCCTCGCTGTGCAGCGTCCCCCGCGCCTGGGATGGTAGCCTCGGCGCACCTTCTCGTCGAGGCGGGCTCGATGGTCGAGATGGTGGTGCTCGTTGCTGAGGCGTTCCTGGCTCGGGATGGATCGAGGCTTCCCGAATGCGTCGGGAGGACACCGCGTGATGCTCCGAGGGGTCGGCTCGCCTACGAGAGGCAGAGCTTTAGGCTCGTCGAACCGCAGCGCCCTCTAGAAGATTCTTGAGTTCGCCCTGGATGCGCCGTCCGTCGGTGGTGGATGGCTCTGGCATGGCCCAAAGCAGCATCGCCGCTGCAGCAAGGTCCTGGCCGGACCCGCTGACAGCCGGAGGCAGCTGCCCTGGCATTGTCGACGATGCGGTGCCGGATGTCTTGGGCCCGGTGACAGGCTTCTCTGGCGAGTGATTGGCCTACCCACTCCTGTTCGATGTTCTGTCGGAGCTGTACAAGCGGGCCAGCTTCCCCGTCGACCCGGGCCTGCATCTCGCGGATTTGCTCGAGCTGTATGTCCTGACCCCCCGTAGGGACTGGGACGACAGCTAGCTCCCGTAGGATGTCAACGCGAGATGAGGGCCCAGGGGGATCGTCAACCTCTGGCATACCGAGGTGGTTGCCTTCGTTGTGATCTCCCAGATCGATGTGGAAGCATTCGTGACTCGGGCTGTAACCCTCGTCGTCAAGGTCATGGCCATCGTCAGAACAACCGGAGAGGCAGTGGTCACATGCGGACATGAAGCTCCGCATGACACCGGGGTCACTGAGGGCAGAGAAATCCCAACCGGAGTCGGGGATGTCCTCCTCCTCAGAACCCGCCGGTCCGAAGGTCGAGACGGCTGTCAGTCGGTCCCAAGTCAACCACATGTGGTACCCCGGAAGGTTTGGATACGCCTTTACGAAGGTGCTCACCATTGCGGGGTCGCTAGGTGGATCGAAGCTGAACCGAAAAGGTATGGGATGGAAAATAGATGGTACCTCTTGGTCCTTGGATGGTGGTGAAGTCGTGTCGGGGGCGGTGCACACCGTCATCCCAGGTACAAGGGTAACGCCCTGCAGGTCCTTCGCGAGGGTGCTGGCGTCATCGGTCCGCTTGGGGCTAACACGTCGTGGGGAAGTGACACCCGTCGTCGCCTCAGGTGTGAGGGCAATGTCCGACATGTCCCGCGGGGGAATGTCGGCGTCGTCGACTCGCTCTGGTGCGACAGCCGGCAAGGTGCTGCCTCCTGCGTGGGCATGGTTGCCCCGTATCTGCCTCCTCTGACGAGGAGGGTGGCGGGGATGACCGGAGTGCTCCTCTTCTGCCGCGGGGAGATGCTGTCGTAGGGCTCGTCGTCGCCGTGCGAGTCGAAGACTATCGTTGTCGTCGCGCCGCGGGGGGAGGAGTACCATGTCGTAGCTGCCGTCGAGGGACATGAACTGAAGACTCCCGAAGCGGAGCACTGTCCCGGGCTGGAGAGGTTGCTAAAGACTCCCCATCTGGATCCCAACGGGAAGGTGTTCGTTAACACGCAGCAGGCCCCTACCTGGCGCGCCAACTGTCGGCGTTTCGACCCCGGGGGGGTCCCTGGACCGACGAGTAAATTGTCGCTGCTTGTCCCTGCCCAGATGGGTTGGCGCGGGATGGAACACAAGATGCGAGACAAGCCTTGTATTATCCTGCACCAGGGGTGCCACTCACAGTAGGGGTTACAAGCGTGTCGCGTGAGGGAGAGAGAGAGAGGGCCCGTACGCCGCTTCCCTCGCGCGAAAAAACCCCCGAACCCCCCTTCAGGGTGGTCCTGGACTCCCCTTTTATAGAGGCAAGGAGAGAGTCCAGGTGTACAACAGGGGCGTAGCTATGTGCTAACATGTCCGGCAGTGGAGTGCCTAAGCCCTGTGTACATGCCAATGTGGCTGTCGGGGGAGAGCTGGGGCGCTGTACATGTGATGGCGTGGCCGCCGGAGGAGTGCCTGAGTCCTGTAGGAGCACAGCTGGCAGCGCGACGAGGACCCTGCTGACGTCTCCTTGCTGTCGTAAGGGGTGGAGAGCCACCGGCGTCATGGCGCACGCGGGGCACCATCATTACCCGTCGCCGGGGTAAGTCAGATGGGACGCCGGTCTTGTTCCTTGTAGCCTGAGCAGGCTAAGAGTAAGGGAATGATGCATCCCCTATCAGCACGGTCAGTCCGAGCCCAGGGTCGGTCGAGGCGGAGACTTCTCTTGTGGCCGAGGCCGGGGTCGGGCGAGGACGCGACTCCTCCCGAGACCGGAGTCGAGGCCGAGCCTGGGGGTCGGGCGAGGCGGAGACCTCCTCCCGAGGCTGGAGCCTGAGGTCGGGCGAGGTGGAGCTTCCTGTTGCGCCCAGGGCTTGAGCTCGGTAGTTGATCGTGACCTGTTGTCAGTCGTTGCTGGGGTGGCTGACACGGCAGTCCGAGCGGAGCAGGCGGCGCTGTTTTCCTATCATATCGGACAGTAAAGAGGAGGGGCGAAGTGACTGCGGTCACTTTGGCCTGGCCGACTGAGGCGCGTGTGTCAGGATACGGCGTCAGGCATCCCCTGCAATTAATGCGCCTGTGACGCGGTCGGTTGGTGAGGCGATATGGCCAAGGTTGCTTCACGATGAAGCCTCTCCCGAGCGGGGCCTCGGGAGAGGCAAGGGGGCGCCTGTCATCTGAGGAGGCCCTCGGGCGAGGCGTGAATTCGTCTAGGACCACTGTTCCGACCCAAGGCTGGGCTCGGGTAAGATCGCGTCCTTCGGGTAGATGAAGTCTTGGCTTGAACCGCACCCGTCAGTTGGTCTGAGGGTGTTAACGAGCCATGATTAGGAGTGTTGGGGGTACCCCTAATTATGGTACCCGACAATATCCGAGCTTCGAAACATCCATAATATGATCTGACCGGAATGGGTGATTTTAGGGGACTTCAATATGATAAGGAGAGCAAGGGAGAATAACAAAGGGCCAATCAACAGAAGAGTAATGAGACAGTTCAACAACACAATTGACGATTTGCATCTATTAGAACTCAATCTTAACGGTAGAGCTTTCACATGGATAAATGAACACAATGATCCTACGATGACTAGGATTGGCAGATTTCCTCCGACAACTGAGTGGCATGATCTCTTCCCCTCGGTGGACCTACAATCCGTTTGCACCATGACCTCGGACCACTGCCCGCTTATCAAGCAAGGTCGTTCTTCCTTTTGCTTCTACAAGGGTTTTAGATTCGAATTGTTCTAGACAAAAAATTGATGGTTTCAAAGAGGTGGTGCATCAAGCTTGGAATACTAGAGTTAACTCTGACGCCATCCTAGGTCTTCATGTGAAGATGATCCGCACTGCTAAAGCTCTAAGTTCTTGGAGACGAAAAACAGTTGGTAACGCCAAGGTGCAATTGGCAATCATTTAGGTTATTCTTACCCTTCTGGAGAAGGCGCAAGAAAATAGACAGCTCGCTAGTGATGAATTGGATTTCAGGAGATGGCTAAAAATCAAAATCCTTGGTCTTGTCTCTATTCAAAAAGCAACAACAAGATAGCACTCTAGGAAAATATAGATGCGTATGGGCGATGCTAACACTAAATTCTTCCACTTGATGGCCAACAATAGAAGAAAGAAAATTTATATCAGAGCACTCCTTCGGGATGGCACTTTATTGACTAGTCAGCAAGACAAGTTGCAAGAAGCTCACCAGCATTTCAATGAGATCCTAGTTACGACAACAGTGAGACACAAGGTAGTTCATTTGGGACAAATTGGGCTACTCTCCTTTTGAGCTAGCTGAGCTAGACAATGTGATAGATAATTCTGAAATCCAAAAAGTGGTTATGGGTTTATGAAAGTCGCCTAGAGGGGGGTGAATAGGGCGAAACTGAAATTTACAAATTTAATCACAACTACAAGCCGGGTTAGCGTTAGAAATATAAGTGAGTCCGAGAGAGAGGGTGGAAAACAAATCGCAAGCAAATAAAGAGTGAGACACAAGGATTTGTTTTACCTAGGTTTGGTTCTTGCAAACCTACTCCCCGTTGAGGTGGTCACAAAGACCGGGTCTCTTTCAACCCTTTCCTTCTCTCAAACGGTCACTTAGACCGACTGAGCTTCTCTTCTCAATCACACGGGACACTAAGTCCCCGCAAGGACCACCACACAATTGGTGTCTCTTGCCTCGGTTACAAGTGAGTGATTCACAAGAAAGAATGAGAAAGAAAAGAAGCAATCCAAGCGCAAGAGCTCAAATGAACACAAGTCACTCTCTCACTAGTCACTATTGATTGGAATGGAACTAGAGACTTGGGAGAGGATTTGATCTCTTTGGTGTGTCTTGTATTGAATGTTATAGCTCTTGTAATGTGTAGAATGTTGGAAACTTGGATGCCATTGAATGTGGAGTGGTTGGGGTATTTATAGCCCCAACCACCAAAATGTGGCCGTTGTGTAACACCCGGATTTTAGGGGTCCAAAACCCGGGGTTAACATAAACACCAGGTATGCTGGGACCAAGTCTCAAACATATGATGTATAGTGGCACAGGATCGAATGTCACATCTTTATATATAACAGGTGTTCTATACAAAATAAATAGTTACATTATAAGGAGACAACGGTCCAGCAACCCAAAGTTGACTGGGAGACGACGACCTAGACCTCTCACGAACTCATCGCAGCATCCTCCATGAGCATCATCCTGCAGTACCTGTTCTTGACCTGTGGTGTATGTGAGACAGCAAGAGTGAGCTCACATACGTTCATCGCTCAACAAGTTGTGGGGAATAATGTGCATGAACTCGCCAAAGGTGGGAGCTCACGTGAAGTGTAAGGCTTACCAAAGAAGATGGTTAGAGCTGAGCATTGCTTTTAAAGTTGGTCAAAATTTTATTAGCAGTTACTAAGTATAAGTAAATACCAAACCCAATTAAGTAATAGAACAATAGTATCAACAACTTCACCTGCAATGCAATGCATATGACAAATTGAGTTTAAGTTCCATAATTTAATCATGTGAGGGTCCGAGCTGCTCATGACCGTGAGCACGGCTAGTATACCAGTTTTACACTCTGCAGAGGTTGCGCATCTTTACCCACAAGCCGTGTTACCCATCTGCCAAGGGGTCATGAATCCCATTCACCTCTACCAAGGAAGCGAGGCAGGGTAACACTACGAGGCCTTTACAAAGTTCCACTAGCTTCCGAAAACCCGCTACAGTTTATAGGAAGATCCAGTACAGGAATCCCTTGCAGGACCGCCATCGCAGCAAAATCCTCCCGAGGGCACTTCCCGCACTGACCTCTCCCCTACTGCCCTTGCCCCTTTCGGGTAAGGTAGTCTTCCACTAGCTTTCCTAATTAATCAGCCAAGGGCATCCCATACTACCCTTGTGGTAGCACTGTTTTCCCGGGTGGTCGCTCCATGTTCCAATTAACATAATGATCTCAACATGAACCATAAATAACAACTGATAACAAAAGTATAATCATGAATAGTAAGGTGTATCTCCATACCCAAAACCACATATAGCACTAGCAAGTACTACCCAGAAAGATCAGTGGTAAACAAGGTATAAAGATAGACAAACTAGGGTATCCTATTGGGTCCCATCAAAATTAACCTATGCAGATCATTATGATTAATTAGAACATGAGTAGGTAAAAAGAAGTGATCAAGGGCACAACTTGCCTGGGCCTTGAGATCCAGGTACCAGGATGATTCTTCAGGTGACTCGTGACCTCACTGCTAGTCGTAGCAATACAAACATACATGGTATAGGCAAGATTAACATTACACCAAACATATATGCAAAATACATATTAATAATCTACATATTAAAATAAGATCACAGGAAAAAGAATTATTAATTTTGGAGTTGTAGAATTCAAGTTATGAGTTTCCTAAGGTTTAATGTGATTAAAATATGGTTAAATGATAAATAAATTTTCTGACAGAGTTCATATCAAAACAGTGATTTTAAATGATAGAGAATATTATTACAAAATTTTAGGAATTGGAATGACTCAATTTGGAGCTAAAATGAATTTTCTATGAATTATCTAAGTTCTAGCAATTATTTTTGTATTAAAAATCTAATTTCCAATTCATTTAATCATTTTATTACTACACAGGACTGGGCCTCAATTATAAGAAAGGTCAGGGGGCTCGGGGTAAGTTTCCTGAGACACAGCAAACCCACCCGAGGGGACGGCGGGTTGATTTGACTAAAGCCCGAGGGCTCTTTTGCAAGACAGCAAGCCGAAGGGGTATCGGCCCATGTCAGCCATCCGATCAAAATCTGGCGGCCCAGATTAAATCGAGCCGACACCGAAACGGTACGCGCCCAGAGCCGTCGGATCCAGATCTAACGGTCACGACTTTAAAACTACGTGATCCCATCCCGAACGTCCATCCACAATCGGACGGCTGCGATCAAACCGAGCGAAGGGGTATCCTTACGATCTAATCTCGACCGTTCGTGGCTGATCCAACGGCCGAGGCGTTTCCCCCCCACCAACGACGGCCGGCCACGGAGGAGCTGAGGTCCGCGGCGGCGCGCCATAGCCGGAGTTCCCCAACTTCGCGCCCAGACGCTAAATTCTCGATTCCTCGGTGCTACACATAGAGGAGGTTAAGGGGAATCCGATGGTGGGCTTTTTACCTTGGTTTGATGCGGCGTCGACTCTGCCCACGGAAGAAGGCGGACGCCCGACGGTGCCCCAGCTCCGACGAGCGATTCACGGAGCCCCAGCGCACCAACAGGCACGGGACGGCCACCAACACGCGCGGTGAACGCAGGCGATCCCCCACGACTACAAGATGGATCCCCGGGCGTGGTCAAGGAGGGGAGTCATCGGTGGCGGCGGATCCTTGTCTCTCTCACACTCCGCTTCTCTCAACGGAGGCCGGTGCTTGCGACCAGGGAATCCCGGGCGGTCTACTTATATGCGGCAAAGGGTGTCCGAGGGAGCAGGGCCGTTGAGCCAGCTCGGTCAATCACCGGGGACATCGCGGCGATGGTTGCGCGCGATTCCGGTAGGGAGGACGAGTCCGACCGCAAGGGCCCACGAGTCGGCGAGGCGAGTAGCGCGAAGGGAGGGAGCGGCTGACAGCGGGGGCCCGCGATTCAGAGAGAGGGAGAGCAGGCGAGCGCGCGAGTAAGCGACCGGTCCAGGGGACCCACTTGTCGGCGAAAGAAGGGTGCACGGCATGAGAGCAGGGAGGCTGACGGGATGGCCCCACCTGTCGGCGCCGGAATCCAGCTGGGTCAGCGCGTGGGTTAGTGGGCCGAATTGGTTCTGGCCGGCCCATGAATGCATAGTGTTCCTTTTCTTTTTATTTCCTATTTTCTTTTCCAAATTCAAATTTATATTTCTATTTTAGTTTTCAGATTTTTCAAATGTATCAATTGAAATCCAAGGGTGAATATAAACTATACTATTTTATTATTACTAATGTAAGTTTTACTCTCCTTGTTATTTATTTTATGGGATGTATAAATGGTTTCTTTTAAAAGAAAAATTCTTTTTCCATCTTTTTCTTATTTCCCAATTTCCAAACATTATGATATTTTGTTCAAATTTCTCCTACCAATTCTCAATCTAGAATTTGGGTGTTACAAATCCTACCCCCCTTAAAAATAATCTCGTCCTCGAGATTTGTAAGAAAAGGGAATACAAAAGGATTGGTTTGCAATTTAGCTTTTAATTTCTAAATCAAGGTTCTCTCTTTTTATTATTAGTAAGTGATAGGAGAGCATGGATATTATATGTATGTCCACCTAATTATGTAGGATAAAAGATGTCTTTGAAGCATAGATGGGTTTAGGTAAGAAAGTGTAGGGTAGGGAAAGACTTCATCCAAGATTTGTGGATCTTGACTCATCTTGGTGATTTAGCTTGATCTTTGAAGGCTTGGGTTGGTGTTCATCCTCCCTTGATGAAGTTGATCATCTTCTTTGGTCTTATCTCATTGATTAGGAGTTAGTGCATATTATTGGCTGGGGAATATGGTTAATATAGGTATGGATGAGATAGACTACATGATGTAGGTCAAAAGTCTGTTTGATGTTAGGTGGTGGTTGATAGATTATGCAATCCATTAAGACTCTATTGATTGGGTAAGTTATGTAACTTGTTATATAGATCGAGTTGTTGTGTATGGCCAGGTTGATATAAGTCTCCAAATTAGGTTTAAGTAAATTAGGAGTATGGTCTTATTATTTATTTTTTTTTTCTACCAGCATTAAGTAACTCACACTAGATTAGACCATATTAAATTAGATATGATCTAGATTAGACTAGTTTAGGTTAGATAGGTCCAACAGGGTAGAATATGTTAGGATGTTTTGAGATTAGTTAGATATGTTATGATAAGATGAAGTCTCTCGCTAGTTTATAATTGAGAGGTTATGCAACTATCAGATGGTTAAGGTAGTTGCATATGGTCAAGTTGATCTGTCATTCTTAATCTAGTGCAGGGTGAACTAAGTTAAGTCCTGTTCTATGGGGGTAGAGTCTATACTATTTTATCAGTATTATCTAACATGTTTGATAAGTCACTTTAGATTTGATCAGATCTAGGTCAGATTGGTGTGACTTGTTTGACTAGATAAGATCTAATTAATTTGCATTAAATCATGGTTGTTAAACTAGGGTGGATAAGTATGTTTATTAGGATAAGATGGATCCATAAAGATAAGATAGAATCTTTCGAGGTCGGTTAGGTCTATTAAGATGAGATAAAATCTTTCCAAGATAAGATGGGTATCTTTTAAGATGAGATAGATCTATTAAGATAAGGGAGAATCTTTTAAGATAAGATGAATTGATTAGAATGAGGTCTTTTAGGATAAGATAAATCTCTTAAGCTAGATATGTTCCAATGGGAATAATTTAGGTTGTCTAGTTATTTTATAATTATATTTTTATACCTATGTGTATATGCAGATGCAATTGTGGACATTACCCCACAACCCATCACACTCAATCAAAGATCCAAATCAAACAAATATCATAAGAACAAGCATTCAAGAGCATAGATACTAAAAGAAATAGTTTTGTTTTTGTTCCTAAGATTAGGTCTCCTATTCCTAAAGTTCACTTTAAGCACAGGATTTCATAGTGTGAAATCCACATTTGTCTTTAGAATGGAAGGGTAAGAATAATCAGAGTAAGCGGAAATAGATGAGCAAAAGATTAAGATAAGCTTAGAAAAGAATCAGAATAGCAGAGGTAAGTAGACAATGGTTGTCCAGTTTTATCTAGGTTTCGTCCTACAGTCAACATTCCTCTGATACCACTTCTGTAACACCCGGATTTTAGGGGTCCAAAACCCGGGGTTAACATAAACACCAGGTATGCTGGGACCAAGTCTCAAACATATGATGTATAGTGGCACAGGATCGAATGTCACATCTTTATATATAACAGGTGTTCTATACAAAATAAATAGTTACATTATAAGGAGACAACGGTCCAGCAACCCAAAGTTGACTGGGAGACGACGACCTAGACCTCTCACGAACTCATCGCAGCATCCTCCATGAGCATCATCCTGCAGTACCTGTTCTTGACCTGTGGTGTATGTGAGACAGCAAGAGTGAGCTCACATACGTTCATCGCTCAACAAGTTGTGGGGAATAATGTGCATGAACTCGCCAAAGGTGGGAGCTCACGTGAAGTGTAAGGCTTACCAAAGAAGATGGTTAGAGCTGAGCATTGCTTTTAAAGTTGGTCAAAATTTTATTAGCAGTTACTAAGTATAAGTAAATACCAAACCCAATTAAGTAATAGAACAATAGTATCAACAACTTCACCTGCAATGCAATGCATATGACAAATTGAGTTTAAGTTCCATAATTTAATCATGTGAGGGTCCGAGCTGCTCATGACCGTGAGCACGGCTAGTATACCAGTTTTACACTCTGCAGAGGTTGCGCATCTTTACCCACAAGCCGTGTTACCCATCTGCCAAGGGGTCATGAATCCCATTCACCTCTACCAAGGAAGCGAGGCAGGGTAACACTACGAGGCCTTTACAAAGTTCCACTAGCTTCCGAAAACCCGCTACAGTTTATAGGAAGATCCAGTACAGGAATCCCTTGCAGGACCGCCATCGCAGCAAAATCCTCCCGAGGGCACTTCCCGCACTGACCTCTCCCCTACTGCCCTTGCCCCTTTCGGGTAAGGTAGTCTTCCACTAGCTTTCCTAATTAATCAGCCAAGGGCATCCCATACTACCCTTGTGGTAGCACTGTTTTCCCGGGTGGTCGCTCCATGTTCCAATTAACATAATGATCTCAACATGAACCATAAATAACAACTGATAACAAAAGTATAATCATGAATAGTAAGGTGTATCTCCATACCCAAAACCACATATAGCACTAGCAAGTACTACCCAGAAAGATCAGTGGTAAACAAGGTATAAAGATAGACAAACTAGGGTATCCTATTGGGTCCCATCAAAATTAACCTATGCAGATCATTATGATTAATTAGAACATGAGTAGGTAAAAAGAAGTGATCAAGGGCACAACTTGCCTGGGCCTTGAGATCCAGGTACCAGGATGATTCTTCAGGTGACTCGTGACCTCACTGCTAGTCGTAGCAATACAAACATACATGGTATAGGCAAGATTAACATTACACCAAACATATATGCAAAATACATATTAATAATCTACATATTAAAATAAGATCACAGGAAAAAGAATTATTAATTTTGGAGTTGTAGAATTCAAGTTATGAGTTTCCTAAGGTTTAATGTGATTAAAATATGGTTAAATGATAAATAAATTTTCTGACAGAGTTCATATCAAAACAGTGATTTTAAATGATAGAGAATATTATTACAAAATTTTAGGAATTGGAATGACTCAATTTGGAGCTAAAATGAATTTTCTATGAATTATCTAAGTTCTAGCAATTATTTTTGTATTAAAAATCTAATTTCCAATTCATTTAATCATTTTATTACTACACAGGACTGGGCCTCAATTATAAGAAAGGTCAGGGGGCTCGGGGTAAGTTTCCTGAGACACAGCAAACCCACCCGAGGGGACGGCGGGTTGATTTGACTAAAGCCCGAGGGCTCTTTTGCAAGACAGCAAGCCGAAGGGGTATCGGCCCATGTCAGCCATCCGATCAAAATCTGGCGGCCCAGATTAAATCGAGCCGACACCGAAACGGTACGCGCCCAGAGCCGTCGGATCCAGATCTAACGGTCACGACTTTAAAACTACGTGATCCCATCCCGAACGTCCATCCACAATCGGACGGCTGCGATCAAACCGAGCGAAGGGGTATCCTTACGATCTAATCTCGACCGTTCGTGGCTGATCCAACGGCCGAGGCGTTTCCCCCCCACCAACGACGGCCGGCCACGGAGGAGCTGAGGTCCGCGGCGGCGCGCCATAGCCGGAGTTCCCCAACTTCGCGCCCAGACGCTAAATTCTCGATTCCTCGGTGCTACACATAGAGGAGGTTAAGGGGAATCCGATGGTGGGCTTTTTACCTTGGTTTGATGCGGCGTCGACTCTGCCCACGGAAGAAGGCGGACGCCCGACGGTGCCCCAGCTCCGACGAGCGATTCACGGAGCCCCAGCGCACCAACAGGCACGGGACGGCCACCAACACGCGCGGTGAACGCAGGCGATCCCCCACGACTACAAGATGGATCCCCGGGCGTGGTCAAGGAGGGGAGTCATCGGTGGCGGCGGATCCTTGTCTCTCTCACACTCCGCTTCTCTCAACGGAGGCCGGTGCTTGCGACCAGGGAATCCCGGGCGGTCTACTTATATGCGGCAAAGGGTGTCCGAGGGAGCAGGGCCGTTGAGCCAGCTCGGTCAATCACCGGGGACATCGCGGCGATGGTTGCGCGCGATTCCGGTAGGGAGGACGAGTCCGACCGCAAGGGCCCACGAGTCGGCGAGGCGAGTAGCGCGAAGGGAGGGAGCGGCTGACAGCGGGGGCCCGCGATTCAGAGAGAGGGAGAGCAGGCGAGCGCGCGAGTAAGCGACCGGTCCAGGGGACCCACTTGTCGGCGAAAGAAGGGTGCACGGCATGAGAGCAGGGAGGCTGACGGGATGGCCCCACCTGTCGGCGCCGGAATCCAGCTGGGTCAGCGCGTGGGTTAGTGGGCCGAATTGGTTCTGGCCGGCCCATGAATGCATAGTGTTCCTTTTCTTTTTATTTCCTATTTTCTTTTCCAAATTCAAATTTATATTTCTATTTTAGTTTTCAGATTTTTCAAATGTATCAATTGAAATCCAAGGGTGAATATAAACTATACTATTTTATTATTACTAATGTAAGTTTTACTCTCCTTGTTATTTATTTTATGGGATGTATAAATGGTTTCTTTTAAAAGAAAAATTCTTTTTCCATCTTTTTCTTATTTCCCAATTTCCAAACATTATGATATTTTGTTCAAATTTCTCCTACCAATTCTCAATCTAGAATTTGGGTGTTACACGTTGGAAGTCTGCTGTCGCATGGCGCACCGGACAGTCTGGTGCGCCAGCCACGTCAGCCAGCCGTTGGGGTTCGACCATTGGAGCTCTGTCTTGTGGGGCCCCTGGGCTGTCCGGTGTTGCACCGGACATCTCCTGTAGACTGTCCGGTGCGCCAACTGCGCGTGCTCTGAACTCTGCGCGCACAGGCGCGCATTAAATGCGTTGCAGTCGACCGTTGCGCTTGAAGTAGCTGTTGCTCTGCTGGCACACCGGACAGTCCGGTGCGCCACCGGACACTGTCCGGTGCCTCACCGGACAGTCCGGTGAATTATAGCGTAGCAGCCTCCCATTTTCCCGATGGTAGCGAGTTCAGCGTCGAGTTCCCTGGTGCACCGGACAGTCCGGTGCGCCAGACCAAGGTGCCTTTGGGATTTCTTAAGCTCTCTTTGTTTGAACCCTTTCTTGGTCTTTTTATTGGTCTATTGTGAACCTTTGGCACCTGTAAAACTTATAGACTAGAGCAAACTAGTTAGTCCAATTATTTGTGTTGGGCAATTCAACCACCAAAATCTATTTAGGAAAAGGTGTAAGCCTGTTTCCCTTTCAATCTCCCCCTTTTTGGTGATTGATGCTGAAGCGTCCCCAATCCTCTGGGACTCAAATGTGATACAATTACTAGTCCCAGGAGGCTAGTAAACACATTTATACATCAGATGATACCAAATCTGCTCAAACAAGACAAACCTACAAAGGTGGCGAACAACTTTAAGAGTTGGTCCACAACTCGGGACATATCATCAGAGTGGGGCTGAAGCAGCCCGATATACGCAGCGAAGCAAATCGGCGGTCCAACAGCCATAGGCAAGGTTGGGAACAGTCGTAACTCTTACCCGATCTCCATTTTCTGAAAAACAACAAATAAGCAAGGGTGAGTACAAATGTACTCAGCAGCCCACCTTCACCCGCGGAATAGGGAAATCAGATATAACGCATGGAATATGTAGAGCTCAGGATATTTGCAGAAACAACAATATTTTATGCAGGGTTGTTTTGAAAAACATTTTGTATTTTGCAAAGCGCATCCTCTCCAAAAGGAGCAGGAAGTTTTTCAATATTAGAACAAAATCCCCTGGACTAAACCATCCAGGTATCTCAGCAGTTTCCCACTGGTTTTCATTTTCAAAAACAGCTACTGGACTTCCCGTCCACCATAGCTCACGGCTCAACCGCCGGTCCTTTTAAAAACCACTTTTCTCAAACACACCCTTTTTTTGGAAAACAAAACACTAATTGCCATACCACACCAGACTCATCCATTCCTGTGGACACAGACTATTCGAATAGGTTTTCAAACTCTGCGCAGAGGTGTACACTTTACCCACTAGTCCGGCTCTGCGATCTCATGGCCGATGAGATCCGAATCCGAATCTCTTTCTTTCCTCGCACGTCCTAACCTTAACGGTTATACCGGAAGGAGTCAGACCACCGCCATGTCCAAACTAGACAAAACATTCCCCCTCCTTATCCTCCCAGTGCTCCCCAGCCTTCATAACCCTGGGGTTGGACCGTACGAGTTCAGATTGAGTGACTGCCCACACAGTCTCGAGTGGTTGTACTTATCATGAGTACAGGTAGTGAAAGATGACAAACCGGTCCTTATAAGAGGGGACAATCCTTCTGCTAACGCCTAAACCAGCTGAGCCATCACCTTAGGCCCTCCCCTAAACCAGGGAGTCCTTGATCATCCCTACTCAAAGGTGATAAGGGTGAAAACCCTTCATCAAACACATTTTGAAAAGCATTTTCTTTTGAAAACTCACACCTTTCCTCAAATCATTTGTAACAATTATATCAGGGATTGATTGCGGCAAGCGGCTGGGTGGCCATAATAACTTGTCTCAAAATCATATTATGCATAAAGTAACAGGCTGAGGGTTGTGGTTGTAAAACATAGGTAATTTATGCATCAAAGGGATCCAGTGAGCTTGTCGTGCTTATTCAGCGAAGGGGGAAGGGGAGCTCGCGGAACTGGCTTCTGGCTCCACCGCCTGGCATAGACTTGCAGATCTGGCCTCCACGAGACGACACGAACGCTCCGATAACTATGCAACATGAACAAGCAAACATACAAACCAACAAGTATACCAACAAATATTTAGTATAGTGGTCAAAATAGCGATATATGGATGGGTAGAGTCTTGAGTAGAATCTGTGTCATGTGGTGCTGTGATATTACTGGTGATGGAGCGGAGGTGCTTACCAGGAGGGTGGACTGAAGGCGAAGCGACACTACGCGTGTAGCCGGCAGAGCGGAGTAACTGAGTGGGTGGGAGTGTTCCTTGGCTGAGGGTGTGGAGTGTGTGGAGAGGGAGAGGGTAGCTGGGTGTATTTATAGTTGGGTGTATGTGGTGTAGCACAGTGAAGTTCACTGTAGGTGAGAATAGTAACGAATGAATCGTCTGACTTAGTATGAACAGGAGAGTTATAGGCAGAATATGGGACGAGAGTATTTTGGGAGTCTTCTGGAACATGAACCATGCTTAAGGGATGACATGGTTGGATAGGGAATAATTTGATAAGAATTTAGAAACAAGAATTATTGGAATCTGAGTTTGGAAGCCTGGTTCAAAGGAATCTCAACGTTAAGCATGCTCAACTTGGAGAAACCTAGGATGGGTGACCAGATGGGAAGTTCCCTACTGGAAGGAAAATCACAGTCATCGGAGTTCGTATGACTGGAATATGGGTCTGGCTGGTCTTAGGTGGACTGGACAGCACGATGAATAGTGGCGACGGAAAAGTAATTATAGGTATCATCGATGAATAGTAACGACGATGAATAGTAATGATAAATAGCAACGATGATGAATAGTGTATGTAAATAGTAACGATGAATAGTAACGGTGAATAGTGATAGTGAATAGTTCGTATGAACGAACGATGAACGATGAATAGTGACGATGAACGAACGATGAACGATGAATAGGAACTATGAACGAATGGATGAACGATCGAATGATTGGACGAACGAACGAACGAACGATCAAATGATCGGACGAATGAACGAACGAACGAACGAATGATCAGACGAACGAACGATCGGAATTTTGGCAGCATAACGGCAGGACAAAGATTATCTAGAAGAACGATGAATAGGGACTATGAACGAACAATGAACGATGAATAGGGACTATGAACGAACGATGAACGATCGAATGATCGAATGAACGGAATTTCGGCAGCATAACGGCAAGAAAAAGATTATCTGGAAGAACGATGAATAGGGACTATGAACGAACGATGAATGATGAATAGGGACTATGAACGAACGATGAACGATCGAATGATTGAACGAACGAACGTTCGGCAGCATAACGGCAGGAAAAAGATTATTTGGACGAACGAACGGACGAACGATCGAACGATCGGACGAACGGACGAACGAACCATGAACGATCGGACGAACGATTGAACGATCGGACGAACGAACGAACAAACTAAGAACAGGGGACGAACGATCGAAGAACGATCGAACGATCCTTGTGCTAGTGTGTGCTTGTGTGGAACATGGAGTGGGTGTGTGTGGGGGGGGGAAGAGAGTTGCCATGAAATGGCTTGGGGTGGGATGAGAGGAGGCCCTTGCCCCTCTATTTATAGCCATGGTGGGGGATTAGGGGGAGGGATGAGACGATTAAGGGGAGGATGAGAGGATTAGTGGAGATTAGCATGTATTTGTCTTGTATAAGTGAGGTTAGCTTGTAGAGCTTACCGTATGATACTGGAGGCATACGTATACGTATGGGCATGAGGAAAGTTATGAAGAAAATATTTGTAGGGACTTGAAAAATGATTCTGAAGGTATTTCTCAAGAGGAAAATACCTAGAGAATTATCGGTGGAATATTTGGGCAGTATTTCTGGAAAGAACTTGAAGGGGATCACTGGGGAAATATCTGGGCAGCATTTCTGGAAAGAATTTGAGGGGGTCACTGGGGAAACATTTGTAGGATATTTTGAGGAGGATTTTTGAGAGAATATAGACCACTATACTTTATTTGCTGATATCAACTTGCAAACAAACATTTTGAAACGAAATTTGAAATTCATTTTGAATTTAGAGCAAGTTTGAGGAAATTTTAGGATTTGAATTTTTGGGATGCTACAAATCTACCCCACTTAAAATGAATCTCGTCCTCGAGATTTGGCTTAGAAGGGTTATGGGTATAGCTTTACTTCAGCTACATATCTTCACTTTGTAGACTCTTCGAGGAGATGGAGCTTCAACAAAATCTGGCCTTTGAGGAGCATCCGGTTGTTGATTGCAAACGTTGATTCTGGCTACTCAAATAATCATCTTCAGGCCTCTAGGTTTCGCTTGGCAGCTAGCTTATTGAAGAAGCATCGATGCCAACACACAAACCTTCCTCTTGCGAACTTCCACATGGATTCCTTCCTTGATTGGTCTTCTGGTGCTTCATCAACAAAACTTGGGTGACCACTTCTCATCCAGAAACTTATATGCTTTGATGATCTGGTCCTCCACAAGCTTGCTACGGCCTTCTTCTTTTTCTCCATAGCAAGAACCTTACTGGAACACTACCCCACTTAAAAAGAATGAGGGTAGAACTCTTGAATCTTGGGGATTTGAACTCCTTGAAGTACCTCATAACAAGGGTGTTACGGGGCCTTCTTCTGCTGCTACTGCTTGAGCAGGCTACAGAGAGATGACTGGCACAGGGTTGATTCTGGGAGAACCTTCTTCTTATCTTCTCTTCGCTATCTTTTTTCCCCCTTTTCACTGCTCCTTTCTTTCTCTTTGCTCTTCCCACTGGAGGATTCTATCAAAGAGTATTACCATCATACAGAGGAGGAAACCAAAGATGTTGAACCATATACAACAGTCTTAAACTCAAGAATTACCAAGCATTGTGATCTTAGGGGCAAGGGAGTGGAAAATGGAGTTGCTTGCGATTTGGCAGAGGGTATTTTATCTGGTGTGTGTGCTTTGCTTGGGATGGGAATTGAGGGAGCTGGGGGGTTTATAGGCGAGCGGGAGTGCTCGGGGGGTGTGGAGTGGTAGTGATGGAGCAGGTGACACGAGGCAGCAGGTGCGACAAGGGGGAGGGGGGCCTGTTGTCGGCGACGATGGCGGTGGGTGCGCTGCAAAGGGGCATGGTCGGCGGTAGTGCGCTGCAAAGGGGGCGTGGGCGGTGGTGCTAGTGCGCATGGAGGCGGGCACGCGTGCGAGGGGCACGGGTGAGTGGTGGGGTCAATGACCCTGATGTTTGTGGTCTCTGGTTCCAAGAATCTTTGCCTCTCTGTATGGTAATAACTCCTTCTGTCCTCTTTTCCTATTTACTTTGACTCAGGGGCAGTGCTTTGATTCTCACGGTCGGTCCTTTTGACTGAGCGGCTGGACTGGTTTCTTCTGTAGCTTAATCCAGGCTTCAAGGGTAAGCTTCTCGGTATCTTCTTGGGTAAGGTGCTTTTCTCTTGAGAAGGGTTAAGATGAGAATGGAAGCATAAGGTGAGGATTAGCTCTAATTTGTGATCTATGTTTTTAGAGAAAACCTTTCTTAAAAAGAAAGAAAACACACAAGCTCAGCAATGATAAGCACAAACAAATCAAATGTTTTGAATAAGGGAAGAATAGAGTTTTTCCAAAGCACGGTCTACTCAGATTTGGGGGCTAAGCATAACTACTATTGCTTGGCTCCTGAATTGAGAGCTATGCTAAATTTAACTTATGAGCACTAACGTTAAAGCATCACATATGCACTCAAAAGGGAAGAAAACATCAAGCGTAATTCATTTTGAAATACCCTAGGGGGCCACACAATTAGAGTTTTGCAAAACACGAGTCTACACGATTACCTCTCATACATGCAGGGCTCTAGCCAAAGTGAAGAAAAACTTCACTACCCAATGCATGCAGAGGACTGGGCATACTAACTTCAGACCAGGCAATTCTCTTCTGGCAAGGCTTGCACACAATTTCATTCTGAGACATCTCCTGGATGGGTTAAGAGGGAGCTGATGTTGATGACTTCTTCTGATGGCGATTGAGATGGCAAGACGGGGTCGAACTCTTCTTCAAGCGGGACTGGCTCTTGTAGCTCCTCAGAGGGCGGCGGTGCTGGCGGGGTGCTTGCAGCTTCTTCCTTGACTTCAAGGGATGGTGTTGGAATTATCTTCATAAAGTTGACACAGGGTCCTCAATGCCTTGCGAGCGACGACTTGGCAGGTGTCTTTGAATCTGTGCCCGGCAGTAGTGACACTCCATTCCACATGGTGCGGACTGGATCCAATGTATACAGTCACGACACACTTCTCCGTGCCATGCTCGACGAATTCACGACCATCATACTCTGGCTGGCTCCTGATTCCGAGGCGGACTGTGCATGCTCTCAACAACTTGGGGAAACCATCTTTATTCTGGCAAAAGCTGGTTTGGCAACAGACCTCCATTTGACTTCTGAGAGAAGGAAAGGGGGAAAGCATTTTTGAAATGAAGGGATGAGAGCAAGAATTTTTTAAGAAAATAGTTTTGACTCAAAAACTTTTGGATCAGGCTAAGGGTTACGTCCTGCGGCCAACCTAACAGCTCTGATACCACCTGAAGCGTCCCCAATCCTCTAGGACTCAAATGTGATACAATTACTAGTCCCAGGAGGCTAGTAAACACATTTATACATCAGATGATACCAAATCTGCTCAAACGAGACAAACCTACAAAGGTGGCGAACAACTTTAAGAGTTGGTCCACAACTCGGGACATATCATCAGAGTGGGGCTGAAGCAGCCCGATATACGCAGCGAAGCAAATCGGCGGTCCAACAGCCATATGCAAGGTTGGGAACAGTCGTAACTCTTACCCGATCTCCTTTTTCTGAAAAACAACAAATAAGCAAGGGTGAGTACAAACGTACTCAGCAGCCCACCTTCACCCGCGGAATGGGGAAATCAGATATAATGCATGGAATATGTAGAGCTCAGGATATTTGCAGAAACAGCAATATTTTATGCAGGGTTGTTTTGAAAAATATTTTGTATTTTACAAAGCGCATCCTCTCCAAAATGAGCAGGAAGTTTTTCAATATTAGAACAAAATCCCCTGGACTAAACCATCCAGGTATCTCAGCAGTTTCCCACTGGTTTTCATTTTCAAAAACAGCTACTGGACTTCCCGTCCACCATAGCTCACGGCTCAACCGCCGGTCCTTTTAAAAACCACTTTTCTCAAACGCACCCTTTTTTTGGAAAACAAAACACTAATTGCCATACCACACCAGACTCATCCATTCCTGTGGACACAGACTATTCGAATAGGTTTTCAAACTCTGCGCAGAGGTGTACACTTTACCCACTAGTCCGGCTCTGCGATCTCATGGCCGATGAGATCCGAATCCGAATCTCTTTCTTTCCTCGCACGTCCTAACCTTAACGGTTATACCGGAAGGAGTCAGACCACCGCCATGTCCAAACTAGACAAAACATTCCCCCTCCTTATCCTCCCAGTGCTCCCCAGCCTTCGTAACCCTGGGGTTGGACCGTACGAGTTCAGATTGAGTGACTGCCCACACAGTCTCGAGTGGTTGTACTTATCATGAGTACAGGTAGTGAAAGATGACAAACCGGTCCTTATAAGAGGGGACAATCCTTCTGCTAACGCCTAAACCAGCTGAGCCATCACCTTAGGCCCTCCCCTAAACCAGGGAGTCCTTGATCATCCCTACTCAAAGGTGATAAGGGTGAAAACCCTTCATCAAACACATTTTGAAAAGCATTTTCTTTTGAAAACTCACACCTTTCCTCAAATCATTTGTAACAATTATATCAGGGATTGATTGCGGCAAGCGGCTGGGTGGCCATAATAACTTGTCTCAAAATCATATTATGCATAAAGTAACAGGCTGAGGGTTGTGGTTGTAAAACGTAGGTAATTTATGCATCAAAGGGATCCAGTGAGCTTGTCGTGCTTATTCGGCGAAGGGGGAAGGGGAGCTCGCGGAACTGGCTTCTAGCTCCACCGCCTGGCGTAGACTTGCAGATCTGGCCTCCACGAGACGACACGAACGCTCCGATAACTATGCAACATGAACAAGCAAACATACAAACCAACAAGTATACCAACAAATATTTAGTATAGTGGTCAAAATAGCGATATATGGATGGGTAGAGTCTTGAGTAGAATCTGTGTCATGTGGTGCTGTGATATTACTGGTGATGGAGCGGAGGTGCTTACCAGGAGGGTGGACTGAAGGCGAAGCGACACTACGCGTGTAGCCGGCAGAGCGGAGTAACTGAGTGGGTGGGAGTTTTCCTTGGCTGAGGGTGTGGAGTGTGTGGAGAGGGAGAGGATAGCTGGGTGTATTTATAGCTGGGTGTATGTGGTGTAACACAGTGAAGTTCACTGTACATGAGAATAGTGACGAATGAATCGTCTGACTTAGTATGAACAGGAGAGTTATAGGCAGAATATGGGACGAGAGTATTTTGGGAGTCTTCTGGAACATGAACCATGCTTAAGGGATGACATGGTTGGATAGGGAATAATTTGATAAGAATTTAGAAACAAGAATTACTGGAATCTGAGTTTGGAAGCCTGGTTCAAAGGAATCTCAAAGTTAAGCATGCTCAACTTGGAGAAACCAAGGATGGGTGACCAGATGGGAAGTTCCCTACTGGAAGGAAAATCACAATCATCGGAGTTCGTATGACTGGAATATGGGTCTGGCTGGTCTTAGGTGGACTGGACAGCATGATGGATGAATAGTCGAATTTTGGGATGACTAGATGACCGATGAATAGTAACGATGATTAGTAACGATGAATAGTGGCGACGGAAAAGTAATTATAGGTATCATCGATGAATAGTAACGACAATGAATAATAATGGTAAATAGTAACGATGATGAATAGTGTATGTGAATAGTAACGATGAATAGTAACGGTGAATAGTAATGGTGAATAGTGATAGTGAATAGTTCGTATGAACGAACGATGAACGATGAATAGTGCCGATGAACGAACGATGAACGATGAATAGGAACTATGAACGAATGGACGAACGATCGAATGATCAGACGAACGAACGATCAAATGATCGGACGAATGAACGAACGAACGATCGAATGATCGAACGAACGAACGATCAGAATTTTGGCAGCATAACGGCAGGACAAAGATTATCTAGAAGAACGATGAATAGGGACTATGAACGAACAATGAACGATGAATAGGGACTATGAACGAACGATGAACGATCGAATGATCGAACGAACGAACGATCGGAATTTCGGCAGCATAACGGCAGGAAAAAGATTATCTGGAAGAACGATGAATAGGGACTATGAACGAACGATGAACGATGAATAGGGACTATGAACGAATGATGAACGATCGAATGATCGAACGAACGATTGGAATTTCGGTAGCATAACGGCAGGAAAAAGATTATTTGGACGAACGAACGGACGAACGATCGAACGATCGGACGAACGGACGAACGAACCATGAACGATCGGACGAACGATCGAACGATCGGACGAACGAACGAACAAACTAAGAACAGGGGGACGAACGATCGAAGAACGATCGAACGATCCTTGTGCTAGTGTGTGCTTGTGTGGAACATGGAGTGGGTGTGTGTGGGGGGGAAGAGAGTTGCGATGAAATGGCTTGGGGTGGGATGAGAGGAGGCCCTTGCCCCTCTATTTATAGCCATGGTGGGGGGATTAGGGGGAGGGATGAGAGGATTAGGGGGAGGATGAGAGGATTAGTGGAGATTAGCATGTATTTGTCTTGTATAAGTGAGGTTAGCTTGTAGAGCTTACCGTATGATACTGGAGGCATACGTATACGTATGGGCATGAGGAAAGTTATGAAGAAAATATTTGTAGGGACTTGAAAAATGATTCTGAAGGTATTTCTCAAGAGGAAAATACCTGGAGAATTATCGGTGGAATATTTGGGCAGTATTTCTGGAAAGAACTTGAAGGGGATCACTGGGGAAATATCTGGGCAGCATTTATGGAAAGAATTTGAGGGGGTCACTGGGGAAACATTTGTAGGATATTTTGAGGAGGATTTTGGAGAGAATATAGACCACTATACTTTATTTGCTGATATCAATTTGCAAACAAACATTTTGAAACGAAATTTGAAATTCATTTTGAATTTAGAGCAAGTTTGAGGAAATTTCAGGATTTGAATTTTTGGGATGCTACAGATGCCAACACAAACCAAAGCAAATATAGAAGTGCAGAAATGAACTAGTTTGCATAATGTAAGTGCAAAGGTTGCTTGGAATGAAACCAATAAATATAACTTACTAGATGCGCATGGATGTCTTTTCTTCTTATTAACATTTTGGACCACGCTTGCACCACAAGTTTTGTTTTGCAAAATGTTTTGGAAATTCTTTTCAAAGTTCTTTTGCAAATAGTCAAAGGTAAATGAATAAGATTTTGAGAAGCATTTTCAAGTTTTGAAATTTTCTCCCCTGTTTCAAATGCTTTTCCTTTGACTAGACAAAACTCCCCCTTAATGAAAACCTCCTCTTAGTGTTCAAGAGGGTTTTAGATATTAATTTTGAAGAGGGTATTCGAATTTGAAATTGTATCAAAATAAGATACCAATTGTAAAAACTTCACCAATTAATAGACTCCTTACCAAATAAAAGACTATAATTTTGAAATTGGTGGTGGTGCGGTCCTTTTGCTTTGGGCTAATACTCTCTCCCCCTTTGGCATGAATCGCCAAAAACGGATATTTGAGTGAAATATAAGCCCTTTTTGAGCTACTCTCTCCCCCTTTGGACGGAAGTAAAGGAGTGAAGATTATACCAAAGTTGGAGAGTTGTGCGGAAAGACAGCGAAGGATGAATGATTCGATGGAGCAGAGTGGAAGCCTTGTCTTCGCCGAAGACTCCTTTTCCCTTTCAATCTATGACTTAGCATAAAATGGACTTGAAAGAACACATTAGTCATAGCACATGAAAGAGATGATCAAAGGTATACATATGAGCTATGTGTGCAAAACATCAATAAAAGTTTCTAGAATCAAGAATATTTAGCTCATGCCTAAGTTTGGTAAAGGTTTGTTCATCCAATGGCTTGGTAAAGATATCGGCTAATTGTTCTTTGGTGCTAACATATGCAATCTCGATATCCCCCTTTTGTTGTTGATCCCTTAGAAAATGATACCGAATGGCTATGTGTTTAGTGCGGCTATGCTCAACGGGATTATCCGCCATGCGGATCGCACTCTCATTATCACATAGAAGAGGAACTTTGGTTATTTTGTAACCATAGTCCCTAAGGGTTTGCCTCATCCAAAGCAATTACGCGCAACAATGCATGCGGCAATATACTCGGCTTCAGCGGTTGAAAGAGCCACAGAATTTTGCTTCTTTGAAGCCCAAGACACCAGAGACCTTCCCAAGAACTGGCAAGTCCCCGATGTGCTCTTTCTATTGATTTTGCACCCTGCCCAATCGGCATCGGAATAACCAATTAAATCAAATGTGGATCCCCTGGGGTACCAAAGGCCAAACTTAGGAGTATAAACTAAATATCTCAAGATTCGTTTTATGGCCCTAAGGTGAGCTTCCTTAGGATCGGCTTGGAATCTTGCACACATGCATACGGAAAGCATAATATCCGATCGTGAAGCACATAAATAAAGTAAAGACCCTATCATCGACCGGTATACCTTTTGATCTACGGATTTACCTCCCGTGTCGAGGTCGAGATGCCCATTTGTTCCCATGGGTGTCTTGATGGGCTTGGCGTCCTTCATCCCAAACTTGGTTAGAATGTCTTGAATGTACTTTGTTTGGCTAATGAAGGTGCCCTCTTGGAGTTGCTTGAGTTGGAATCCTAGAAGATACTTCAACTCCCCCATCATTGACATCTCGAATTTCTGTGTCATGATCCTACTAAATTCCTCACATGTAGATTCGTTAGAAGACCCAAATATAATATCATCAACATAAATTTGGCATACAAACAAATCATTTGCAAGTGTTTTAGTAAATAAAGTAGGATCAACTTTTCCGACTTTGAAGCCATTAGCAATAAGAAAATCTCTTAGGCATTCATACCATGCTCTTGGGGCTTGCTTGAGCCCATAAAGCGCCTTAGAGAGTCTATAAACATGATTAGGATATTATCTTCAAAGCCGGGAGGTTGCTCAACATAGACCTCTTCCTTGATTGGTCCATTGAGGAAGGCACTTTTCACGTCCATTTGATAGAGCTTGAAGCCATGGTAAGTAGCATAGGCAAGTAAAATGTGAATTGATTCAAGCCTAGCTACGGGTGCATAGGTTTCACAGAAATCCAAACTTTCGACTTGTGAGTATCCCTTGGCCACAAGTCGGGCTTTGTTCCTTGTCACCACACCATGCTCATCTTGTTTGTTGCGAAAGACCCACTTGGTTCCTATAACATTTTGGTTAGGACGCGGAACTAAATGTCATACCTCATTCCTTGTGAAGTTGTTGAGCTCCTCTTGCATCACCATCACCCAATCCGAATCTTGAAGTGCTTCCTCTACCCTGTGTGGCTCAATAGAGGAAACAAAAGAGTAATGCTCACAAAAATGTGCAACACGAGATCTAGTGGTTACCCCCTTATGAATGTCGCCGAGGATGGTGTTCACGGGGTGATCTCGTTGGATTGCTTGGTGGACTCTTGGGTGTGGCGGCCTTGCAACTTGCTCATCCTCCTTGTCTTGATCAATTGCATCTCCCCCTTGATCATTGTCGTCGTCTTGAGGTGGCTCATCTTCTTGATCTTTCTCTTCATCGTCTTGAGTCTCATCCTCATCTTGAGTTGGTGGAGATGCTTGCATGGAGGAGGATGGTTGACCTTGTGCTTGAATGGGCTCTTCGGATTCCTTAGGACACACATCCCCAATGGACATGTTCCTTAGCGCGATGCACGGAGCCTCTTCATCATCTAATTCATCAAGATCAACTTGCTCTACTTGAGAGCCGTTAGTCTCATCAAACACAATGTCACAAGAAACTTCAACTAGTCTAGTGGACTTGTTAAAGACTCTATATGCCCTTGTGTTTGAATCATATCCTAGTAAAAAACCTTCTACAGCCTTAGGAGCAAATTTGGACTTTCTACCTCTTTTAACAAGTATAAAACATTTGCTACCAAAGACTCTAAAATATGAAACATTGGGCTTTTTACCGGTGAGGAGTTCATAAGATGTCTTCTTGAGGATTCGGTGTAGATATAACCGGTTGATGGCGTAGCAAGCGGTGTTGACCGCCTCGGCCCAAAACCGATCAGAAGTCTTGTATTCATCAAGCATGGTCCTCGCCATATCTAATAGAGTTCTATTCTTCCTCTCCACTACACCATTTTGTTGTGGCATGTAGGGAGAAGAGAACTCATGCTTGATGCCCTCCTCCTCAAGGAAGCCTTCTATTTGAGAATTCTTGAACTCCGTCCCATTATCGCTTTTAATTTTCTTGATCCTCAAGCCAAACTCATTTTGAGCTCGTCTCAAGAATCCCTTTAAAGTCTCTTGGATTGGAGATTTTTCCTGTAAAAAGAATACCCAAGTGAAGCGAGAATAGTCATCCACAATAACAAGACAGTACTTACTCCCGCCGATGCTTATTTAAGCGATCGGGCTGAATAGGTCCATGTGGAGGAGCTCAAGTGGCCTGTCAGTCGTCAAGATGTTCTTATGTGGATGATGAGCGCCAACTTGCTTCCCTGCTTGGCATGCGCTACAGATCCTGTCTTTCTCAAAATGCACATTTGTTAGTCCCAAAATGTGCTCTCCCTTTAGAAGCTTGTGAAGATTCTTCATTCCAACATGGGCTAGTCGGCGATGCTAGAGCTAACCCATGTTAGTCTTAGCAATCAAGCAAGTGTCGAGTTCAGCTCTATTGAAATCAACTAAGTATAGTTGACCCTCTAACACTCCCTTAAAAGCTACTGAATCATCACTTCTTCTAAAGACAGTAAGACCAGTATCTGTGAAAAGATAGTTGTAGCCCATTTTACATAATTGAGATACGAAAAGCAAATTGTAATCTAAAGAGTCTACAAGAAAAACATTGGAAATAGAATGGTTAGGAGATATAGCTATTTTACCCAAACCTTTGACCAAACCTTGGTTTCCATCCCCGAATGTGATAGCTCGTTGGGGATCTTGGTTTTTCTCATAGGAGGAGAACATCTTCTTCTCCCCTGTCATGTGGTTTGTGCACCCGCTATCGATGATCCAACTTGTGCCCCCGGATGCATAAACCTACAAAACAAGTTTAGTTCTTGATTTTAGGTACCCAAACAGTTTTGGGTCCTTTGACATTAGATACAAGAACTTTGGGTACCCAAACACAAGTCTTTGCTCCCTTGTGTTTGTCCCCAACATATTTGGCAACTACTTTGCCGGATTTGTTAGTCAAAACATATGATGCATCAAAAGTTTTAAATGAAATGCTAGGTTCATTTGATGCACTAGGAGCTTTCTTCTTAGGCAATTTAGCACGAGTTGATTGCCTAGAACTAGATGTCTCACCCTTATACATAAAAGCATAATTAGGGCTAGAGTGAGACTTTCTAGAATGAATTCTCCTAATCTTATGCTCGGATAACCGGCAGGGTACAAAATGTAACCCTCATTATCCTGAGGCATGGGAGCCTTGCCCTTAACAAAGTTAGATAATTTTTTAGGAGGGGCATTAAGTTTGACATTGTCTCCCTTTTGGAAGCCAATGCCGTCCTTGATGACAGGGCGTCTCCCACTACAAAGCATACTACGAGCAAATTTAAATTTTTCATTTTCTAGTTCATGCTCGGCAATTTTAGCATCTAATTTTGCTATATGATCATTTTGTTGTTTAATTAAATCCATGTGATCATGAATAGCATCAATGTCAACATCTCTACATCTAGTGCAAATAGAAACATGCTCAACGGTAGATGTAGAGGGTTTGCAAGTTTTTAGTTCAACAATCTTAGCATGTAAAATGTCATTTTCACTTCTAAGATCAGAAATGGACGCATTGCAAACATCTAAGTCTTTAGCCTTAGCAATCAATTTTTCATTTTCAAATCTAAGGCTAGCAAGAGAGGCATTTAATTTTTCAATCTTAGCAATAGAAATAGCATGATCATTTCTAAGATTGGCATATGAATCATCACAAGCATTTGAATCAACATTAGCAATTAATCTAGCATTTTCATTTCTAAGGTTGGCAATCAAATCATGACAAGTGCTTAGCTCACTAGTTAGTTTTTCACATTTTTCTATTTCTAGAGCATAAGCATTCTTAACCTTAACATGCTTCTTATTTTCCTTAATTAGGAAGTCCTCTTGGCTATCCAAGAGTTCATCCTTATCATGAATAGCGCTAATCAATTCATTTAACTTTTCTTTTTGTTCCATGTTAAGGTTGGCAAAAAGAGTAAACAAATTATCCTCCTCATTACTAGAATTGTCTTCATCACTAGAGGATGCATATTTAGTGGAGGATTTAGATTTAACCTTCTTCCTTTTGCTGTCTTTTGCCATGAGGCACTTGTGGCCGACGTTGGGGAAGAGAAATCCCTTGTTGACGGCGATGTTGGCGGCGTCCTCGTCGGAGGAGGAGTCGGTGGTGCTCTCGTCGGAGTCCCACTCGCGGCACACATGGGCATCGCCGCCCTTCTTCTTGTGGTACCTATTCTTTTCCTTTCTTCTCCCCTTCTTGTCGTCGCCCCTGTCACTGTCACTAGAAATAGGACATTTTGCTATAAAGTGATCGGGCTTACCACACTTGTAGCAAACCTTTTTGGAGCGGGGCTTGTAGTCCTTCCCCCTCCTTTGCTTGAGGATTTGTCGAAAGCTTTTGATGATTAAAGCCATCTCCTCATTGTCGAGATTTGAGGCGTTGATGGGGAGCCTACTTGGTGTAGACTCTTCCTTCTTCTCCTCCGTTGCCTTGAATGCGACGGGTTGTGCTTCGGGCGTGGAGGAGGTGCCTTGCTCGATGATTATCTTTGAGCCTTTAATCATTAGCTCAAAGCTCACAAATTTCCCTATAACCTCCTCGGGAGACATTAGCTTGTATCTAGGATCACCTCGAATTAATTGAACTTGTGTAGGGTTAAGAAAAACGAGGGATCTAAGAATAACCTTGACCATCTCATGGTCATCCCATTTTGTGCTCCCGAGGTTGCGCACTTGGTTCACCAAGGTCTTCAAGTGGTTGTACATAGCTTGCGGATCCTCCCCTTGGTGAAGCATGAAGCGACCGAGCTCCCCCTCGATCGTCTCCCGCTTGGTGATCTTTGTCACCTCGTCTCCTTCGTGCGCGGTCTTGAGCACGTCCCAAATTTCCTTTATGCTCTTCAACCCTTGCACCTTATTATACTCCTCTCGACTTAGAGAGGCGAGGAGTATAGTAGTGGCTTGGGAGTTGAAGTGGTGGATTTGGGCCACTTCGTCCGAGTCATAGTCTTCATCCCCTACGGATGGTACCTGTACACCAAACTCAAAAACCTTCCAAATGCTTGTGTGGAGTGAGGTTAGATGATGCCTCATTTTGTCACTCCACATATTATAATCTTCACCGTCAAAAACCGGTGGTTTGCCTAATGGAACAGAGAGTAAAGGAGTACGCTTTGAAATACGAGGGTAGCGTAGGGGAATCTTACTATACTTCTTGCGCTCATGGCGCTTAGAAGTAATGGAT
The DNA here is from genome assembly GCA_029449295.1 of Zea luxurians. Classification (NCBI taxonomy): domain Eukaryota; kingdom Viridiplantae; phylum Streptophyta; class Magnoliopsida; order Poales; family Poaceae; genus Zea; species Zea luxurians. The sequence continues at coordinate 7,822,892 of JAOPSE010000026.1, read as the reverse complement.
GGCGCGTCGGAGCCGGAGGTAGATGGCGATGAAGAATCGGTCTCGTAGTAGACCACCTTCCTCATCTTCTTTTTCTTGTCGCCACTCCGATGCGACTTGTGGGAAGAGGATTCCTTATCCTTCCCTTTGTTGCGGGACTCTCCCGATGGAGCCTTCCCATGGCTTGTAGCGGGCTTGTCGTCGGTCACCATCTCCTTCTTGGCGTGATCTCCCGACATCACTTCGAGCGGTTAGGCTCTAATGAAGCACCGGGCTTTGATACCAATTGAAAGTCGCCTAGAGGGGGGGTGAATAGGGCGAAACTGAAATTTACAAAGTTAATCACAACTACAAGTCGGGTTAGCGTTAGAAATATAAGCGAGTCCGAGAGAGAGGGTGGAAAACAAATCGCAAGCAAATAAAAAGTGAGACACAAGGATTTGTTTTACCGAGATTCGGTTCTTGCAAACCTACTCCCCGTTAAGGTGGTCACAAAGACCGGGTCTCTTTCAACCCTTTCCCTCTCTCAAACAGTCACTTAGACCGAGTGAGCTTCTCTTCTCAATCACACGGGACACTAAGTCCCCGCAAGGACCACCACACAATTGGTGTCTCTTGCCTCGGTTACAAGTGAGTGATTCACAAGAAAGAATGAGAAAGAAAAGAAGCAATCCAAGCGCAAGAGCTCAAATGAACACAAGTCACTCTCTCACTAGTCACTATTGATTGGAATGGAACTAGAGACTTGGGAGAGGATTTGATCTCTTTGGTGTGTCTTGTATTGAATGCTATAGCTCTTGTAATGTGTAGAATGTTGGAAACTTGGATGCCATTGAATGTGGGGTGGTTGGGGTATTTATAGCCCCAACCACCAAAATGTGGTCGTTGGAAGTCTGCTGTCGCATGGCGCACCGGACAGTCCGGTGCGCCAGCCACGTCAGTCAGCCGTTGGGGTTCGACCGTTGGAGCTCTGTCTTGTGGGGCCTCTGGGATGTCCGGTGGTGCACCAGACATCTCCTGTAGACTGTCCGGTGCGCCAACTGCGCGTGCTCTGACTTCTACACGCGCAGGCGCGCATTTAATGCGTTGCAGTCGACCGTTGCGCTTGAAGTAGCCGTTGCTCTGCTGGCACACCGGACAGTCCGGTGCGCCACCGGACACTGTCTGGTGCCTCACCGGACAGTCTGGTGAATTATAGCGGAGCAGCCTCCCATTTTCCCGAAGGTAGCGAGTTCAGCGTCGAGTTCCCTAGTGCACCGGACACTGTCCGGTGGCACACCGGACAGTCCGGTGCGCCAGACCAGGGTGCCGTTGGGATTTCTTAAGCTCTCTTTGTTTGAACCCTTTCTTGGTCTTTTTACTGGTCTATTGTGAACCTTTAGCACCTGTAAAACTTATAGACTAGAGCAAACTAGTTAGTCCAATTATTTGTGTTGGGCAATTCAACCACCAAAATCTATTTAGGAAAAGGTGTAAGCCTGTTTCCCTTTCAGTTTACATTCTGAAAAGGCTCCTGGCCCGAACAGTTTCATAGGGCTTTTCTAAGTGTTGTTTCGAGTTGGTCAGAGAAGACCTAACTGAAAGGGAAATAGGGTTTAACCTTTTCCTATAAATAATTTTGGTGGTTGAATGCCCAACGCAAATAATTGGACTAACTAGTTTGCTCTAGATTATATATTCTACAGGTGCCAAAGGTTCAACACAAACCAATAAAAAGATCAAGTTAGGGTTCAAAAAGAAAGGAGCAAAACAAACCGAAGAGAACCCTGTTCTGGTGCACCAGACTATCCGGTGTGCCACCGGACAGTGTCCGGTGCCCAGGGCCGTACGACTTCAAACTTGCCACCTTCGGGTTTTAGAAGAGCCGCTCCGCTATAATTCATCGGACTGTTCGGTGTGCCACTGGACTGTCCGGTGTACCAGTGGAGCAACGGCTCCAGCGCAACGGTCGACTGCAACGGACACCTACAAAAGTACTACAGTGCACGGACAGTTCGCGCAGAGTCAGAGCAGCCGCCAAAGGCGCACCGGACAGTGAACAGTGACTGTCCGGTGCAGCACCGGACTATCCGGTGCCACATGAAGATAAAGCTCCAACGGTCGAAACCGTCAGAACCCTAACGGTTGGGTGACGTGGCTGGCGCACCAGACACTGTCCGGTGCGCCCATCGATAGCAGCCTACCCCAACGGTTGAATTGGTGGTTGGGGGCTATAAATACCCCACAACCACCTCCACTCCAACCATCCAAGTATTCACAACAGTGCATTCAATACAAGAGCAATACACTACACACCAAGACACAAATCAAAGCCTCCGATAAAATCAAAGTCCACAATTCAACTTTAGTATTTTAGGACTTGTGAGAAGATCGTCTTGTGTTTCCTTGTTTCTTGGTTGGCTTTCTTCTTTCTCTCATTCTTACTCTCAAAGCCTTGTAAGCGAAGCAAGAGACACCAATTGTGTGGTGGTCCTTGCGGGGTCTAAGTGACCCGGGAAATCAAGGAAGAAAGCTCATTCGGTCTAAGTGACCGTTTGAGAGAGGGAAAGGGTTGAAAGAGACCCGGTCTTTGTGACCACCTCAACGGGGACTAGGTTCATTGGAACCGAACCTCGGTAAAACAAATCATTGAGTCATTCACTTTATTTCCTTGGTTGATTTGTTTTTCCACTCTCTCCCGGACTTTATATTCGCTCTAACGCTAACTATGGCTTGTAGTTTGTGGATTAAGTTATAAATTTCAGATTTCGCCTATCCACCCCCTCTAGGTGACTTTCAATTGGTATCAGAGTCCGGTACTTCATTTAGAGTCTAACCACTCGAAGTGATGTCGGGAGGATTCGCTAAGAGGGAGATGGAAACGGCCACAAGCCACGGGAAGGCTCCATCAAGGGAGTCCAGCGCCAAAGGAAGGGAGGAATCACCTCCCCGCATCAAGTCGCATCGGAGTGGCGACAAGAAGAAGAAGATGAAGAAAGTGGTCTACTACGAGACCGATTCTTCGTCGCCATCCACCTCCGGCTCCGACGCACCGTCCGTCACTTCTAAGCGCCATGAGCGCAAGAAGTTTAGTAAGATTCCCTTACGCTATCCCCGCATTTCTAAACGCACTCCTTTACTTTTCGTCCCATTAGGCAAACCACCGGTTCTTGATATTGAAGATTATTGTATGTGGAGTAATAAAATGAGGCATCACCTAACCTCACTCCACACTAGCATATGGGGCATTGTTGAGTTTGGAGCGCAGGTACCATCCGTAGGGGACGAGGGCTACGACTCGGATGACATCGCCCAAATCCGGCACTTCAACTCCCAAGCCACTACTATACTCCTCGCCTCTCTATGTTGAGAGGAGTATAATAAGGTGCAAGGGTTGAAGAGTGCCAAGGAGATTTGGGATGTGCTCAAGACCGTGCATGAGGGAGATGAGGTGACCAAGATCACCAAATGGGAGACGATCGAGGGAGAGCTCGGTCGTTTCGTCCTCAACCAAGGAGAGGAGCCACAAGCTATGTACAACCGGCTCAAGACCTTGGTGAATCAAGTGCGCAACCTCGAGAGCACAAAATGGGATGACCATGAGATGGTCAAGGTTATTCTAAGATCCCTTGTTTTTCGCAATCCTACTCAAGTTCAATTAATTCGTGGGGATCCTAGATACAAGTTAATGTCTCCCGAGGAAGTAATAGGAAAGTTTGTGAGCTTTGAGTTAACGATCAAAGGCTCCAAACAAATTGTCGAGCAAGGCGGCACCTCCACACCCGAGGTGCAACCCGTTGCATTCAAAGCGATGGAGGATAAGAAAGAAGAGTCTACATCAAGTAGGCTCCCCATCGATGCCTCCAAGCTCGACAACGAGGAAATGGCGCTCATCATCAAGAGCTTCCGCCAAATCCTTAAACAAAGGAAGGGGAAGGACTACAAACCTCGCTCCAAGAGGGTGTGCTACAAATGTGGTAAGCCCGGTCATTTTATCGCTAAATGCCCTATGACTAGTGATAGTGATAGGGACAACGACAAGAAGGGGAGGAAGAAGGAAAAGAAAAAGTACTACAAGAAGAAGGGCGGTGATGCCCACATATGTCGGGAATGGGACTCCGACATGAGCTCCACCGACTCCTCCTCCGACGAGGACGCCGCCAACATCGCCGTCAACAAGGGACTTCTCTTCCCCAACGTCGGCCACAAATGCTTCATGGCAAAGGACGGCAAGAAAAAGAAGGTAGAAGCTAGAACCACCCCCAAGTATACTACATCTAGTGATGAGGGTAGTTCTAGTGATGATGAAGATAACTTGCTTAGTCTTTTTGCCAACCTTAACATGCAACAAAAAGAAAAAATAAATGAATTAATAGGTGCTATTCATGAGAAGGATGAACTCTTGGATAGCCAAGAGGAATTCCTTATTAAGGAAAACAAAAGGCATGTTAAGGCAAAGAATGCTTATGCTCAAGAAGTAGAGAAAAATGAAAATTTGACTAAAGAGCTTAGCATTTGCCATGACACTATTTCCAACCTTAGAACTGAAAATGTTAGTTTAATTGCTAAAGTTGACAAATCAAATGTTTGTCATAATTCAATTGCCAATCTTAGAAATGAAAATGCTAATTTAATTGCTAAGATTGATAAATTGAATGAATCAATTTCTAGCCTTAAAATTGAAAATGATAAATTAATTGCTAAGGCTAAAGATTTAAATGTTTGCAATGATTCCATTTCCTATCTTAGAGATGAAAATGTCATGCTAAAATCTAAGATAGATGAATTAAATGTTTGCGAACCATCTACATCTACTGTTGAGCATGTTGTCATTTGTACTAGATGTAGAGACATTAATGTTGATGTTATTCATGATCACCTTGCTTTAATCAAACAACAAAATGATCATATAGCTCAATTAACGAGTAAAATCAATGAGCATGAGATAGAAAATGAAAATTTTAAATTTGCTAGAAGCATGCTCTATAATGGGAGACACCCTGGCATCAAAGATGGCATTGGTTTCCAACAGGGAAGCAATGTCAAAATTAATGCCCCTAAGAAATTGTCTAGCTTTGTTAAGGGCAAAGCTCCCATGGCTCAGAATAACGAGGGTTACATTTTATATCCTGCTGGTTATCCTGAGCACAAGATTATGAGAATTCATGCTAGAAAGTCTCATTCTATTTCCCATCATGCTTTTATGTACAAGAATGAGGCATCTAGCTCTAGGCATTCTACCCATGTTAAAATGCCTAAAAAGAAAACTCTTATTGCATCAAATGAACCTAATGTTTTGTTTAAGACTTTTGATGCTTCTTATGTGCTTACTAACAAATCAGGCAAAGTAGTTGCCAAATATATTAGGGGCAAACACAAGGACTTGGTAAAATTGCTATATCACCTGACCATTCCATTTCCAATGTTTTTCTTGTAGATTCTTTAGATTACAATTTGCTTTCTGTATCTCAATTATGCAAAATGGGCTACAACTGCCTTTTTACGGATATAGGTGTTACTGTCTTTAGAAAAAGTGATGATTCAGTAGCATTTAAGGGAGTATTAGAGGGTTAGCTATACTTAGTTGATTTTAATAGAGCTGAACTCGATACTTGCTTAATTGCTAAGACTAATATGGATTGGCTCTGGCATCGCCGACTAGCCCATGTTGGGATGAAGAATCTTCACAAGCTTTCAAAGGGAGAACACATTTTGGGACTAACCAATGTTCATTTTGAGAAAGACAGGGTTTGTAGCACATGTCAAGCAGGAAAGCAAGTTGGCTCACATCATCCACACAAGAACATCATGACGACCGATAGGCCGCTTGAGCTACTCCACATGGATTTATTCGGCCCGATCGCTTACATAAGCATTGGCGGGAGTAAGTATTGTCTTGTAATTGTGGATGATTATTCTCGCTTCACTTGGGTATTCTTTTTGCAGGAAAAATCACAAACCCAAGAGACTTTAAAGGGATTCTTGAGACGGGCTCAAAATGAGTTCGGATTGAGAATCAAGAAGATAAGAAGCGACAACGGGATGGAGTTTAAGAACTCTCAAATTGAAGGTTTTCTTGAGGATGAGGGCATCAAGCATGAGTTCTCTTCTCCCTACACACCTCAACAAAATGGTGTAGTAGAGAGGAAGAATAGAACTCTACTGGACATGGCGAGGACCATGCTTGATGAGTACAAGACTCCGGACCGGTTTTGGGCTAAGGCGATTAACACCGCCTTCTACTCCATCAACTGGCTCTACATTCACTGAATCCTTAAGAAGACATCTTATAAACTCCTCACCGGTAAAAAGCCCAATGTGTCCTAAGGAGTCCGAAGAGCCTACACAAGCACAAGATCAACCAACATCTTCCAATCAAGCATCTCCACCAACTCAAGATGAGGATCAGGCTCAAGATAATGAAGAAGAAGATCAAGAGGATGAGCCACCTCAAGAGGAGGACAATGATCAAGGGGGAGATTGCAATGATCAAGACAAGAAAGATGATCAAGATAATCAGGGTCAAAGACCGCCACACCCAAGAGTCCACCAAGCGATTCAAAGAGATCACCCAGTCAACTCCATTCTTGGTGATATTCATAAAGGGATAACTACTCGATCTCAAGTCACTCATTTTTGTGAACATTACTCTTTTGTTTCCTCTATTGAGCCATACAGGGTAGACGATGCATTAAGAGATTCGGATTAGGTGTTGGCAATGCAAGAGGAGCTCAACAACTTCATGAGGAATGAGGTATGGCATTTAGTTCCACGTCCTAACCAAAATGTTGTAGGAACCAAGTGGGTATTCCGCAACAAGCAAGATGAGCATGGTGTGGTGACAAGGAACAAAGCCCGACTTGTGGCCAAGGGATATTCACAAGTCGAAGGTTTGGATTTCGGTGAAACCTATGCACTCGTAGCTAGGCTTGAGTCAATTCATATATTAATTGCCTATGCTACTCACCATGGCTTTAAGCTTTATCAAATGGACGTGAAAAGTGCCTTCCTCAATGGACCAATCAAGGAAGAGGTCTATGTTGAGCAACCTCCCGGCTTTGAAGATAGTGAGTACCCTAATCACGTTTACAAACTCTCAAAGGCGCTTTATGGGCTCAAGCAAGCCCCAAGAGCATGTATGAATGCCTAAGAGATTTTCTTATCACTAATGGCTTCAAAGTCAGCAAAGCCGATCCTACACTCTTTACTAAAACTATTGCAAAGGATTTGTTTGTATGCCAAATTTATGTTGATGATATCATATTTGGGTTTACTAACAAATCTACTTGTGAAGAGTTTAGTAGGATCATGATTCAAAAATTCGAGATATCTATGATGGGGGAGTTGAAGTATTTCCTATGATTTCAAGTCAAGCAACTCCAAGAAGGCACCTTCATCAGCCAAACAAAGTACATACAAGACATTCTTACCAAGTTTGGAATGAAGGATGCCAAGCCCATCAAGACACCCATGGGAACCAATGGGCATCTCAACCTCGACACGGGAGGTAAATCCATAGATCAAAAGGTATACCGGTCGATGATAGGATCTTTACTCTACTTATGTGCATCTCGACCGGATATTATGCTTTCCGTCTGTATGTGTGCTGTTGGGGGCCTTCGTCCTCCGAAGGTCCTCAAAAACATGATTTCACAATGTTTTCCAAGTGGATTATATGAACAGGTATTTTCGGATTCAGAATTATGGATATGGAGCACGACCAGGACGAAGCCTGAACCAGACGAAGGTCGAGGGCAGCCGAAGCTGTGCGCAGGGAAGCTTCGGCGCGATGGCATAAGGGGGAACCGACTTAAAGATGAAAAGACTTCGGGGGCCTCGACAGATTTCCATAAACCGTTAACAAATGTAATGGACATGGATGTAATTTTACGTGGGCTGCGTCCCGCGTCTATAAATAGATGAACAGTACTCCCGTACTGTTCACGCTGACTTGGCATTGGCTTTTGCGTCACGTTTGTACTTCTACCTTCTCTCAGGACCGAAGCATTTGAGAACAAGTCCCCAACATTGGCGCCCACCTCCGGTGAACTCACTTCCACTTCGAGTTTTTGTGAACACCTTCGGAAGCTATAGACCTTCGCTATGGCGCCGAAGAAAGCTTCAACGACTGGGGCAGGAGCACTACAACCGTTGGACCACAACCAGGAGACCGTCTCTCTTCGGGAGGCCCGAAGCCAGAAGAGAAAAGCCGTCAGCCCGACGCTTGAGGAAGAAGAGCTAGACCAAGAAATCAGAGAGATGGAGATGCTACATCAACAAGTGCAGAGGAAAAAGGAGAAAATGGCCCGCCTAGCTGAGTTGCAAAGGCAAATAGACGAAGCCTCTGAGGAGGTTCGCCATCTCACTCACGATGAGCAGAACAGAAGGCCTCATCAGAAAGACCTTCATCAGGAGGGCTTCGTCAACGAAGATGACTGGTATGATAATTTCCATCAGGGAAATTTTGTTTTCGATGATGCTTCTCCTCTGTCTGCTGAGCTGCAGGCTACACCTTGGCCTCCATCCTATAAGCCACCCCAGCTTCCCATGTTTGACGGCCACTCCGACCCAAAGCAATTCTTGATGAGCTACGAAGCAACAGTGTCTTCGTACGGGGGCAATGCTGCAGTCATGGCGAAGTCTTTCGTTATGGCCGTCAGGAATGTTGCTCAGACTTGGTATTCCTCTCTTCGGCCAGGAACAATCACTTCATGGCAGAAGCTGAAGGATATGTTACTGACCAGCTTTCAAGGATTTCAAACGAAGCCGGTCACAGCTCAAGCCCTTTTCCAGTGTATTCAGGATCACGAAGAATACCTTCAGGCGTATGTTCGAAGGTTCTTACGATTGAGGGCGCAGGCACCAACGGTGCCCAATGAAATCGTTATCGAAGCCATGATCAAGGGGCTTCGTCCTGGACCTGCAGCTCAATACTTTGCTCGGAAGCCTCCTCAGACCCTGGAGAAATTGCTCCAAAAAATGGATGAGTACATTCGTGCTGACAATGACTTTCGCCAAAGAAGGGAGGAGGCCTTCAGATTTTCTGAAATGACCAGGGGCTTCGGAGGAAGATACTACCCGAGGCATGTTCGTTCCATCCACAACACTCAGAATGATGACAAGGGGAATCAGCAAAACAGGCCGCAGTGCTCCTCACAGGCTTCGGGGCAACAACAAACCTCCTTCCGGCCACCAGCTCCAAGAGGCAGAGGCGCCAGGGGCTTCGGCGGAAGATTCGGAGATCAGCCAAGGAGACTGTTTTGCTTGTTCTGTGGAGAAGGCAAGGGCCATACCACTAGGACGTGCCATGTTACAATCCAGAAGCAAAAGGAAATAGCCGAAGCTGCATCTCAACAAGCTCAGCCGAAGCAGGTCATGCATACTGCTTCGTATCATCCGCCTTATATCCCACAATACATAGACAACCACCCTGCAGCTTCTGTAGCTTCGGCAAGTCAACCTCAAGCTTCCTGGCAGCAGCTTCCGCCTCCACCTCCATTGCAGCAAGGTCAACAGCCAGAAGGGAGTCAATACGCTCCACATCAGAGGGACTTCAGAGAACAGTCCGAAGCTCGCACAGTCAACAGCACTGTGCCAGAGTCGAAGCACATTTATTGACATATCCTACCTTTGATAGCAGTCTTTTCTATTCAGTTTTATTTTCTGTGAAGCAAAAAACATTGATAGTTTTCATGTAATAATTCCGTTGTTTCTTACGAGGAAAATCTATTTGCTCCACAAGCCTAAGTTGCTGAAGCCTAAAACTTTTTCCGTTACCAAGGAGGACCTTCGGATCAAAAATCCTTCGGAGTAGCAGAAAGTCGTTCTAAGGAACGCAGAGTAAGTTTATGAAGTCACAAAAAGCCGTTCCAAAGGGAGCGCAGCGTAAGTTTTCTGCTCAGAAGTCGTTCCTAAAGGAATGCAGAGCCTACAGCGAAAAGTCAACGCTGATACCGCCTAAGTAAAAGGCGAAGAAGCTCCTAAGGGAGGCTTACAGCGAAAAGTCAACGCTGATACCGCCTAAGTAAAAGGCGAAGAAGCTCCTAAGGGAGGCTTACAGCGAAAAGTCAACGCTGAAACCGTCTAAGTAAAAAGACGAAGAAGCTCCAAAGACGTTCCTAAGGGAATGCAGAGCTTACGAATATATTTTATGTGTATCTTCGGAACAAATGACACATGCATAACATAACATCATCACATCATTTTGCATAGCATAAGCATCATACATCATATTGCATTTGGCAAGAGAAGGGGATACTCTCAACCTTCGAAAGGATGCTTTGAGAAAGTGACATCGAAATTGTATAGCTTCGGAATACAGTTTCGAAGATTATTTTTACGAAACATGGGCGAATTTTATCAAATCAATATCAAAGTTGTATAGCTTCGGAATATAGCTTCGGAGAACGTTTTCACGAAGCATGGATATCATTCATCAGAGTAATTTTAACGAAGAATGTCTTCTTCACGAAGCATGAAAAGAAGGGAAGGTGTTTTTTCGCCGAAGGCTCAAAAATGGTATGTATTTAAAGTTTCATGCATCGTAAAGAATTCAATAATGAAAAGAGACTTGTATATTACATTCAAATGTACAAAGTGTTGCATAGATTACACTTTAAATGTTTTTTCCAAATAGTATCTAATCTTCTCTTAATACTGCTTCGGCGGCTTCATTCAGAAGTTGGTCAACAACCTTGTCCATGATAGTTTCGGCCATCTGTTTAATTTCTTCATCCCCTTTTGTGTGGGGGTCGGCAGTTGGTTCAACAGTTTCTGAGCGAAGAGAACACTTCTTCATTACTTTTACAAATCGCGAGCAAAGTTTAAAATGAAAATTACAACGCAACAAGAACGACTAATTGGTACCTAATTGTCTTTTGGGCTCCGTACTCCTTTCGGCAGCTTCTGCTACTTTTCTAGCATCATGAATGCCTTTTTCGCTTCTTTGGATGATCTCTTGTGCCATTCCTCGGCCGCCGTCGTTCCAGATATCAGTAAAAAATTTGCCACCAACCACGCTTGCTTCGGCCGAGGGGTCCTTGATATCTTCGGAAGATAAGGTAGCTTCGGACTGAGCTAAAAATTTTATATGCCCGCAACCTTTCTTCTCTAAGACAGAAGCAATTCCTCTGGCGCCCGAAAAAGCGCATATGTCGCCACGACTGTTCAGAATCTCTTCGAAGGCCTCTGCTTCGTGGCTAATCCATTCCAGCGGATCTTCGGGATTTCCTCGAGAAAAATTCTCTTCGCTGGAGAAGGCGCCGACGCTAGCAAAGCTGGTTTTAATTTTATTCACACATTCTATAGATTTAACATAGCATTTCCCCTGAGATGTGCGAAGCTCCTTAACTCTTGATTCCAATTTGCTGACCATAAAATCACTAAGTTCTCGTTTCGTTTCCTCAAGCGCGCGCTCCTCTTTAGCTCTAGCCAGCTGTTTTTGAAGATCTTTAATCTCGCGTTTTTGAGCTTCGGTTTGGGCCTTTGAAGCAGCTTCGTCTCTTTTCACTTTATCTATCAGTGTAAGCAGAATTTTATCTTTTTCCAAAGCTTCGTTTCTCAGTTTGATAACTTCGGAGCGTAAATTATTAAACGCAATTTCATAACTTTCATCTTCGGCGCTCTTTTGCGCCCTTAGTGCGTTGCTTAGGATCAGGCCCTATACAAAAAAAAATTCATATAAGAAAAAAGGAATGAGTTGCGTAAAAAAAAATAATAATAAATAATAATAAGGGGGTTTTGTCAAGCGTTTAATTCTCGTACCTTCAGGCTGTTGTACGCAAGACTGTCTGCGAGATCTTCTTTCGTCATGGCGCTTAATCCAGATTCAAGCTTCGGGAAGCCAATACTCCTGGCCATCTCTCGGCAGACAGATAGCTCTTTGTTGTCAGGCAGGCAGTATAAGAAATCATCTTCATTTGTCCCATTGAATATTACTGCCCCCTTTGGATATTTTAGCTCCTTTGCATAATGGTTAGCTTCATGAGTTTCTTCTTCAGATAGTTTTTTCCCCGAAGCATGTCGTATGATGTAATCACATATGCTGGCAGGCGCTTCGGGGATGGCAGTGTCAGTTTCTTCAACTAAAATTGGTTCTGGTATTTTTATTGCTTCGGCTTCCAAAGTTTGCTCCTTGAAGGGCTCTGAAGGCCCAGCTTCAGCTTCAGCTTGTTGCATCGGAGCTTCAGAAGAAGCTTCAGCAATTTCAACACTCTTTTTTGGAGTTGTGCTTGAAGACTTAATTGTCTCCAAGACATCTAGTACATTTACCATTCTCTTCCTTTTTGGGGTCACCATTGTACCCTTTTGGATTTTTGCTGCTTCGACATTTGCTACAGGACTCAAAATTTCTGATGCTTTTTCCTTAGTCGGATTTTTCGTTTCTTCCATTTTTTCCGTGGATGGCGCTTCGGCCATCTCTGCAATTTCTGGCAGCAAGGTTGGCTGTTCAGCTTCGGCGGCCGAAGAAGTTTCTCCGGTGAACTCAGGCACCGAAGCTGGTTCAATATGGCGTGGTCGGTGTGTGAGGACCTTCAACCTTTTTCCTTTCGGTTCTGGCTCGCTAGGAGCAGTTGCAGCTTCTTCTTTTTCAGAGGTTATGTTTTTCCTTTTTTGCCTTCGGATGGGATAACGATAATCAGGGTAGAAGAACCCGACTGCATCAAACACTCGGTTGAGTCTCTTCTTTTTTCGGCCTCCGAAGGCTGCTGATAGTGCAGTATTTTCAGCCTTCGAATATGCCCCAAGTAATTCATCACATAATGTTTCAATGCTTTTCAGCCAGTCATCATCAGGTTCAATAAATTTATCTGCATATTTGAATGTGTACTTTAATCTGACTAGTCCGCCTTCGTCGGACTCTTTGATGGTTTCCTTCGGCATTTCCCACTTTTCTGCAAGTGGCCATACCCTGAAGGCAATGTGTCCTTGGACCAAGTCCCTTGTCCCAATAAACGAGCAGACTACCCCGAAGGCTCTTTGGCATTCTTCGGCGGCTTTGTCCATTTCGACCTTCGGCCTTCGAAGACCGAAGCGTTGCCAGATTGGGTGCATAATGATACTCTTCACATTCTCTTGAGCTGTTAGATCATTCTTTACATAAAACCATTCAGTCATCCAGGCTCCGGGCCACCTCTTCCGAAAGGTCGGCACAGGGCAGCTTGACCCGGAGCGGGCGCCGAAGCTGTAGCACCCAAAGTTGTTGTGGTATTGCTCCTTTCCCCAGGGCTTCGTCTCGTATAATAACTCATGAGTGTTGCAGAAGCTTTTAGCGTTCGGTTCCAAACCTTGGCTCCTCGCAGCCCAGGCAAACACTCCCATTCTTATGATGGCTTCGGGAGTGATTTGATGCAGATAGACTTGAAATGTCTTTAGTACCTCAACAACAAAGTTGCTCAGGGGGAATCGAAGCCCAGCCTTGAGGAAGCTTCGGAAAATCACAACTTCATCTTCTTCGGGGGTGGGAGAAGTTTTTTCCCCGGCATCAGCTCTCACAATAGATATGTCTCGGAAATATCGCCCCCTCATATTATCAATGTGACTCTGCTTGATGGTCGTTTTCCCAAAAACTGTGTGGCTTGGTCGCCACGGTCGATCTTCGGCCTCTTCCCCACCACTTTCCACATCATAGCTGTCGCTGTCATCAGTATCTTCGGACAAACCTTCGAGAATCTCCTTCGTGATTTTTTCTGTATTGGTCTCTGCCATCGCTATCAGGAACCCCAGATTCTTCTCCTCCTCGAGACTCAGCTTCGTCTCAGCAGGGATCTTCAGCTTCGTCTCGGCAGGGATCTTCTTGCCCTCAGACATCTTCGGGAACGCTAAAAAATTGTTCCCGAGGCCGAAGCTTCGAAATCAAAAAGACCAGCAAATCTTAACGAACAAGAGCTAAAAATTTTAGTGGGCCGAAGCAAAAGGCAAGTGTGCGTACCAAATAAGTTCGCGATGTGATCTTATTTATACGCCTAGGGCGTTGAAAATTGAAAGGCCCCGCTTGTCAGTGAATGTTGCTATTCTAGCAAAGGGAAGGTGTTTTTTCGGACCTTCGGCTCAAGGCCTTCGTCCATATCGCAATCTGAATTTATTATTTACAAATTAATATTGCGAGGGGCTACTGTTGGGGGCCTTCGTCCTCCGAAGGTCCTCAAAAACATGATTTCACAATGTTTTCCAAGTGGATTATATGAACAGGTATTTTCGGATTCAGAATTATGGATATGGAGCACGACCAGGACGAAGCCTGAACCAGACGAAGGTCGAGGGCAGCCGAAGCTGTGCGCAGGGAAGCTTCGGCGCGATGGCATAAGGGGGAACCGACTTAAAGATGAAAAGACTTCGGGGGCCTCGACAGATTTCCATAAACCGTTAACAAATGTAATGGACATGGATGTAATTTTACGTGGGCTGCGTCCCGCGTCTATAAATAGATGAACAGTACTCCCGTACTGTTCACGCTGACTTGGCATTGGCTTTTGCGTCACGTTTGTACTTCTACCTTCTCTCAGGACCGAAGGTACATTTGTAATTTGAAATCATTTCTATTTCTCCATGTTAATAAAATAGAAATGACCCTATGTTGATATTTATATTTCACACTTTATATGAATCCTTCGGCATTATTTATTATATTTACGAAGGTATGTCTCTTATGACCTTCGTCCTAAAGCATTACTTCCCGAAGGGACGTAATGTTTCGAAGGACGAAGGACCTTAATGTTTAACATCTTCTATGTTGCCTTGTTCTTAACTCTTAGCATTTGAGAACAAGTCCCCAACATGTGCAAGGTTCCAAGTCGATCCTAAGGAAGTTAACCTTAAGGCCGTGGAAAGAACCATGAGATATTTGTTTATACTCCTAAGTTTGGTCTTTGGTACCCTAAGGGATCCACTTTGATTTAATAGGATATTCAGATGCTGATTGGGTAGGGTGTAAAATTGATAGGAAGAGCACATCAGGGACTTGTCAGTTTCTAGGGAGATCCCTGGTGTCTTGGGCTTCTAAGAAACAAAACTCCGTAGCTCTTTCTACCGCCGAAGCCGAGTATATTGCTGCAGGCCATTGCTATGCGCAATTACTTTGGATGAGGCAAACCCTTAGGGACTATGGCTACAAATTGAGCAAAGTCCCTCTCCTATGTGACAATGAGAGTGCAATCCGCATGGCGGATAATCCCGTTGAACACAGCCGCACTAAGCACATAGACATTCAGTATCACTTTTTGAGGGATCACCAACAAAGGGGGGATATCGAGATGGCTTATGTTAGCACAAAAGAACAATTAGTCGATATCTTTACCAAACCATTAGATGAGAAAACCTTTACCAAACTTAGGAATAAACTAAACATTCTTGATTCTCGGAATTTTGATTAAAATATTGCACACATAGCTCATTTATACCTTTGATCATATCTCTTTTATGTCTACGACTAATGTGTTTTCAAGTATATTTCTATGCTAAGTCGTAGATTGAAAGGGAAATGGAGTCTTCGGCGAAGACAAGGCTTCCACTCCACTCCATCGGTATCATTTACCCTTCGCCATCACTCCACATCACTCTCACTTTGGTATAATCTTTCACTCGTATTTACTTGTACCAATGGGGGAGAAAGTAAAAAGGGCTCTCAAAAGACTCCGTTTTTGGCGATTAATGCCAAAGGGGGAGAAATATCAAGCCCAAAGCAAAAGGACCGCACCACCACCAAATTCAAAATTTTCAAGAATTTTTCAAATTGGTATCAAATGAACTTGATCTCTTTCAATTGGTATGTCTACTTTCAAAATTGGTATCTATTAAAACCCTCTTGAAAACTAAGAGGAGAATTTTATTCAGGGGGAGTTTTGTTAAGTCAAAGGAAAAGCATTTGAAACAGGGGGAGAAAATTTCAAATCTTGAACATGCTTCTCGAAATCTTATTCATATACCTTTGACTATTTGCAAAAAGACTCTGAAAAGATTTTCCAAAAGAATTTGCAAAAACAAAACAAGTGGTGTAAGCGTGGTCCAAAATGTTAAATAAAAGAAAGCAACCATGCATATCTAATAAAATATAAAATGGTTAATTCCAAGCAACCTTTGCACTTACCTTATGCAAAACTAGTTCAATTCTGCACTTATATATTTGCTTTGGTTTGTGTTGGATCAATCACCAAAAAGGGGGAGATTGAAAGGGAAATAGGGTTTAACCTTTTCCTATAAATAATTTTGGTGGTTGAATGCCCAACACAAATGATTGGACTAACTAGTTTGCTCTAGATTATATATTCTACAAGTGCCAAAGGTTCAACATAAACCAATAAAAAGATCAAGTTAGGGTTCAAAAAGAAAGGAGCAAAACAAACCGAAGAGAACCCTGGTCTGGCGCACCGGACTGTCCGGTGCCCAGGGTCATACGACTTCAAACTTGCCACCTTCGTGTTTCAGAAGAGCCGCTCCACTATATTTCACCGGACTGTCCGGTGTGCCACCGGACTGTTCGATGCACCAGCGGAGCAACGGCTCCAGCGCAACGGTCGATTGCAACGGACACCTGCAAAAGTACTACAGTGCGCGGACAGTTTGCGCAGAGTAAGAGCAGCCACCAGAAGGCGCACCAGACAGTGAACAGTGACTGTCCGGTGCCACATGAAGACAAAGCTCCAATGGTTGAAACCGTCAGAACCCTAACAGTTGGGTGACGTGGCTGGCGCACCGGACACTGTCCGGTGCGCCCATCGACAGCAGCCAACCCCAACGGTTAAATTGGTGGTTGGGGGCTATAAATATCCCCACAACCACCTCCACTCCAACCATCCAATTATTCACATCAGTGCATTCAATAAAAGAGCAATACACTACACTCCAAGACACAAATCAAAGCCTCCGATAAAATCAAAGTCCACAATTCAACTCTAGTATTTTAGGACTTGTGAGAAGATCGTCTTGTGTTTCCTTGTTGCTCTTGTTGCTTGGTTGGCTTTCTTCTTTCTCTCATTCTTACTCTCAAAGCCTTGTAAGTGAAGCAAGAGACACCAATTGTGTGTGGTCCTTGCGGGTCTAAGTGACCCAGGAAATCAAGGAAGAAAGCTCACTCGGTCTAAGTGACCGTTTGAGAGAGGGAAAGGGTTGAAAGAGACCCGGCCTTTGTGACCACCTCAACGGGGACTAGGTTCTTTGGAACCGAACCTCGGTAAAACAAATCATCGAGTCATTCGCTTTATTTCCTTGGTTGATTTGTTTTCCCCTCTCTCCCGGACTTTATATTCGCTCTAACGCTAACCCCGGCTTGTAGTTTGTGGATTAAGTTATAAATTTCAGATTTTGCCTATCCACCCCCCTCTAGGCGATTTTCACTAACCAAAGCAATTAACAATTTCTACCATCATAGATGCAAGAATCTTCACATGGTTAATGAATCAAACATCATTCTCCTTTCAAAAAAGTGATCTCTGATAGCATTGATAAGTTTAGACCTATCAGTCTAATCAACAGCTTTATGAAAATCGTTACCAAATCTTGGCAAAGAGACTTGCACCGAGAATGAATGAGATCGCCTCTGTTGTCTAGAATGCCTTCATCCAGAAGTGATCAATTCACGATAACTTCCTCTATGTCCAAATGGTGATTAGGAAGTTGCACAAGAGTGATCAGCCTGCGCTTTTTATCAAGCTTGATATTTCTAGAGGTTTCAACTCCCTAAATTGGTCATATCTTCTAGATGTGTTAAGAGCTCTAGGCTTCTCCCAAAGGTGGTGAGATTGGATTGACGTAATTAAGGGTTCATCTTCTTCAAAAATAGTCATCCATGGATAGCAAACAGACAAAATTAACAATAGGCATGGCGTGCGTCAAGGTGATCCTCTTTTTTCCTTTCTCTTCATTTTAGCAATGGATTCGTTCCCGTGGTTGATCGAGATGGTAGCAGATGTTAGGCTGCTGGGACGAGTCTTGTCAAAATAGGCAAAGCTTCGATGTTCCCTTTATGCGAATGATGCGGGGGTGTTCATTAGAACAGAAATACAGACCTGAAAGTTCTTAAAAGAGTTCTGGAAACTGTCGAAGGATGTTCAGGGCTGAAAATCAACTTCGATAAAACCGAAATATTCCTGGTCTGTTGTCCTGAATCCCTTTGGCTAAATCTTTCGAAAGTGTTCCTTGGCAAATATGCTAATCTTCCCAAAGGTATCTTGGCCTCCCACTTCACTTTAGAAATGTTAAAAGGATTACACTCCAACCCATTGTGCCAAAAATCAATAAAATGATGGCTAGGTGGAAAGACAGACTTCTCTCAAAGGCGGGTAGAGAAACCCTGGTTAAATCTGTGTTAACTGCCCAACACCTATTTATCACCTGACGTTTTTTCTGGCTCAAAAAGGGTTACTGCAAAAAAATGATAAGATAAGAAGAAACTTTCTCTGGAAAGGAAACAATCCTGAATCATGCAACGGGCGGGCACTACTTGATCAACTGGTCTACAACTTGCTTGCCAAAGAACAAGGCGGTCTGGGCCTGGAACGTTTTGCAAGGGCATTAAGAATCAGATGGTTGTGGATTTGTTGGAATGATAGAGATAAGGCATGGACTGCTATGCAATTGCCATGTGACAAAACCAACGAAGATCTTTTCAATGCATCCACAATGGTGAACATCGGTAATGGGAGAACAACCAAATTATGGAAATCGAGTTGGATCCATGGTCAACCACCGAAGAATATTGCACCAAGTCTGTTCAA
Organism: Zea luxurians; assembly: GCA_029449295.1. NCBI lineage: Eukaryota > Viridiplantae > Streptophyta > Magnoliopsida > Poales > Poaceae > Zea > Zea luxurians. Next base: position 7,804,224 of record JAOPSE010000026.1, on the reverse strand, counting down.
GAAAGCAAAGAAGAAGAACATCTCGGTTTTCCATGCTCTTAGAAACAATAGCTGGAATCAGCTAGGCCTCCCATGCATAAGAGAAGAGGAAATAAAATATTTTGTATCTCTTTGGCAGACCATCAATAACATGAAAGAGCTTAACAATTTGGAAGACACCATCTCTTCGAGATGGATGGCAGATGGTCACTACAGTGCAAGTAGCGCCTATAAAATCCAATTCTCACCAAACTTTTGCAAAGTGAAAATTTGTCCTATTTGGAAAGCAAAAACTGAACAAAAACGTCGCTTTTTCGCTTGAACTCTTTTACATAATAGAGTGTTAACGACGGACAATCATCAGAAAATGGGATGACCTTGCAATCCATTTTGTTGTCTTTGCAATTCGACATCTGAAACGACAATTCACTTATGCAAGGACTGTCCCTTCAGTAGAGATGTGTGGGACAAAATCTTGTCATGGGCCAACCTTTCATTCCTAAGAGGAATCTATGGTTCCGAGTATTTGTATGGTTGGTGGAGGAATGTAAGAAGCCTTTGCAGCAGACACTCGAGGAGAATCTTCAACAACCTTCTGATTTATTTTTGGTAGAGCTTATGGTTAGAATGAAACAATAGAATCTTTCACAGACAGCACTGATCTATAAAGCAGGTTGCTTTTGTGGTGGAAGAGCCCGTTGGTTGTTAACGGGCTAGTCTAGTCTGGTTAGTTGGTTTGTTCAGTAGGCGTCTATCATTGGTCCGTTTGCTTTCTTATCTTCTGTATATTATGTATGTGTCTTTATTTTCTAATATATTAGAGCGGCAAGTCTTTTGCGACTCTCTCTAAAAAATTACTAGTAAAATTAACTAGCTAACTATTAACTTATTTAATAAACTTAGGTAATAGTTTAGGGTGTTTGGATATTTATAACTAAGGAGGTGTTTGGTTTCTAGAGACTAATTTTTAGTTCATCCACTTTATTCCGTTTTAGTTCATAAATTGTTAAATACGGAAACTTAAATTCTATTTTAGTTTCTGAATTTATCAATTTTGGTACTAAAATGCAATAAAATAGATAGACTGAAAATTAGTCCTAGAAACTATTTTTGTTATTAAAATGAAATAATATAGATGGACCGTTCGTTAGTTTTACTGTTGAACAGCTACTAATTTTAGCATGGCAACATGCTAGTTGTTTTGTAAGCAACATACCGGCAGGGAAAGGAGGAGGGAGAGGCTGCGCCGGGAGCTTGGCAGCCGGCTGTCACCTCGTAGGCCTCGTTGATGGCATTGAAGCGCAGGCACGTCAGGAGAAGGAGGATGGCTTCGTCGTCGCCGAAACGGAAAAACATGGATTCGGAGAGAAAATCTAGTTTTGGGACACCCAATAAATTAGGAATACACAATGGAAGCTATTGGACATTTTTTTTCCATTTGTTATGTTGGTGCCGACCGTGTGGTATGGTAGTCCCTAGTGTATATGCTGCTGCCACTGGTTGGTCCTTCACTAGCGGGTACCACAGCATATAGCACGGAGTACGATGCGTACCACAAGCTGGTACTGTGCGTGGTTTAATTTGTTTGTCCAGTACCAATTGCACGGTACATATATAAATAAATGGATGGAGGAGTTCGAGTACCACAGTACATTGTGATTGAAAAGAAGAAGATCCAGTGCAAACTTGCATGAACTCTGAAATAAATAAATGGTTGAAAGGAGATCGTTTGTCTTGGCTTTGATACGAAATGGTTTCTATAGTCCTCGACTGCTGGTAGCCTAAGGCCATCATGGAAGTAAAGCTAACATTCGACAGCTTTCTCGGACCATCCAACATAAGGCAATATCCTATGGCTCTACCATTGCCCATTCTAAGTTGTCATCCATGGAATGGAACAATTGGCTCTCCGCGTCGATTGAACACGCCCCTGATATCCGGCTAAGCTCGTATCTGAACACCGGCGACGATGGTAACTGATGGACATCGAATTCGTGGCGACATGGTCCGTTCATCGATCAAAACTAGTTAGTTGCCCGTGCGTTGCAACGGTTTCCATAAATTATATAAAAATGAACAACACATATTATAATCTAACTCAAAATCTCAAATTCTTACACAATACGAACCAAACCGGCAATTTCCAACTAAACCTAGACACTTATACAAAGGGCAGTTTATGGTAAAAAAAAGTATTACTTTCTAACTTTTAATGGTTAAAAAATCCAGTCAGAAGCCTCTTATGACGCTTTGGTAAATAAGGATATCCTCTTGCATTTTTAAGAAAAGCCTGCGATGTAAACATCAAACGGTGACATGAGTGAAAGCCAGGTATCCTAACCGGACTGGACAACAATGGATTTGGTATTAGACTGAATCAGGCATTATTCTTAGCCTTCTCGACTATAATCCACCAAAAAATGTACTGAGTGCCAAATACTATTGTTATTTATACATATCCATATTTTGTCCAAAACCAAGCCACATGATTAGCAGAGTTCAACTCGGTAAATTGAAGCACCTCTACTCATGTTTAGCTTCCAAAGTACATTTTGCGAGTTGGGGAGCTCCCAAATCATCAGAACTTCTGAAGCCCACCTACAACCACTCTTGTCTCTTTAACTATTCATTCACATCTTCAAAATTGTCCTCCTTTCCTAGGTTCTGAATCTTTGAAGACAGTTGTTCTACTGAACCAATATTCTAAACTGAAACCGGTTTGGACTCACATGTGATCAGAATGGCCCTTCATGATCAGTGTTCAGTTGCTGCTCCATTTAGCGCTTTTGTTCTTTGTTCCTGAGATGTCAGGACATCGTAGACAAAAAAGGAGTGCTGATCTGATCAGTTCATGTTCCCCAAAAGAAGGGGCCAAAATCACATAATAAAAATTGAAACAATCAAAGCATTCTGTCAACACCGCCACAATATTAATTAGATGTAATACCAACTTACAAAATGAATTGAATTCAAATAGAAAAATTCCAAATTGGTGTAGTTAAATGCAAAATGGAAAATGCAGATAAAGGAATGGACCAAAAAATCGACATTAGATGCATCAATTACACACAATGTTTGCTTCAATAGAGAATAACTGAATGAACCCCCAAAAGCACAAGCACTTACCAAAGAGAAGCTAAGTCTGTTGAGGCATAGTTGAAGCCACCATCACCCTTAACAACTATCTAAGGGGATGATCTTGAATAAATATAACTCGAGCACCTTCACTCTCCTTGATCAAGCCTTTGTTACTCGATTCCTCCAGCACTTGAGGAATATAAGAATTATGACAGAGCTAAACTTGTTTCATCCACCAACCTCTCTTAGGATGTTAATCAGCTCTTTATTACCTTGTTTCTCTATAATAGCAAAAGCAATCTCTCTAGCTCTATTAACCACATTGATTTCAATCACATCAACTGATATTAGGGTTTGAACCATCTATAATTTCAGATAGAGCACAAGTAATGAGTCCTTTGAAATGCTAATCGCATGCTATTCTTAAGATTGAGCAATATTCAATCCAAAATTTGTATTCCTTGGCTTCTTCAAGAAAGGAAGTATTATTTTTTAGTGCAACCTGAACTAAACTTTTGTTTGGTTCCTGAAAAGATGCAAATTCTTCTTATAATTCTTTTACAAAACATTGGAGACTTAAGCATTGGGTAAGTGATATCTCACGAATGCGAGTAACTATGTTTTAGTATTTCTTATGAGCAACATAGTTGCAACCATAAATACAACAAAGCATCGTATTAAGAGAGGAAGAAACCAAAGAAATTATATGGCAACCAGAGAGGAAATATATGGTACAAGCATATAACATTAGTTCTAAATAAGCATATGTTCTTGTTCTATTTTCACCCTATTTAAATAAGCAACACAAAAGAACCCATTCAGTCACACACTCCATAATTCAATTATCGGATAATAAAAAACAACTAAAATTACTACTTCAACTTGGTAAAGCTGCAATCAGACCTTACATTTAAGTATTTAACCAAATCTATATAAAAAATAAAAACATTTGTACTACCAATGAGCATATTTAAGTAACCTGAATCACCAAACAAAAACAACTCAAAACAATGGCCACAAGTACCCTCAGGACAAAACAATAGTCCTTGGAAGCATGACAAATCTGACAAGTTATAACAAGGAGACAAGTGTTTATAAATTCCTGGAAAAATTGCAGGGAGAACAACTATACTTTAAACAAACTTAGTACTTCCAGTTTAAAGCAATATTGGGGTAATTAACAAGGGCAGGCTTGTCATGGTCACCATACACTTCAATAGATACAGGTCCATGATTCGTTTGCATATGGTGTTCCTGAATTGACAAGTAAAACATGTCAAAAAGGAGAAAAGGCTAGTGAGAATTCCTAAAGAACTTCACCATCAAGAAGATTGAAAATCTCCACATTGCAATTTACACAAGAAATTTAGAAACAACTTATGTTTATAGTTGGATAGCAAATGCACCATATGGCGGTCTATCTAAGATGTGGTTGTAGATTATGCCATGATAAGCAGTGCACCCCATCAGCTGCTAAGGAATGATAGTGACAACAAAAGTATGATGGAAAACACAAACTCGGGTGTATAAGAAAAACAAATGAATCTATGTTTCCCATTATCACTTAAGTTGACTATGGTTTTGATATGTTTTGCTATATACCTCCAGGAATCTGAGAGGCAGATCTCCCCTAGTTCGTGCACTGGACATGGCATCTGGTTCAAGCACATTGGTTAGGAAGGCAAGCCTTCCATCCTTGGTGCACCCCATCCATGTTCCTCCACCAAGCACATCCCCGCCGCCAAGAATCTTCTTTGAGCCTTCTCCCCACCATCCTACTGCTTTTGTAGGCCTACATTAGTTCATCAAGAAAAAGATACAGAGTGATGAACACTGAACATCTACCGTTGTTGTTTTGCAGTGGGTAACCTTTCTATAGCCTATATGTTTCTCTAGCAGCATTTTGCTTCTGAGAACTGAATGAGTGGTATGAGCATGCACAATATTATATGAGCAACAACATCGTGTATGACTTATGGTTCATGGAAATTCTGTCAGTGAATGTATAACTTAGGAGGCAAAAAATTACCCAATTTTGAAAGCAATATCACATATGGCAGAGCTATTACTTGTAGATTGGGGTCCTATAAAGATCAATAAAACCAAGCAAAATCACGAACGTGAACCGAGGGTCGCGCGGCCACGCTGCGAGCTCGGCCCTCACGCCCACCTCATCAAACGAGGCCACGACGACCAGCCTGGCCCGTCGCCCAGTACCTCGTACGCCTATGGGACGCCTCTCACCCTCGTGCGGCATCCGATGCCGGTGAGGCAACTCCTGGAAGGGAGCTGCAGGCGGTGCGCGAGACCGGCTTTGGGGCGGACACCACTGAGGACGTGTGCGGCGAAGCGGTGGGAGGACAGCGCTGAGGCGAGACGAAGATGTGCATGGACGCCGGAGCTGGCTGGGCATGTGCCTCGACGACGGGGACACGCGAGGTGGGGCGTCTCGGGGAGGAGGAAATCTCTGTGTGACAGGCGCGCCGAGGGAGGGGGCAGGAGTGGCGTGGCAATCACGGCAGCGGGGCCTACATTTGTGCAGGCGAGGGCAAGGCAGATCTGGGGTGACCTTCGCCGCCGCTCCTTCCATGCGTAGCATGGGTGAGCATCATGGGACGCGCCTGGCGAGCCTCGTGTGACACGCCTTCCTTCCATGGAGAGCTAGGGCGAGGTGGCCCCCTTGGAGATTGGATCGCGCCTTCCATGGAGCACCGGGGGGCGGGTCGCCGATGCTGGGAGAGGTGGGGATTGCAGCGTGTGGGAAGGGGGTCGCGTGGGGAAGGGCAGTGATGGCTCGAATGAGCGGTGATAGCGGGATGGTGGCGGCGTGATGGAGGCGCCGCGTGTGGGGAGTGTGGCGAGGGCATGGTGATACCGCTGTGAACGCCCTTAATGCGATCATATAGAGTAGTAGAGATGCAATGAGCCGCCACCGCATGGCGTCGGGCTCCTCAGCCATACAGCGCAAGTGGCTTCCCCGTCCTCAAGTCATTCAGCACCTGCCGCGGACGACGCGCGGGCTTTCTCCATGACGCCGGCAGATGAGCAGCACCAGCCCCAACTCGGACAAATCAAGAGCATGGTCATTGGCGTCTGGAACCAACACGGACGTGCTTAGTGGCATCCAGTGCCGTTGCGAGTTCCTGATCCAATTGACAGAATTCCAATATACTACCACACAAGATTCCAAACAACCACCGTGGCTCAAGCAAAAACAGAGAAGCAAAACAAGCTGGCAAGGTGTCGACAACACGGTTCAACAAGGTATAGATAGTCGAATTAAAGCATTACAGCTAGCTGCAAACGCTGTTCACGAACCAAAAGCAACAAAACATGATGATAAACGTCTTGGGAAGGTAGCTCTATATCCTTGCAGATAAAACTAGACATAGCAAAAAAAAACTCCAAGCAGCACGTTGAGAGAACTTATGCGTTGGCAGCAGCCTGGGCAATGAAGTCGCGCCTCCTCTGCTCCTCGATGATGCTGAGCTTGATACCCTTGCCCTTGGGCAGGCTCACCCACGGCTTGTTGCCCTTGCCGATGGTGAACACGTTGCCCATGCGGGTGGCGAACTGGTGGCCCATGGAGTCCTCGACGTGGATGGTCTCGAAGCTGCCCTTGTGCTTCTCCCTGTTCTTGATCACTCCTACACGCCCGGTGTTCCTCCCGCCTGTCACCATGACCACGTTGCCGACGTCAAACTTGATGAAGTCCATGATCTTGTTAGTCTCCAGATCGATCTTGATGGTGTCGTTGGCCTTGATGAGCGGGTCGGGGTAGCGGATGGTACGGCCGTCGTAGGTGTTGAGGTAGGGGATGCCCTTCTGGCCAAACTGAACGGACCTCACCTTGCAGAGCTTGAACTGCACACAAACCAATAGAATAGCAATGAGCATTTCACAGGCGTACTATGAAAGGGCATGGGAATTTCCAGCAATGTAAATGGATAGATAGACAAAGCAACATCTATTAACAGTCATACAGATTGTAGCACATGACATTTTCAATGCAAGACTTTCATGCACACAGCATATAAAGACAGTATAGCAAGGACAAGGTACACAGATCTACTATTGAAAAACAACAACCTCACACTGCTACCAAGATCATCATGCTCAACTAGAACAATGAGAGATGATGTGTAAGAGAATTGGCCTAACCTTGGCATCCTCATCCCTGATGGGGTGAAGACGGAAGCGGCCCTTGGTGTCATAAAGCAGCCTGTAGTTCTCCATTGTCTTAGGGATGGAAATGACATCTGCCAAAGAATGACACCACAAATCAGCAACCAGAATAGGCATACAAGGATCCTTCTATATTAACAGAGATATTGGCATACCCATGAACCCAGCAGGGTAGGTCTTGTCGGTCCTGACCTTGCCATCAACAAGTACATGGCGTTGCATCAGGATAGAAATGACCTCACGGTACGTCAGAGCATACTTGAGCCTGTTCCTGATGATGAGGATCAGAGGCAGGCACTCCCTGGACTTGTGAGGTCCAGAAGACGGCTTGGGAGCCTAAAGAGGACAAAAAGACCAACCTGAAACATCAGACAAATGGAGAAGTACAGAAGATTGTAGGTGTACCAAAGCTAGAAAATTTTGTTAACTTACAAAAGCTCCGCCAAGCTTGTCCAGCATCCAATGCTTGGGTGCATTGAGCCTCTTCAAGTGCTTCTTCAATCCCCTAGCCTGGATTTCAAAATAATAATAATCAACAAAAGCACAACAGATTCCAGTAGGGCAATCATAGGCCCAACTCATCCTGATTGCATCAGGTGTTAAAAGTAACAACAAACTACACACTACTGAATGATTCCATTTCAAAATATATCACAGTTTCAAGTTCAGAGTAACTTATATTATTTATTATATATAGCCATCACAGGTCACAATAAACGTGTTACATGAACTATCCCTAGAATAAGTCCAACATTCATATACATAGATCCTGAAAGCAGCATGTTTAACACCGCAGATTGGATTATCCACGACCAACAAGACTGTCAACAAAACTACGTCGCACTAAGCCTCGTCGCACCCAACATACTGCACCCAGGAATCTGACACTGCAGCTCACATGGTGACATACAGGCTTGAAAATGTTTAGTGATGTACGACCTGTATAAGCTTTCTACTCAGACCGAGATCAACAGCATAATGCTCTAGTGGTCAAAACGAGTTTGGATTGAGGATTGCCTCGGTCCCGCATGGCTTGGTCCGGATCGTCGAGGAATGGATCGGTGAGTGGTGATTGGCTAGCGAGATGCACTAAGCATAGCGAGTACTCAGGACGCAAAACAAACCGCCAACCAAAATCTACAGCTAGCCAAGTGCGCCAGCCAACCGTGAATCAGCCGCCGCCGCCGCTACGCGCAAAAAATCAAACCTTACCAGAGCTAGAAGAACCGAGGACCTATAGACTCCTAGAGCGGCGGCGCTACGCGGGGCTAAACAATAACAACACCGCCGCGGCTCAGATCTACACGAAAGCGAGCGAGAGCAAAGCAGCGGGGAGGAACGGATGAGTGGCGACACTCACCATGGTTGCAAGCTCTGAGTGGGATGGCGCTCCTCGGCGCTGCCTGCTGCTGCTGCTCCTCCTCCTCCTTCGCCTCCGTGCTCCGCCGCAGCCGCCAGGACAACGAGAGAGAGGACTAAGGTTGGGAGGTATATATAGTTGTTGGGGGTAGGGTTTTAGTTTGCGGGATTCACCAATTTGCCCTTTGACGGGCCGTTTGAGCCTCGGCCCTGTAGTGCGGTGGCAGCAGGCCTACGTTCTAAAATTTGGCCCGCCCTTCACCGGCCATCGACGAGTTCTTTTTTTTTAATAACCCTTCTCTCTCCTTCCTTTGAGAATACGGATAGGATCATAGGGGCACTGTATGTATTGGTCTCTGTGAAAAATAACCATCAATCTATAATGGATTGCAGTCTAACATAGATGCTGTTTGGTTCAGAAAATATAACGCAAATGGTAATGGTAATGGTTTACACTCGATTACGGACGGTAACAAATTTGAATAGGCTGGTATCAATTTTTAGTGTGGTATCTGATTACGATTGGACTAAAACAAACATGATTTAACGTTATCAGTTACCCATTACGTTATAAATATGTGAACCAAATGACACCATAGAAAGTTAGATATGTGATAGTCAATGTCAGACAAATTTGATGTATCATAGCAAAAATATTAACTTACATCTTATTTACTAATCTTATTTACTAATGTCACACAATTTTGATGTATCACATAAAAATTTTCTTACATGAACACATATCATGTGTAATGATATATTTTTGTGTAATTGTGTGGTCAAACAATACATTTAGCGGGTGTTTGGTTTAAGGAATCACTACATCCAAATTGAGGTGGTGCATCATGGGTTTATTCCTCAAATTTGGTGGGATGACCTAATTCCTTATATTATTACTAACTAACTACGAGTAATGAGGCGGTGATGCATCAACTTATTCTATTCCACAAACTTAGTTGATTGCATAGGATATCTATTGTTAGTTGCAGGTATATTCGATGGCTCGCACACTTAGTTGATTGTGATTCTGGTGATTTTTTACTGATTATTCTTTCGATGATATTACCACGCTAGTTTTAGGAGCCATGATATGGAGTAGACATAGGCACTGCTCTCGAAAAACATGATCTGTTCATGTAACCACTTGTTTAAAGTCGGACTACATTTTCTCTCACCACTTTGCGCGTCTTCTCTCGCTTGGGAATTTTAACAGATGAGTTAACGGACCCTTGAACCAAACACAAATTAACTTTTTGGCTCCCGCTGAGCTAGAGATGGCAATGGGTATCCGAAACCCGAAACCCGATGGGATTTTACCCCATTAGGGTACGGGTTTGGGTCAATTTTCATACCCATGGGTTTGTTAACGGGCATAAATCTGTACTCAACGGTTTTATGGGTACGGGTTTGTTCCTATAGTACCCAAACCCGTGAACCCGTGAGTTTTTTAAACCCGACCAAACCTAGTGCATATTGTCATTTTATTTTATAAACGAACAACAAACTTGTTATTCCTTATTTACTTCATATTTTTTATCAATTGGTGAATGTATCAGTAGTTGGTGAGAGTGTTGCTTGCTTGATATTATAGTTTTTACTAGCGTTATATATGTGGTGGATGGATAACTTAGTGCAAGGTCACTTAATTATACAACTTATTATTTGTATTTCATTCTCTCTACTAATAATTTTTATACCAAATCATGAACTCGTTGTTCATTACATAGATTTTGGATCATGATATCATTAATCATTACGATACTTATTGATTATGAGAAGAACAAGTATATTGGAGATGAAACCCGCGGGTAACCCATGGGTACCCGTTAACCCGATGGGTACGGGTTTGGGCAAAATCTCAAACCCGTCATGGGTACGGGTTTTTTAATGGGCATAGATATTTTTCACGGGTACGAATTTGGGACGATAAAACCCAGCGGGTTTGTACCCGTTGCCATCTCTACGCTGAGCACAGACGGCAACTGCACCAGCCTGAATCTTCAGATGGACGACAAAATGAGCTAAATGATAAAACATCTCTACGCTGAGCACAGACGGCAACTGCACCAGCCTGAATCTTCAGATGGACGACAAAATGAGCTAAATGATAAAAATTTCAAAAAAAACCTTGGCTTCGCCCGGGTTCGAACCGGAGACCTTCAGTGTGTTAGACTGACGTGATAACCAACTACACCACGAAACCATGTTGTTTTTCTTGTAACTTGTAATATAATATATGTATATATTAAAGACTTCATGCTGTGTGATTTCATAACAGAAGGTGATCGCAGTGTACAAATTAAAGACTGCAGGCCTATCAGGCCGATTCCATGCATGATTTCAGATGCTGCGTTGTAAGTGTACAAATCCGTGGGGGCGTACAGATGGAGGAGAGAAAAATGTAGGCAGGCACACACTGTAAACTAGCTAGAGTGCGCTCTACATTGGGAACCCTCACCTGCTGCTTGAAAAGACCAGCACACAGTGGACACCCGGATGCCTGAAAAGCTTTCTAGTTAGTTTCCTCGTCACGCGTAGGCATGAATCCATCCTTTGTTCTCAACCTAAAACATCTCTATCAGACTATTCCTGAATGAAGGGTGTTTTCTATTGCGACTAATGAAGAACTGACTGAGGTTCCTTTCAGAAGTACTGTGCAACAAAAAAAAACTAAATATCGGGAACGGTTGTCAGACCCTCTTAACAGTACCTCATTGGACTAATCATCATACCCTACCCTCTGAACAGTACCTCGTCGGAATAATGAGCTGGGTCCGATGATCTTTTTTTTTTTTTTTGGAAATGGAAACATCGTTCCGGCCTTTTGCATTTGCATGCATACAGCCTTACAACTCAATTATTACATCATCCTGCAGCAATTTATAGTTCAAATGGACTTCAACTAAATCATGATATGGAGGAAAATAAAACACGTGCACTAAGCTGCTTCAATTCTTGAATGGAACCGCCACCCGTGACTCGTGAAGAACTCCATGGCCACCACCTCCAAAGACTGGCACATGACGATGATCTATGTGATCGGACTCAAGAGTTTCGGAGGTGTGTCGGATTGGTCTGACGACATGCGGCGATCCATACAATAATACTGTTTTACCTAGGGTTTTAGCTATAGGGTCATAACTCATAAGACCATATGAATAGTCGCTTTATCGGACCAAGGTGGATGGGTCTAACGAGTGTTGTGTGCAGTGACCAAAAAGGGTCCAGTGGACGTCAGATCATACGTCCAAGACAGTGCGTTGCTCCCCACCCCCACGTGTGGGAGACCTTTAATCTCCTCTCACACTTTAATTACTTCATTTCTTTATGATAATAACCTTTTTTTAAGTACCGTAACCTGAGAATAATGTGTATTATGGTAGCATGAATAGTCTATGATTTATTTAAACTTCAAAAACTATTGAAAAAATGTAAATATCTGAATCATAGTATATAGGGAGAAGTTGTATAGGGTGAATGATTAGAGACTTCTAGTTGTGAATGGAGTTTTTTTTTAGGGTGTGTTGAGCCCAAAAACGGGCAGGCGAACAGTGGCGGCACGAACGGTCCGCGCGTGCACCGAATGAGGGTTCCAGATTTCTAGCGGAATTAACTCAGGAACTGACTTGTAACGGGTCCAGACCTCCTCCCTTTATATAGACGAAGGGCTACAGCCGATTGAACCCTCCACAATCGATCCAATCAACTCTACTTATCGTTTTCACTTTATGCATTAGGAGTAGCACTAGTTTAGCCCTAGTTTAGCCTCTCTACCTCGAATCTTAACCTCTCTTCGACTCTATGTCGACTAGAGGCGTCTTGGGTGACCTCTTGACGCCAAGACACACCCTAGGATCTCTTCTCCCCGACGGGGTTCCTCCCGGGAGGCGAAATCTAGGTATGTTGCCAATACGACAACTCTGTATGCCATCGCGGACCGTCTGAGCCCTAGGCGCGCACCGTCCAGACGTATGCAGAGGAGGAGTCGCTCCTACATCCAAGGTGTGCTACGGACCGTCCGCGCCTCCGCAGGGAGCACTGTCAGGTGGTTCCTTCCAGTGTTTGGTGCCCAAATCGTCACCAACACACTTTTTGGTGACTCCACTAGGAATAGGTGTCTAGGTCTACTAAAATCAGGCCCCCAAATGCCTGGTTCTATAGACCACACTGATATCTCCCCAGACAATATCCTTAGGCCAGCTATCGAAAGCATGTCGGCCGATGAGCGACAGCTATATGAAGACTTGATGAGTCAAATGAGGGAGGATGCACGTTGCCAAATCGTCAAGGCCGAGGAGGAGGCGACATATAAATTTTATCGTACTTCACGGTGGATCGCCACCAGAAGATTACCAACCATGGAGAGATCAGATTGCATCCCTACTACCTTCGCTTCAAATCTCAAATGTAAGTAAATCTGACGACATCCAATCTATTAAGCAACAACAAGATGAAATGAAACAACAGATTGGAGGGTTGAAAGAAACAATAAGAAAATTAACAAGAACATTTGAGAAACATGTTGCTCCTAGTTTTCCGTCATACAAAACTAGCAATAGGATATCTGTGTCTAATACATTGGTAACAAATAGGGATTCGCAGCCCCAACCATTGTATAGTATGACGATGAATTCATATCTAGGGCAAATTCCACCGTCGTTGTCCCTGCTTGACATATCGACGAATCTGGATATGACCGAACCATCCACATTCAATCGTGGACCATCAGACTCTGACGCAAAAAGTCTGACTCTCTTTGTAGGACAGTCCGGACCCATGCCAGAGCCGCCACATGACCCCGGTGGTGGCAAACATGACAGGGCAGTATGGATATATCCACAGATCGTTTGTCAGTGTGCAGGACCATCCGGTCACCTTGACCGGACCGTCCGAATACGCGTATGCAAAACCTGTTACGGCGCAAGACACATCAAATTATTATATACCGCAACAATAATATGTTCTGTTGGTGACTTGTTCTCAAATGCTTCGGATTGAGAATAAGGCAACATAAAAAGTGTTAAATGATAAGGTCCTTCGTCCTTTGAAACATTATTTCCCTTCGGGATATAATGTGCTCCGGACGAAGGTCACAAACAATATATCTTCGTAAGCACAATAAGCTATGACGAAGGATTTACACGCAACATGAAAAGCAATATAAACATTTAAATTTCATCACAACGTCATTTCTATTTTATTATCATATAACAATAGAAATGACTTCAAATTACAAGTGTACCTTCGGATTACAGGAAGACGAAAGCACAAGGATGACGCAAAAGCAAATGCCAGGTCCGCCCCAACAGTACGGGAGTACTGTTCATCTATTTATAGGCGAGGGACACAGCCCATAAAATTACATTCATGCCCATTACATTTGCTAATGACTTATGGGAATCTATCAAGGCCTAAGTAGTCTTTTCATCTTTAGGTCGGTTCCCCGTTCTGCTACCGCGACGAAGCTTTCTTGCGCATAGCTTCGGCTGCGCACCATCCTTCGTACAGCATGGCAATCAGCCCGTCCTTCATTTCAATCCCCCTTCGTCTGGCTTGGACTTCGTCCTGACCGTACTCCATGTTCATAATCTGAGTCCGAAAATACCTGTTCATATAATTCACTTGGAAAACATTGTCAAATCTTGTTTTTGAGGACCTTCGGAGGACGAAGGCCCCCAACAGTAGCCCCTCGCAATATTAATTTGTTAGTGATAAATTCAGATTGCGATATGGACGAAGGCCTTAAGCCGAAGGTCCGAAAAAACACCTTCCCTTTGCTAGAATAGCAACATTCACTGACAAGCGGGGTCTTTCAATTTTCAACGCACTGGGCGTATAAATAAGATCATACCGCAAACTCATTTGGTACGCTCACTTGCCATCTGCTTCCGCTCACTAAATTTTTAGCTCTTGCGCACTAAGATTTGTTGATCTTTTGGTTTTGAAGCTTCGGCTTTGAAAACAGTTTTTTAGTGTTTCCGAAGATGTCTGAAGATAAGAAGGTCGCTGCTGAGATGAAGCTGAGCCTCGACGAAGAGAAGAACTTGGGGTTCCTTATAGCGATGGCGAAGACCAATACGGAAAAAATCACCAAGGAGATTCTGGAAGGTTTGTCTGAAGATACTGGTGACAGCGACAGTTATGATGTAGAAAGCGGTGGGGGAGAGTCCGAAGATCGACCATGGCGGCCAAGTCACTCAGTTTTCGGGAAAACCACTATTAAGCAGAGTCATATTGACAATATGAGAGGGAGATATTTTCGAGATATATCTATTGTGAGGGCTGATGCTGGAGAAAAAACTTCTCCCACCCCCGAAGAAGATGAGGTCGTGATCTTCCGAAGCTTTCTCAAGGCTGGGCTTCGATTCCCCCTAAGCAGCTTTGTTGTCGAAGTCCTGAAGACATTTCAAGTCGACCTTCGTCAAATTACTCCCGAAGCTATCATAAGAATGGGGATCTTTGTCTGGGCTGTGCGAAGCCAAGGCTTAGAACCAAATGCTAAAAGCTTTTGCAAAATTCATGAGTTGTTATATGAGACGAAGCCCTGGGGGAAAGAACAATATCACAACAACTTTGGTTGCTACAGCTTCGGTGCCCGCTCCGGGTCAAGCTGCCCCGTGCCAACCTTTCGGAAGAGGTGGCCCGGTGCCTGGATGACAGAATGGTTCTATGTAAAGAATGACTTGACAGCGCAGGAAGATGTTAAAAGTATCATTATGCGTCCTATCTGGCAGTGCTTCGGACTCCGAAAACCGAAGGTTGAAATGGATGAAGCGGCCGAAGAATGCCAAAGAGCCTTCGGCGTAGTCTGCTCTTTTATCGGGACAAGGGACTTGGTCCAAGAGCATATTGCCTTCAGGGTGTGGCCACTTGCAGGAAAGTGGGAAATGCCGAAGGAGACCATCAAAGAGTCTGACGAAGGCGGACTGGTCAGACTGAAATACACATTCAAATACGGGGATAAGTTTGTCGAACCTGATGACGACTGGTTAAAAAGCATTGAAACATTAAGTGACGAACTGCTTGGGGTATATTCGAAGGCCGAGAACACTGCATTATCGGCAGCCTTCGGAGGCCGAAAGAAGAAAAGGCTCAACCAGGTATTTGATGCAATCGGGTTTGTCTACCCTGACTACCATTATCTGGTGCCGGGCCGCAAAAGAAAAAATACTTCTCCTGCAACAGAAGTTGCCACAAGTGCTTCTAGTGAGCCAGCGCCGCAAAGAAAAAAGATGAAGGTGCTCACCCACCGGGCACGTTTTATTGAGCCGGCCACAGTGCCTGAATTTATCGGTAAAATCTCCTTGGCCACTGAAAGTACAGAGCCAGCTCCAGTGCCGAAGATCGAAGAAAAAACTGAAGCGCCTTCAGCAGAGAAAGCAGAAAAACCGAAAATTGAAGGACCAAAAATATTAGAAATCTTGAGTCCTTCAGCAAGTGTTGAAACAATAAAAAACCAAAAGGGTCCATCGGTAACCCCGAAAAGAAAAAGAATGGTGAACGTGTTAGATGTTTTGGAGACAATTAAGTCTTCAAGCACAACTCCAAAGAAGACTGTTGAACTTTCTGAAGTGTCTACTGAAGCTTTAATTGCTGAAGCTTCAAAGCAACAACTTGAAGTTGAAGCTGGGACTTCAGAACCCACCAAGGAACAACCTTTGGAAACCGAAGAAAAAATAAAAATGCCGGAGCCAATTTTGGCTGAAGAAATTGACACTGCTGCCCCCGAAGCTTCTTCCACCATATGCGATTACATTGTGCGACATGCTTCGGGGAAAAAATTATCTGAAGAAGAGATTTATGAAGCCAACCACTATGCCAAAGAATTAAAATATCCGAAGGGGGCACTAGTGTTCAATGGGACAAACGAAGATGACTTCCTATACTGTCTCCCTGACAACAAAGAATTATCTGTCTGCCGGGAGATGGCTAGGAGTATGGGGTTTCCGAAGCTTGAAGCTGGACTATGCGCTATGACGAAGGAGGATCTCGCGGATAGTCTTGCGTATAATAGCCTAAAGGTATGGGAATTGGGCGCTTGGAAATTTTATAACTCGTAACTCATTCTTTTATTCTTATACCAACTTTTTTTTACATGTAGGGTTTAATCCTAAGCAACGCATTGAGAGCACAAAAGAATGCCGAAGATGAGAGCTATGAAATTGCGTTCAACAACCTACGGTCGGAAGTTATTAAACTGAGAAACGAAGCTCTGGAAAAGGATAAGTTTCTGCTTACATTGGTAGACAAGGTAAAAAAGGACGAAGCTGCCTCAAAGGTCCAGGCCGAAGCCCAAAAACGTGAGATTAAAGATCTTCAGAAACAGCTAGCTAGAGCTAAAGAGGAACGTATGCTTGAAGAAACAAAACGAGAGCTTAGCGATCAACTGGCCAATCATTTAGTGATAAGTGTTAAGGAGCTTCGTGCATCCCAGAGAAAATGCTACGTTAAATCTATAGAATGCGTCAAAAAGATAAAATCCAGCTTCGTCGGCGTTGGCGCATTCTCTAGTGAAGAGAATTTCTCAAGAGGCAATCCCGAAGGTCCACTGGAATGGATCAGTCACGAAGCAGAGGCCTTCGAGGAAATCCTGAGTAGCCGCGGTGACATCTGCGCTTTTTCGGGCGCTAGAGGAGTTGCTACTGTTTTGGAGAGGAAAGGTTGCGATCATATTAAGCTTCTTGCGCAATCCGAAGCCACTTTATCCGCTGAAGATATTAAAGACCCCTCGTCCGAAGCTAGCCAGGTTGGTGGAAAATTTTTCACCGACGTCTGGGACAATGGTGGCCGAGAAATGGCCCAGGAAATTATTTGAAGAAGCGAGCAAGGTATCCATGATACTAGGGAAGTAGCCAAGGCCGCTGAAAAAAACGCAGAGCCCAAAAGCCAAATAGGTACCAACTAGTGGTTTTTAGGTCTGTTGTAATTTTTGATTTTCGAACTTGCTTATGGTTTGTAATAGTAACATAGACATATATTCTCTTCCCTCAGAACCTGCTGGATCGTCTGCTGACCCTCACACGAAAGGGGATGACGAAATTAAACAAATGGCCGAAGCTATCATGGATAAAGTTGTTGAACAACTTCTAAATGAGGCTGCCGAAGTAATACTAAGAGAAGACTAGATGTTATTAGAAAAAACATTTGAAGTGTGATCTATGTAATATTTTGTACACTTGAATGTAATATACAAGTCTCTTTTCATTATTCAATTCTTTACGATGCATGAAATTCTACATACATACCATTTTTGAGCCTTCGGCGAAAAAACACCTTCCCTTCTTTTCATGCTTCGTGAAGAAGACATTCTCCTTTAATACTATTCTGATGAAGCACATCCACACTTCGTGAAAATATTCTCCAAAGCTGTACAATTTCGATATTACTCTGATGAAGCACGTCCATGCTTCGTGAAAATATTCTCTGAAGCTGTACAATTTCGATATTACTCTGATGAAGCACGTCCATGCTTCGTGAAAATATTCTCCGAAGCTGTATTCCGAAGATCAACATTGTATTCCCTCGTGACTTTGCACGATTTTCACTTTCTCAAAGCGTCCTTTCGAAGGTTGATGTTGTGTCCCCTTCTTTTGCCATATGCAACATGATGTATGATGCTTATGCTATGCAAAATGATGTGATGATGCTATGCTATGTAGATGACATTTGTTCCGAAGATACACACATATCCCTGTAAAACACAAAATATCTTTGTATCAGCGCTGACTTTTCGCTGTAAGCTCTGCATTCCCTTAGGAACGTCTTTGGAGCTTCTTCGTCTTTTACTTAGGTGGTATCAGCGTTGACTTTTCGCTGTAAGCTCTGCATTCCCTTAGGAACGTCTTTGGAGCTTCTTCGCCTTTTACTTAGGCGGTATCAGCGTTGACTTTTCGCTGTATGCTCTGCATTCCCTTAGGAACGACTTTGGAGCAGAAAACTTACACTGCGCTCCCTTTGGAACGACTTTTTGTGACTTCAGCAACTTACTCTGCGTTCCTTAGAACGACTTTTTGTTGCTTCGAAGGATTTATAATAATTCGAAGGTCCTCCTTGTTATCGCAAATTTTTAAGCTTCAGCAACTTAAGCCTGTGGAGAAAATAGGTTTTCCTCGTGACCAACAACGAAACTGTTACATGAAAACTGAAATGTTCTTTATTACACAGAAAATAGAACTAAATGGAAAAGACTATTGTCAAGGTAGGATATTTGTCAATAAATGTGCTTCGACTCTGGCACAGTGCTATTGACTGTGCGAGCTTCAGATTGTTCTCTGAGATCCCTTTGGTGTGGAACATATTGGCTCCCTTCCGGCTGTTGGCCTTGTTGCAGCGGTGGTGGAGGCGGGGGCTGTTGCCATGAAGCTTGAGGTTGAGTCGCCGAAGCTACAGAAACTGCAGGGTGGTTGCCCACGTATTCTGGGACGTAAGGCTGATGGTACGAAGCAGTATGCATGACCTGCTTCGGCTGAACTTGTTGCGCTGCGGCTTCGGCTATCTCCTTTTGCTTCTGGATGGTAACATGGCACATCCTGGTGGTATGGCCCTTGTTTTCACCACAGAATAAGCAAAATACTCTCCTTGGTTGATCTCCAAATCTTCCGCCGAAGCCCCTGGCGCCTCTGCCTCTTGGAGCTGGTGACCGGAAGAAATTTTGCTGTTGCCCCGAAGCCTGTGAGGAGCACTGCGGCCTGTTCTGCTGACTCCCCTTATCATCATTTTGAGTAGAGTTGTGGATGGACCTGACATGCCTCGGATAGAATCTTCCTCCGAAGCCCCTGGTCATTTCAGAAAATCTGAAAGCCTCCTCCCTTCTTTGGCGAAAATCATTGTCGGCACGAATGTACTCGTCCATCTTCTGGAGCAGCTTCTCCAAAGTCTGAGGAGGCTTCCTAGCAAAGTATTGAGCTGAAGGTCCAGGACGAAGCCCCTTGATCATGGCTTCGATGACAATTTCATTGGGCACCGTTGGTGCCTGCGCCCTCAAACGCAAGAACCTTCTGACATACGCCTGAAGGTATTCTTCATGATCCTGAGTGCACTGGAACAAGGCTTGAGCAGTGACCGGCTTCGTCTGAAACCCTTGAAAGCTGGTTAACAACATGTCCTTCAGCTTTTGCCATGAAGTGATCGTTCCTGGTCGAAGGGAGGAATACCAGGTCTGAGCAACATTCCTGACAGCCATAACAAAAGACTTTGCCATGACTGCAGCATTGCCACCATACGAAGATACTGTTGCTTCGTAGCTCATCAAAAACTGCTTCGGGTCTGAATGGCCATCGAACATGGGAAGCTGGGGCGGCTTGTAGGACGGAGGCCAAGGTGTAGCCTGCAGCTCAGCGGACAGGGGAGAAGCATCATCGAAAACAAAATTTCCATGATGGAAATTGTCATACCAGTCATCTTCGTTGAAGAAGCCCTCCTGATGAAGGTCTTTTTGTTGAGGCCTTCTGTTCTGCTCATCGTGAGTAAGATGGCGAACTTCTTCAGAAGCTTCGTCTATCTGCCTTTGCAGCTCAGCTAGCCTGGCCATCTTTTCCTTCTTCCTCTGCACCTGTTGATGAAGCATCTCCATATCCCTGATCTCTTGGTCTAGCTCATCCACCTGAAGCGTCGGGCTGACGGCCTTCCTCTTCTGGCTTCGGGCCTCCCGAAGAGAGACAGTCTCCTGGTTGGGGTCCAGCGGTTGCAGAGCTGCAGCCCCAGTCGCTGAAGCTTTCTTCGGCGCCATAGCGAGGGTCTATGACTTCGGACTCAAAGTGGAAGTGAGTTCACCGGAGGTGGGCGCCAATGTTGGTGACTTGTTCTCAAATGCTTCGGATTGAGAATAAGGCAACATAAAAAGTGTTAAATGATAAGGTCCTTCGTCCTTTGAAACATTATTTCCCTTCGGGATATAATGTGCTCCGGACGAAGGTCACAAACAATATATCTTCGTAAGCACAATAAGCTATGACGAAGGATTTACACGCAACATGAAAAGCAATATAAACATTTAAATTTCATCACAACGTCATTTCTATTTTATTATCATATAACAATAGAAATGACTTCAAATTACAAGTGTACCTTCGGATTGCAGGAAGACAAAAGCACAAGGATGACGCAAAAGCAAATGCCAGGTCCGCCCCAACAGTACGGGAGTACTGTTCATCTATTTATAGGCGAGGGACACAGCCCATAAAATTACATTCATGCCCATTACATTTGCTAATGACTTATGGGAATCTATCAAGGCCTAAGTAGTCTTTTCATCTTTAGGTCGGTTCCCCGTTCTGCTACCGCGACGAAGCTTTCTTGCGCATAGCTTCGGCTGCGCACCATCCTTCGTACAGCATGGCAATCAGCCCGTCCTTCATTTCAATCCCCCTTCGTCTGGCTTGGACTTCGTCCTGACCGTACTCCATGTTCATAATCTGAGTCCGAAAATACCTGTTCATATAATTCACTTAGAAAACATTGTCAAATCTTGTTTTTGAGGACCTTCGGAGGACGAAGGCCCCCAACATGTTCCTCACCCTACATATCAGAGCCATGGTGCGCCATACGATCATAGGTTGAGTGTCGTTCTCGATCGGCCATGGCAGGAAGGCTGCATAACAATGCTCGGCCAAATGAACCCTACATCCCAAGGACCGGTGGCTTACCACCAGGCGCTATGGAAAAAATTAGGGGAGAAATGGTTGAACTACTCTGGGAAAGGCTCGGCGTTAGTGTAGCCATATCGGGACAATCATATCAGAAACCTTATAATCACCGATTCGACACCATGCCATATCCGCAAGGGTCAAGGATACCGAATTTCTCTATATTTTCTGGTGAAAGCGGGAAAAGCAGGCACAAGCACGTAAGCCAGCTCTTTTTCACACATAGCAGAATTGGCTGGTAGGGAAGCCTAGTGTGTCCGTTTATTCTCATTGTCCCTTACTGGTACCGTATTTGCATGGTACACAACTCTGTCGCCTAACTCTATCAATTTATGGGAAGAATTAGAGCAGACATTCTATGAACACTTTTTCTCATGACAGCATGAGTTAGAACTAGCTGATCTAGCTTCAGTCCGATAGGGGAACATGGAATCAGTTAATGACTATATCCAAAGGTTCTGGAACACTAGATCGATGCTTCCAAATCCACGTCGCGAACAAATAGCTAGCAGGACTAGATTTTAATGGGTTGCTATACTACTTAAAAAACATTGGATGACACTTAGATCTTTTTCAGTAGCTCAGCTCATTGGTGATCCTCACACGTCGAATATATCATAAGGAGAGATTACTCGGAAAGTTCTGGACAGAAAGACAAACAAGTCAGAAGGCACCGGGGGGGCACGTTCAATCGAGCAGCCGAGCGAAGCTCCTTGACTCGTGCATCACGGACGGTCCGGCACCTGCGCATGGACGATCCGATGCTCATGATCTGACGCTCACAATCCGACGCTCAAATAGATGGTCTAGCTGACTCAGCCGGATAGTCCGCCCATGGCCAAAGGCGTCGTCTTCCACACAAAGCGAAAAGGGAGACACAGGGGCAAAGCACACATAAAACACATGGTCGGCTGGTCAAAGCCTGTAACACCATGTCCACTCAAGGACCAACGATACTTACTCGTGGCAGCTTTCTATGATCACATATTATCCTCACAGACCAACATGAGTCTTTTATATGCACTTTGTCCTTACTCACGTGCAATCGAGAAAACTTCCCTATCGGTCACTCATCCCAAATTGCTCCAAGCCAAGCACGCTTAACTTGAAGGTTCTTTTGAGATAGGCTTCTAAAAAAAGATGTACCTTATTGATATAAGTACTCTATTAATTTTATTAAGCCTTGGGCCAGGATATCACCATCCCCAGGGCCAGGATATCACAAAGCCGGCCCTACTTTTGATCGATTGCTCTCCAGGTACATTAGCAAGAAGACCGTTCTACGTGATCAGCAAACAAAGAAGCCACAGGCACCTGCTAAATCAAAACGATCGAATAAAATGGCCCAAAAGGTGACACACCAAGCATCGCCTATTCCTCCAATGATAACAAGATATTTTCCACTCGCCTACTCATCGTCGATATATTGTCCTATTCAAATGTGGAACAGTACGACGATGAATCCGTGGTGCATACATAGTCCTTTTGCCCATTCAGGCTGGGGGACACTTCCATTCTATACCTTATGATCCTTTGATCAGATGGTCATGACCGAGAAAGATGCAATCTGAAATGACCTTTGTGCATTGGAGCTCTATTGAATGATCATCCTATTGGATTGAAAAACTAGTGACTTACATTAGGCTTAGTTCTTACTCAGGAACAAGATGATTTGTGAGATCTATTGTTTTCCGAAGATTGCTGACAGTATATATGCTTTTGGTTCGTCAACCTCCACCAAAAGAGGCATATGTTGAGCCCAAAAACGAGCAGCGTGGAGAGTTCGCGATGGCGGCGCGGACGGTTCACCCGCGCAAAATCAATTATGGTTTCGAATTTCTAGCAGAATTAACTCGAGAACTTACTTATAACGGGTCTAGACCTCCTCCATTTATATAGATGAATGGCTACAACCGATTGAACCATCCACAATTGATGCAATCAACTCTACTTATCGTTTTTACCTTATGCATTAGGAGTAGCTCTAGTTTAGCCTCTCCCTCGTATCTTCACCCCTCTTCGGCTCTACGTCGACTAGAGGCGTCTTAGGTGGTATGCTGACACCAAGACACAACCTAGGATCTTTCCACCCCGACGGGTCCCTTCTGGGAGGCGAGATCTAGGTCTGCTGCGAAGAAGACGACTCCGAACGACAGCGTAGACCGTCTGAGCCCCAGACGCGAACCATCCAAACGTACACAGAGGAGGAGCCGCTCCTGCGCCCACCAGGTGGTTCATTCTAGTGTTTGATGTCGGTGCCAACATGGTGATGTAGTAAAATACAATAGGAAGTACGGATAGAGAGAAATGTGGGGGATAGTTGGGGATGGTCTGACCGAGCACAAGTATTCAGTCCCCTCTTTTTTACTCCCTCGTCTCAAAAAAATGCAAATAGAGTTAGCAACAGGTATAGGCCCGCTTGGTTTTATCAACCAACCCGCGAATTGGAGTTATTAAAATACGACCCGTTTTGCTACGCTCTCCGGGCTTCACGGGTGTCACCGTGCATCACATCGTGACACGCGTCCATTTCTAGCGTCCGGACCCGAAATTCTTATGCAACTGATCTCTGAAGTCCTAACCTCCTCCACTCTCTCTCTCTCCTACACCAAACAGTGAGCCAGCGCCTCCCACACTCCACCCGGGTCTTCACACCGTCACTGCAGGACACCGCGTGCCCGCTTTTCTCCCTCCCCTCGCTCTCAACGTCAGCGAGCGAGATCTCTCGCCTTTAGGGAAGCCCCCCCCGGCGTCTATCCGTGACATGTGGCACCTCCGCATCTCACTCCTCTACAAGGCGTCAGCGCCCCTCCACCTCGCGCCCTCCGAGGCGACCACGCTCAACCACCCCGTGCCCCGTCTCTCCACCGCCGACTCAGAGGTATGCGACACATCCGACGAGCTACCGCACCAGGTTGATGCCCGATTCGAGGGTAGGCCGCGCGTTCGCGTCGTGGAGGTCACCGAGCTGGTGCGGTTGCAATAGGGCAACGCGGAAGCGGCTCCTCGAGGGTGTGCCGATGAAGGTGGTGGAGATGGTCAAGAAGGGGAAGAAGTCCAGGAAGGGGAGGAGCAATATAGGAGGTTGCTAAGGACAGGAGTCTCAGCAAGTGGCACGGGGACGTAATGTAGTTGATGTTGGAGCACACAAGGATGGAGGAGACCCTCATCTTCCTTGACATACAGTGGGAATTTCTTCTAGGTTGATTCGGGTTTGATCTATTTTATTTTGTGCAACATTGCATTATGCTCTTAATTCCCCTTGATGTGCATGGAGATTTAGGGCATTTGTTTGTACTATTTGTTTTCATTTTGATGCAGATGCAGCTCATCGCGATAGTCCAGAATCCATTCATTATGGAGTACAAAGATTCCTACATGGAAAAGATAGGCAAAGGACCAAATAAAGTGTATTAAATGGCACTGCTTCAAATAATTAGGTGAAAGCCTTTCCTTGTTATGCACCTCATGCGCTTACAAAATTTTAGGGTTGCTACATTTGCATTGTTATTGGAAATTGTGAGGGAGGAGACATGTATGTATCTGTTGGACAGTGTTTTTCATATCTAGAAACTTTGCAAGCGGCTTGTGTAAGTGTGCGACTTCTCATGGCTCTTGATTATCTACATGCAAATCACATTCTTCATCAAGACATGAAGGTCAGTAGCAGTGCTCGATTGATTTGAAGTACATGGTATTTCCCCTCCGTTCTAAGGCATGTAATTAGCCCCAATTCAAACTTCTTGGTTTATTTCAGTGCTCCAATATATTTATTGCCAGAGATAAAAGCATATGCCTTGGTCAGTGACTTAAGCTTAGGAAAAGTACAGTACTTTATGTATGAATTCAGAAATCCCAATGATATTCATTCTGAATATGTGCAAATGCAGGTGACTTTGGTCTTGCCAATATATTGACATCACATGATCTTGCGTCTTCTGTAATTATACTTGAAAATTTTTTAGTCTTGCATTTATTTGCTGATGTTTCTTGTTACCGTATTATCTCCAACAAAGGTGGTAGTAACACCAAGCTATATGTGCATAGAACTTCTTGCCGATATACCATATGGTACTAAATCCGATATTTGGTCTCTAGGTGTGTACCACTTTTAGTGTCATAAACTATGTTTCTGCACCTAAATAGAATGAGCTTGTGATCTAATACTTGAATTTTACAAGGTGTTGCATTTGACAAATGACTACTCTCAGGCCTGCAAACTGCACATTACAACGTGAAGTTGGTTATTGAAAGGTATGCTATGCTCATCTCCTCTCCTACCTGCCCCCTATTTTGGTTTATGAAAAATTTATGTGAAAGGACAGAACACATTTCATATTGGCAACTTGAGGTTTGTTATTGAGAACGTGGCAAAGTAAGGATTTTGGGGTGATGGTGGGGGTGTGCGGTATCTGTTCACCGAGTTTCTAGTCATTCGTTGTAAGATTTTCATTTTTTAGTCGTGGAGTGTGTTGTCAAGCTCCGAGTAGTTGGTATCTTGTTCTACTACTACTCCTAACCTGATTCCTGATCACCCACGACCACGATATAGTGCTTACCCTATATATTTAGTGCAAACTTGCTTTTTTAATATATAGCTTATGACCTTGCCATCAGATGTTTTTATGTATTCTCGTGCTTCCCAATTTTATATTGTTAATGTATCTATTTTCTTACATATTTACTTAGCATTTTCCCATTGTGCGGTTTATTCCTTGCATTTCCCTATCCTCCATTTGGTACTTGATTACTTGTTAGAAGGTGCAAATCAACTCCTCAATTGCTGCGAGATCAATACAGTTTAATCATTAACGATTATCTTTTATTACACATTATTCAGTATGAATAGTTTTCACATATTTTTGGCACACATCCTATTATTGTGGGTGGCTTCCAGACACTAGGTTCATCGAGTCCTCCAATATGAGTTGAAAAGCTTAAGAGTGCTCTGTGGGGTATGCTTAAGTGTTAATAGTATCTCTTGCAAAAAAGGAAGGGCTAATAATTTCGAGATCTTTTCATCTCATTCTATAATTGTGTGCTGTTGTAAACATCTCCTTCATTTCATAGTTGTGTAATGATCTTGTGGTGGACTTTGTGCTCCATAGATTGTGGATACATGATTGATGCAAAAATGAATAATAAAAGATGTGTCATCGCTATGGTCATAAGTTTCATAATACTACCTGAATGTTTTTGACGACTATAGGACATAAATTTTTCACTAAACTCCTATGCAAACTACTGTAATCATTCAGTTTTGAATCCACACCTTTTCTACATAAACACATTTATGAGATCACATCTACCTCGCCAATAGAATTAGTGACGAAGAACTTAGCATATGCATAGGGGTGACAATGGATTCCGACCGTTGGAGCTCTGACTTCTGGGCCTGCCTGGATGTCCGGTGGCGCACCGGACATGTACTGTAGAGTGTCCGGTGCGCCAGTATGGGCGTGCCTGACCTCTGCGCGCGCTGGCGCGTAATTAATGCGCTGCAGGTAGCCGTTGGCGCCGTTGTAGCCGTTGCCCCGCAGTTACACTGGACAGTCCGGTGTACACCGGACATGTCCGGTGAATTATAGCGGAGCAGCCCAAATGAATTCCCGAGGCTGGCGAGTTCCTGAGGCCGCTCTTCCCTGTAGCACCGGACACTGTCCGGTGTACACCGGACAGTCCGGTGATTTATAGTGGAGTTGCCTCGAGATTTTCCCGAAGACGACGAGTTTGCGCTGGAGTCCTCTGGTGCACCGGACATGTCCGGTGGCACACCGGACAGTCCGGTGCGCCAGACTAGAGGTGCCTTCGGTTGCCCCTTTGCTCTTTTGTTGAACCCAATACTTGGTCTTTTTATTGGCTAAGTGTGAACCTTTGCCACCTGTATAACTTATACACTAGAGCAAACTAGTTAGTCCAATTATTTATGTTGGGCAATTCAACCACCAAAATTTATTAGGGACTAGGTGTAAGCCTAATTCCCTTTCAATCTCCCCCTTTTTGGTGATTGATGCCAACACAACCAAAGCAAATATAAAAGTGCATAATTGAACTAGTTTGCATAATGTAAGTGCAAAGGTTGCTTGGAATTGAGCCAATAAATGTTACTTACTAGATATGCATGGATTGTTTCTTCATTTTAAATATTTTGGACCACGCTTGCACCACAGATTTTGTTTTTGCAAATTCTTTTGTAAATCCTTTTCAAAGTTCTTTTGCAAATAGTCAAAGGTAAATGAATAAGATTTTTATGAAGCATTTTTCAAGATTTGAAATTTACTCCCTTTGATTCAAATGCTTTTCCTTTGACTAAACAAAACTCCCCCTCAATAAATTCTCCTCTTAGCGTTCAAGAGGGTTTTAAGACATCAAATTTTGAAAATACTATTAGCTCCCCCTTTAGAACACAAAGAGATACCAATTTGAAATTTTCCAATTGAAAACCATTAATTTTAAAATTAGGGTGGTGGTGCGGTCCTTTTGCTTTGGGCTCATACTTTCTCCCCCTTTGGCATGAATCGCCAAAAACGGATACTTTGAATGAGATATAAGCCCTTTGACAACTATTTTCTCCCCGTTGGCAAATAAAACATATGAGTGAAGATTATACCAAAGGTGGAGAGTGAAGCGGAGTGACGACGAAGGATGAGTAGTAGAGTGGAGTGGAAGCCTTGTCTTCGCCGAAGACTCCAATTCCCTTTCAATATACCTATGACTTGGTTTGAAAATACACTTGAAAACACATTAGTCATAGCATATAAAAAGAGACATGATCAAAGGTATACTTATGAGCTATGTGTGCAAATTAGCAAAGAAATTCCTAGAATCAAGAATATTGAGCTCATGCCTAAGTTTGGTAAAAGTTTATTCATCAAGTGGCTTGGTAAAGATATTGGCTAATTGATCTTTAGTGTTAATGTATGCAATCTCGATATCCCCCTTTTGTTGGTGATCCCTAAGAAAATGATACCGAATGGCTATGTGTTTAGTGCGGCTATGCTCAACGGGATTATCCGCCATGCGGATTGCACTCTCATTATC
Organism: Zea luxurians; assembly: GCA_029449295.1. Lineage (NCBI taxonomy): Eukaryota > Viridiplantae > Streptophyta > Magnoliopsida > Poales > Poaceae > Zea > Zea luxurians. The sequence continues at coordinate 7,775,938 of JAOPSE010000026.1, read as the reverse complement.
ACATAGAAGAGGAACTTTGGTTAATTTGTAACCATAGTCCCACAGGGTTTGCCTCATCCAAAGTAATTGCGCGCAACAATGGCCTGCGGCAATGTACTCGGCTTCGGCGGTAGAAAGAGCGACCGAATTTTGCTTCTTTGAAGCCCAAGACACCAAGGATCTTCCCAAGAACTGGCAAGTCCCCGATGTGCTCTTTCTATTGATTTTGCACCCCTCCCAATCGGCATCCGAATAACCAATCAAATCAAATGTGGATCCCCGAGGGTACCAAAGCCCAAACTTAGGAGTATAAGCCAAATATCTCAAGATTCGTTGTACGGCCGTAAGGTGTGATTCCTTAGGGTCGGCTTGGAATCTTGCACACATGCAAACGAAAAGCATAATGTCCGGTCGAGATGCACATAAATAAAGCAATGAACCAATCATCGACCGGTATACCTTTTGATCCACGGACTTACCTCCCGTGTCGAGGTCGAGATGCCCATTGGTTCCCATGGGTGTCTTGATGGGCTTGGCATCCTTCATTCCAAACTTGGTTAGAATGTCTTGAGTGTACTTTGTTTGGCAAATGAAGGTGCCCTCTTGGAGTTGCTTTGACTTGGAATCCTAGAAAATACTTCAACTCCCCCATCATAGACATCTCGAATTTTTGTGTCATGATCCTACTAAATTCTTCACATGTAGATTCGTTAGTAGACCCAAATATAATATCATCAACATAAATTTGGCATACAAACAAATCATTGTCAAGAGTTTTAGTAAATAAAGTAGGATCGGCCTTGCCGACTTTGAAGCCATTAGCAATAAGGAAATCTCTAAGGCATTCATACCATGCTCTTGGGGCTTGCTTGAGCCCATAAAGCGCCCTTAGAGAGCCTATAGACATGGTTAGGGTACTCACTATCTTCAAAGCCGAGAGGTGCTCAACATAGACCTCCTCCTTGATTGGTCCATTGAGGAAGGCACTCTTCACGTCCATTGATAAAGCTTGAAGCTTCGACTTGTGAATACCCCTTGGCCACGAGTCAAGCTTTATTCCTTGTCACCACACCATGCTCGTCTTGCTTGTTGCGGAAGACCCATTTGGTTCCTACAACATTTTGGTTAGGACGTGGAACTAAATGTCATACCTCATTCCTAGTGAAGTTGTTGAGCTCCTCTTGCATCGCCATCACCCAATCCGAATCTTGAAGTGCTTCCTCTATCCTGTGTGGCTCAATAGAGGAAACAAAAGAGTAATGCTCACAAAAATGTGCAACACGAGATCGAGTGGTTACCCCCTTATGAATATCGCTGAGGATGGTGTCGATAGGGTGATCTCGTTGGATTGCTTGGTGGACTCTTGGGTGTGGCGGCCTTGGCTCTTCATCCTCCTTGTCTTCATCATTTGCATCTCCCCCTTGATCATTGCCGTCATCTTGAGGTGGCTCATCTCTTTGACCTTGTCCTTCATCAACTTGAGCTTCGTCCTCATTTTGAGTTGGTGCAGATGCTTGCGTGGAGGAAGATGGTTGATCCTGTGCATGTGGAGGCTCTTCAGATTCCTTAGGACCACACATCCCCAATGGACATGTTCCTTAGCGCGATGCACGAAGCCTGTTCTTTCACCTATCTCATCAAGATCAACTTGCTCTACTTGAGAGCCGTTAGTCTCATCAAACACAACGTCACAAGAAACTTCACTAGTCCTGAGGACTTGTTAAAGACTCTATATGCCCTTGTGTTTGAATCATATCCTAGTAAAAAGCCTTCTACAGTTTTAGGAGCAAATTTAGATTTTCTACCTCTCTTGACAAGAATAAAGCATTTGCTACCAAAAACTCTAAAATATGAAATATTGGGCTTTTTACCGGTTAGGAGTTCATATGATGTCTTCTTGAGGATTCGGTGTAGATATAACCGGTTGATGGCGTAGCAGGCGGTGTTGACCGCCTCGGCCCAAAACCGATCCGGTGTCTTGTACTCATCAAGCATGGTTTGCCATGTCCAATAGTGTTCGATTCTTCCTCTCCACTACACCATTTTGTTGTGGAGTGTAGGGAGAAGAGAACTCATGTTGATGCCCTCCTCCTCAAGGAAGCCTTCAATTTGAGAGTTCTTGAACTCCGTCCGTTGTCGCTTCTAATTTTCTTGATCCTTAAGCTGAACTCATTTTGAGCCTGTCTCAAGAATCCCTTTAAGGTCTCTTGGGTGGGATTTTTCCTGCAAGAAGAACACCCAAGTGAAGCGAGAATAATCATCCACAATAACTAGACAGTACTTACTCCTGCCGATGCTTATGTAAGCGATCGGGCCAAATAAATCCATGTGTAGGAGCTCCAGTGGCCTATCACTTGTCATGATGTTTTGTGTGGATGATGAGTGCCAACTTGCTTCCGGCTTGGCATGCGCTACAAATCCTGTCTTTCTCAAAATGAACATTTGTTAGTCCTAAAATGTGTTCTCCCTTTAGAAGCTTATGAAGATTCTTCATTCCAACATGAGCTAGTCGGCGGTGCCAGAGCCAACCCATGTTAGTCTTAGCAACTAAGCAAGTGTCGAGTTCAGCTCTATCAAAATCTACCAAGTATAGCTGACCCTCTAACACTCCCTTAAATGCTATTGAATCATCACTTCTTCTAAAGACAGTGACACCTACATCAGTAAATAGACAGTTGTAGCCCATTTGACATAATTGGGATACGGAAAGTAAATTGTAATCTAAAGAATCTACAAGAAAAACATTGGAAATGGAATGGTCAGGAGATATAGCTATTTTACCCAAACCTTTGACCAAACCTTGGTTTCCATCCCCGAATGTAATAGCTCGTTGGGGATCTTGGTTTTTCTCATATGAGGAGAACATCTTCTTCTCCCCTGTCATGGTTTGTGCACCCGCTGTCGAGTATCCAACTTGAGCCCCGGATGCATAAACCTACAACAAATTTAGTTTGACTTTAGGTACCCAAACGGTTTTGGGTCCTTTGGCATTAGAAACAAGAACTTTGGGTACCCAAACACAAGTCTTGGAACCCTTGTGTTTGCCCCAACAAACTTGGCAACTACCTTGCCGGATTTGTTAGTCAAAACATAAGATGCATCAAAAGTCTTAAATGAAATCATGATCATTTGATGCACTAGAAGTTTTCTTTCTAGGCAACTTAGCACGAGTTGGTTGCCTAGAGCTAGATGTCTCACCCTTATACATAAAAGCATGGTTAGGGCCAGAGTGAGACTTCCTAGAATGAATTTTCCTAATTTTTGCTCGGGATAACCGGCAGGGTACAAAATGTAACCCTCGTTTTCCTGAGGCATGGGAGCCTTGCCCTTAACAAAATTAGACAATCTTTTAGGAGGGGCACTAAGTTTGACATTGTCACCCCTTTGGTAGCCAATGCCATCCTTGATGCCAGGGCGTCTCCCATTATAGAGCATACTTCTAGCAAATTTAAACTTTTCATTTTCTAAGTTATGCTCGGCAATTTAGCATCTAATTTTGCTATATGATCATTTTGTTGTTTAATTAATACCATGTGATCATGGATAGCATTGATATCAATGTCTCTACATCTATCACAAATAGATGCTCAATAGTAGATGTAGAGGGTTTGCAAGATTTTAATTCTACAACCTTAGCATGTAGTATATCATTCTCATTTCTAAGGTTAGAAATAGTAACATTGCAAACATCAAAATCTTTAGCCTTAGCAATCAAATTTTCATTTTCTACTCTAAGGCTAGCAAGAGAAATATTCAACTCATCAATCCTAGCAAGTAAATCAACATCATTATCTCTAGGATTGGAAATTGAAACATTACAAACATGAGAATCAACCTTAGCAATTAATCTATCATTTTCATTTCTAAGGTTGTTAATAGTCTCATGGCAAGTGCTTAGCTCACTAGACAATTTTCACATTTTCAATTTGTAGGGCATAAGCATTTTTGACCTTAACATGCTTTTTGTTTTCCTTAATAAGGAAGTCCTCTTGAGAGTCCAAGAGATCATCCTTCTCAAGAATAGCACTAATCAATTCATTTAATTTTTCCTTTTGTTCCATGTTAAGGTTGGCAAAAAGGGTACGCAAATTATTTTCCTCATCACTAGCATTATCATCACTAGAGGATTCATATTTAGTGGAGGATTTAGATTTAACCTTCTTCCTTTTGCCGTCCTTTGCCATGAGGAACTTGTGGCCGACGTTGGGGAAGAGGAGTCCCTTGGTGACGGCGATGTTGGCGGCGTCCTCGTCGTCGGAGGAAGAGTCGGTGGAGCTCTCGTCGGGTCCCACTCGCGGCACACGTGGGCATCGCCGCCCTTCTTCTTGTGATACCTCTTCTTTTCTCTCCTCTTGCCCTTCTTGTCGTTATCCCTGTCACTATCACTTGACAATGGACATTTAGCAATAAAGTGACCGGCTTACCACACTTGTAGCAAACCTTCTTGGAACGGGATTTGTAATCCTTCCCCTTCCGTTGCTTGAGGATTTGGCGAAAGCTTTTGATGATTAAAGCCATCTCCTCATTGTCGAGCTTGGAGGCGTCAATTGGTTGTCTACTTAGTGTAGACTCCTCCTTCTTCTCCTCGGTCGCCTTGAATGCCACCGGTTGTGCTTCGGATGTGGAGGGTTCATCAAGCTCGTTGATCTTCTTTGAGCCTTTAATCATACATTCAAAGCTCACAAAATTCCCGATTTACTTCCTTGGGAGTCATTAGTGTGTATCTAGGATTACCACGAATTAATTGAACTTGAGTGGGGTTAAGGAAAATGAGAGATCTTAGAATAACCTTAACCACCTCATGGTCGTCCCACTTCTTGCTCCCGAGGTTGCGCACTTGGTTCACCAAGGTTTTGAGCCGGTTGTACATATCTTGTGGCTCCTCCCCTTGGCAAAGACGAAAGCGACCGAGCTCCCCCTCGATCGTTTCCCGCTTGGTGATCTTGGTGAGTTCATCACCCTCGTGCGCGGTCTTGAGAAGGTCCCAAAATCTCCTTTGCACTCTTCAACCCTTGCACCTTGTTATATTCCTCTCTACTTAGAGAGGCAAGGAGTATGGTTGTGGCTTGGGAGTTGAAGTGCTCGATTTGGGCCACTTCGTCCGTATCATAGTCTTCATCCCCTATGGATGGTACCTGTGCTCCAAACTCAACAACATTCCATATACTTTTGTGGAGTGAGGTTAGATGAAATTTCATTAAATCACTCCACCTAGCATAATCTTCGCCATCAAAGGTTGGCGGTTTGCCTAATGGAACGGAAAGTAATGAAGTATGTCTAGATGTACGAGGATAGTGTAAGGGGATCTTACTAAACTTTTTGCGCTCTTGGCGCTTAGAAGTTACGGACGGCGCATCGGAGTCGGAGGTCGACGTTGATGAAGTGTCGGTCTCGTAGTAGACCACTTTCCTCATCCTTGTGCTTGTCGCCTTTCCGATGCGACTTGTGGGAAGAAGATTTATTCTTCTTCTCTTTGTGGTGTGAAGAAGAAGATCTTTTCTCCTTCCGTTTGGAGGAGTCCTTCTTCTTCTCCTTCCTCTTGGTGCGGGACTCTTCCGATGAAGTGCTCTCGTGGCTCGTAGTGGGCTTGTCGCCGGTCTCCATCTCCCTCTTGGTGTGATCTCCCGACATCACTTCGAGCGGTTAGGCTCTAATGAAGCACCGGGCTCCGATACCAATTGAAAGTCGCCTAGAGGGGGTGAATAGGGCGAAACTGAAATTTACAAATATAAACACAACTACAAGCCGGGTTAGCGTTAGAAATATAATCGAGTCCGCGAGAGAGGGCGCAAAACAAATCACAAGCGAATAAGGAGTGAGACGCGGATTTGTTTTACCGAGGTTCGGTTCTCGCAAACCTACTCCCCGTTGAGGAGGCCACAAAGGTCGGGTCTCTTTCAACCCTTACCCTCTCTCAAACGATCCCTCGGACCGAGTGAGCTTTTCTTCCCAATCACTTGGAACACAAAGTTCCCACAAGGACCACCACAAGATTGGTGTCTCTTGCCTCAATTACAAGTGAGTATGATCGCAATGAAGAATCAAAGAAGGAAGAAAGCAATCCAAGCGCAAGAGCTCGAAAGAACACAAGCAAATCTCTCTCACTAATCACTATGGTGTTGTGTGGAGTTTGGAGAGGATTTGATCACTTTGGTGTGTCTAGAATTGAATGCTAGAGCTCTTGTAAGTAGTTGAAGTGAGAAAACTTGGATGACTTGAATGTGGGGTGGTTGGGGGTATTTATAGCCCCAACCACCAAACTAGCCGTTTGGTGGAGGCTGTCTGTTCGATGGTGCACCGGACAGTCCGGTGTGCACCGGACAGTCCGGTGCGCCAGCCACATCACCAAAGCCGTTGGGTTCCGACTGTTGGAGCTCTGACTTCTGGGCCTACCTGGATGTCCGGTGGCGCACCGGACATGTACTATAGAGTGTCCGGTGCGCTAGTATGGGCGTGCCTGACCTCTGCGCGCGCTGGCGCGCAATTAATGCGCTGCAGGTAGCCGTTGGCGCCGTTGCCCCGCAGTTACACCGGACAGTCCGTGTACACCGGACATGTCCGGTGAATTATAGCGGAGCAGCCCAAATGAATTCCAGAGGCTGGCGAGTTCCTGAGGCCGCTCTTCCCTGGAGCACCGGATACTGTCCGGTGTACACCGGACAGTCCGGTGATTTATAGTGGAGTTGCCTCGAGATTTTCCCGAAGACGACGAGTTTGCGCTGGAGTCCTCTGGTGCACCGGACATGTCCAGTGGCACACCGACAGTCCGGTGCGCCAGACCAGAGGTGCCTTCGGTTGCCCCTTTGCTCTTTTGTTGAACCCAATACTTGGTCTTTTTATTGGCTAAGTGTGAACCTTTGCCACCTGTATAACTTATACACTAGAGCAAACTAGTTAGTCCAATTATTTGTGTTGGGCAATTCAACCACCAAATTTATTAGGGACTAGGTGTAAGCCTAATTCCCTTTCACTCCTCCATGCGCCTAGGGGTCCCTTTTATAGCCTCAAGACAGCTAGGAGCCGTTGGAGACCAACAAGGAATGCTAAGATTGCCTTCTATCGAGTGGCGCACCGGATAGTCCGGTGCGCCACCGGACAGTCACTGTAGATAGTCCGGTGCGGATCTCCTTCCTATTTTGGCGCAGTCGACCGTTGCAGATTCGTGGCAGTTGGCGCACCGGACACTGTCCGGTGCACACCGGACAGTCCGGTGCCTCCTGCCGACCGTTGGCGCTGCCACGCGTCGCGCGAAGATTGCGCGGCCGACCATTGGCGCAGTCGACCATTGGCTCACCGGACAGTCCGGTGCACCACTAGACAATCCGGTGAATTTTAGCCGTACGCCGCTGATCCTCTTCCCGAGAGCGACGAGTTCGCCGCTGACGACTCACCGGACAGTCCGGTGCACCACCAGACAGTCCGGTGAATTATAGCATGCCGTTGTCGAGTCCCGAGAGTGGCTTGTTCACTGGAGGTTGGCCTGGCGCACCGGACATTGTCCGGTGCACCACCGGACAGTCCAGTGCACCCAGACCGAGCAGAGCCAACTCTTTTCCAATTCCTTTTCTCCTGTTTTCTAGCACTTAGACAAAATATGTTAGTACTCAAAACAATGTACTAAGTCTAGAAACGTACCTTGTTACATGATTTGCACTTCTTCAATCTTTGGCACATTCAGAACTTAGAGAATGTGTGTTGGGCACTTAATCACCAAAACATTATAGAAATGGCCTAAGGGCACATTTCCCTTTCAATCTCCCCATTTTTGGTGATTTATGCCAACACATCAAAAAGCAATGCAAAACATGCAACATCGATTCAAATTGAAGACCAAATTGTTTTTGACTCTAATTTGACATATTTGGATCATTCTTTGCCACCACTTGGTTTGTTTTTGTAAATCAAATTCATTTTCCTATATCTAAGTAAAACACACTTGATTAGGCACAAAGAGAGATAATCGAAGAATGAAATTGATCAAGAGCAAAAAACTCCCCCTTTTTCCCATAATCATAAATTCTCCCCACAAGAGACCAAATTTTGCAATAAGAGTATTTTGGACAAATCAAAAACTCTAACTCTACTTTTTCAAAATTCTCAAGTGGTAGCTGATCCATTTGCTTTGGCCTTAATTTCTCCCCCTATGGCATTAAGCACCAAAACGGGATCATTATTGGCCTTGTAACCCCATTGCCTCACCAAAAATGTCAATTAAGAGCAAAAAGGCAATAAGAGTGAAAGTCGCCTAGAGGGGGGGAATAGGGCGAAACTGAAATTCTCAAGAATAAACACAACTACGAGACGGGTTAGCGTTAGAAATATAATAGAGTCCGCAAGAGAGGGTGCAAAACAAACCGCAAGCGAATAAAGAGTGTGACACGTGGATTTGTTTTACCGAGGTTCGGTTCTCGCAAACCTACTCCCCGTTGAGGAGGCCACAAAGGCCGGGTCTCTTTCAACCCTTACCCTCTCTCAAACGGTCCCTCGGACCGAGTGAGCTTTCTCTTCTCAATCACTTGGAACACAAAGTTCCCACAAGGATCACCACAAAATTGGTGCCTCTTGCCTCAATTACAAGTGAGTTTGATCGCAAGAAAGAATCAAGAAAGAAGAAAGCAATCCAAGCGCAAGAGCTCGAAAGAACACAAGCAAATCTCTCTCACTAATCACTAGGGCGTTTGTGGAGTTTGGAGAGGATTTGATCACTTTGGTGTGTATAGAATTGAATGCTAGAGCTCTTGTAAGTAGTTGAGAAGTGGAAAACTTGGATGCAATGAATGGTGGGTGGTTGGGGGTATTTATAGCCCCAACCACCAAACTAGCCGTTTGGTGAGGCTGTCTGTCGAATGGCGCACCGGACAGTCCGGTGCACACCGGACATGTCCGGTGCGACAGCCACGTCACCAAAGCCGTTGGGATTCGACCGTTGGAGCTCTGTCTTCTGGGCCCGCCTCGATGTCCGGTGGCGCACCGGACATGTACTGTAGAGCGTCCGGTGCGCCAGCATGGGCGTGCCTGACCTCTGCGCGCGCTGGCGCGCATTTAATGCGTCGCAGGTAGTCGTTGGCGCCAGAAGTAGCCGTTGGCCCGCTGTTACACCGGACAGTCCGGTGTACACCGGACAGTCCGATGAATTATAGCGGAGCAGCTGAAATGAATTCCGAGATTGGCGAGTTCCGGAGGCCACCCTTCCTTGGAGCACCAGACATGTCCGGTGTACACCGGACAGTCCGGTGAATTATAGCGGAGTCGCCTCTGGAATTTCCCGAAGGTGGCGAGTTTGGAGTTGGAGTCCTCTGGTGCACCGGACATGTCCGGTGGCATACCGGACAGTCCGGTGCGCCAGACCAGAGGTGCCTTCGGTTGTCCCTTTGCTCTTTTGTTGAACCCAACACTTGGTATTTTTATTGGCCAAGTGTGAACCTTTGGCACCTGTATAACTTATACACTAGAGCAAACTAGTTAGTCCAATTATTTGTGTTGGGCAATTCAACCACCAAAATTATTTAGGAACTAGGTGTAAGCCTAATTCCCTTTCAATCTCCCCCTTTTTGGTGATTGATGCCAACACAAACCAAAGCAAATGTAAAAGTGCATAATTGAACTAGTTTGCATAATGTAAGTGCAAAGGTTGCTTGGAATTGAGCCAATATAAATACTTACAAGATATGCATGGATTGTTTCTTTATAATTAACATTTTGGACCACACTTGCACCACATGTTTTGTTTTTGCAAATACTTTTGTAAGTTCTTTTCAAAGTCCTTTTGCAAGATAGTCAAAGGTAAAAGAATAAGATTTTGCGAAGCATTTTCAAGATATGAAATTTTGTCCCCTTGTTCAAATGCTTTTCCTTTGACTAAACAAAACTCCCCCTCAAATAAATTCTCCTCTTAGTGTTCAAGAGGGTTTTAAGATATCAAGTTTTGAAAAATACTACTTGCTCCCCCTTTAGAACACAAAGAGATACCAATTTGAAATTTTCCAATTGAAAACCATTAATTTTAAAATTAGGGTGGTGGTGCGGTCCTTTTGCTTTGGGCCAATACTTTCTCCCCCTTTGGCATGAATCGCCAAAAACGGATACTTGGAATGAAACATAGGCCCTTTGCTAACTACTATCTCCCCTTTGGCAAATAAAGCATATGAGTGAAGATTATACGAAAGACGGAGAGTGAAGCGGAGCGACGTCGAAGGATGAGTAGTAGAGTGGAGTGGAAGCCTTTGTCTTCGCCGAAGACTCCAATTCCCTTTCAATATACCTATGACTTGGTTTGAAATACACTTGAAAACACATTAGTCATAGCATATATAAAAGAGACATGATCAAAGGTATACTTGTGTGCTATGTGTGCAAACTTAGCAAAAGAAATTCCTAGAATCAAGAATATTGAGCTCATGCCTAAGTTTGATAAAAGTTTGTTCATCAAGAGGCTTGGTAAAGATATCGGCTAATTCCTTAGTGTTAATGTATGCAATCTTGATATCCCCCTTTTGTTGGTGATCCTAAGAAAGCGATACCGAATGGCTATGTGTTTAGTGCGGCTATGCTCAACGGGATTATCCGCCATGCAGATTGCACTCTCATTATCACATAGAAGGGAACTTTGGTTAGTTTGTAACCATAGTCCCGCAGGGTTTGCCTCATCCAAAGCAATTGCGCGCAACAATGGCCTGCGGCAATATACTCGGCTTCGGCGGTAGAAAGAGCGACCAAATTTTGCTTCTTTGAAGCCCAAGACACCAAGGATCTTCCCAAGAACTGGCAAGTCCCCGATGTGCTCTTCCTATTGATCTTACACCCCGCCCAATCGGCATCCGAATAACCAATCAAATCAAATGTGCATCCCCGAGGGTACCAAAGCCCAAACTTAGGAGTATAAGCCAATATCTCAAGATTCGTTTTACGGCCGTAAGGTGGGATTCCTTAGGGTCGGATTGGAATCTTGCACACATGCAAATGGAAAGCATAATGTCCGATCGAGATGCACATAAATAAAGCAATGAACCAATCATCGACCGGTATACCTTTTGATCGACGGATTTACCTCCCGTGTCGAGGTCGAGATGCCCATTTGTTCCCATGGGTGTCTTGATGGGTTTGGCATCCTTCATTCCAAACTTGCTTAGAATGTCTTGAGTGTACTTCGTTTGGCAAATGAAGGTGCCCTCTTGGAGTTGCTTGACTTGGAATCCTAGAAAATACTTCAACTCCCCCATCATAGACATCTCGAATTTCTGTGTCATGATCCTACTAAATTCTTCACATGTAGATTCGTTAGTAGACCCAAATATAATATCATCAACATAAATTTGGCATACAAACAAATCATTGTCAAGAGTTTTAGTGAATAAAGTAGGATCGACTTTTCCGACTTTGAAGCCATTAGCAATAAGGAAATCTCTAAGGCATTCATACCATGCTCTTGGGGCTTGCTTGAGCCCATAAAGCGCCTTAGAGAGCCTATAGACATGGTTAGGGTACTCACTATCTTCAAAGCCGGGAGGTTGCTCAACATAGACCTCCTCCTTGATTGGTCCGTTGAGGAAGGCACTCTTCACGTCCATTTGGTAGAGCTTGAAGCCATGGTAAGTAGCATAGGCCAATAATATACGAATTGACTCAAGCCTAGCTACGGGTGCATAGGTTTCACCGAAATCCAAACCTTCGACTTGAGAGTATCCCTTGGCCACAAGTCGAGCTTTGTTCCTTGTCACCACACCATGCTCGTCTTGCTTGTTGCGGAAGACCCACTTGGTTCCTACAACATTTTGATTAGGACGTGGAACTAAATGCCATACCTCGTTCCTCGTGAAGTTGTTGAGCTCCTCTTGCATCGCCATCACCCAATCTGAATCTTGTAATGCTTCCTCTACCCTGTGTGGCTTAATAGAGGAAACAAAAGAGTAATGCTCACAAAAATGTGCAACACGAGATCGAGTGGTTACCCCCTTATGAATGTCGCCGAGGATGGTGTCGACGGGGTGATCTCGTTGTATTGCTTGGTGGACTCTTGGGTGTGGCGGCCTTGGTTCTTCATCCTTCTTGTCTTGATCGTTTGCATCTCCCCCTTGATCATTGCCGTCATCTTGAGGTGGCTCATCTCTATGATCTTCTCCTTCATCATCTTGAGCCTCGTCCTCATTTTGGGTTGGTGGAGATGCTTGCGTGGAGGAGGGATGGTTGATCTTGTGCATGTGGAGGCTCTTCGGATTCCTTAGGACACACATCCCCAATGGACATGTTCCTTAGCGCTATGCATGGAGCCTGTTCTTCACCTATCTCATCAAGATCAACTTGCTCTACTTGAGAGCTGTTAGTCTCATCAAACACAACGTCACAAGAAACTTCAACAAGTCCTGAGGACTTGTTAAAGACTCTATATGCCCTTGTGTTTGAGTCATATCCTAGTAAAAAGCCTTCTACAGTTTTAGGAGCAAATTTAGATTTTCTACTTCTTTTGACAAGAATAAAACATTTGCTACCAAAAACTCTAAAATATGAAATATTTGGCTTTTTACCGGTTAGGAGTTCATAGGATGTCTTCTTGAGGATTCGGTGTAGATATAACCGGTTGATGGCGTAGCAGGCGGTGTTGACCGCCTCGGCCCAAAACCGATCCGGTGTCTTGTACTCATCAAGCATGGTTCTTGCCATGTCCAATAGAGTTCGATTCTTCCTCTCTACTACACCATTTTGTTGTGGGGTGTAGGGAGAAGAGAACTCATGCTTGATGCCCTCCTCCTCAAGGAAGCCTTCAATTTGAGAGTTCTTGAACTCCGTCCCGTTGTCGCTTCTAATTTTCTTGATCCTTAAGCCGAACTCATTTTGAGCTCGTCTCAAGAATCCCTTTAAGGTCTCTTGGGTATGGGATTTTTCCTGCAAAAAGAACACCCAAGTGAAGCGAGAATAATCATCCACAATAACTAGACAGTACTTACTCCCGCCGATGCTTATGTAAGCGATCGAGCCGAATAAATCCATGTGTAGGAGCTCCAGTGGCCTGTCACTTGTCATGATGTTCTTGTGTGGATGATGAGTGCCAACTTGCTTCCCAGCTTGGCATGCGCTACAAATCCTGTCTTTCTCAAAATGAACATTTGTTAGTCCTAAAATGTGTTCTCCCTTTAGAAGCTTATGAAGATTCTTCATTCCAACATGGGCTAGTCGGCGGTGCCAGAGCCAACCCAAGTTAGTCTTAGCAATTAAGCAAGTGTCGAGTTCAGCTCTATCAAAATCTACCAAGTATAGCTGACCCTCTAACACTCCCTTAAATGCTATTGAATCATCACTTCTTCTAAAGACAGTGACACCTACATCAGTAAATAGACAGTTGTAGCCCATTTGACATAATTGAGATACAGAAAGCAAATTGTAATCTAAAGAATCTACAAGAAAAACATTGGAAATAATATGGTCAGGTGATATAGCAATTTTACCCAATCCTTTGACCAAACCTTGATTTCCATCCCCGAATGTGATAGCTCGTTGGGGATCTTGGTTTTTCTCATATGAGGAGAACATCTTCTTCTCCCCGGTCATGTGGTTTGTGCACCCACTGTCGAGTATCCAACTTGAGCCCCCGGATGCATAAACCTACAAAACAATTTTAGTTCTTGACTTTAGGTACCCAAACGGTTTTGGGTCCTTTGGCATTAGAAACAAGAACTTTGGGTACCCAAACACAAGTCCTGGAGCCCTTGTGTTTGCCCCCAACAAACTTGGCAACTACCTTGTCGGATTTGTTAGTAAGCACATATGATGCATCAAAAGTCTTAAATGAAATAGCATGATCATTTGATGCATTAGGAGTTTTCTTTCTAGGCAACTTGGCACGGGTTGGTTGCCTAGAGCTAGATGTCTCACCCTTATACATAAAAGCATGGTTAGGGCCAGAGTGAGACTTCTTAGAATGAGTTCTCCTAATTTTGCTCTCGGGATAACCGGCAGGGTACAAAATGTAACCCTCGTTATCCTGAGGCATGGGAGCCTTGCCCTTAACAAAGTTAGACAAATTTTTAGGAGGGGCATTAAGTTTGACATTGTCTTCCCTTTGGAAGCCAATGCCATCCTTGATGCCAGGGCGTCTCCCATTATAGAGCATACTTCTAGCAAATTTAAACTTTTCATTTTCTAAGTTATGCTCGGCAATTTTAGCATCTAATATTGCTATATGATCATTTTGTTGTTTAATTAAGGCCATGTGATCATGAATAGCATTAATATCAACATCTCTACATCTAGTACAAATAGAAGTGTGCTCAACGGTAGATGTAGATGGTTTGCAAGATTTTAATTCTACAACCTTAGCAAGCAACATATCATTCTTAGTTCTAAGGTCGGAAATAGTAGTATTGCAAACATCAAAATCTTTAGCCTTAGCAATCAAATTTTCATTTTCTACTCTAAGGCTAGCAAGAGAATCATTCAATTCCTTAATCTTAGCAAGCAAATCATCATTATCATTTCTAAGATTGGGAATTGAAACATCACAAACATGAGAATCAACCTTAGCAATTAATCTAGCATTTTCATTTCTAAGGTTGTCAATAGTCTCATGGCATGTGCTTAGCTCACTAGATAATTTCTCACATTTTTCTAACTCAAGAGCATAAGCATTCTTAACCTTAACATGTTTCTTGTTTTCCTTAATTAGGAAGTCCTCTTGGGAATCCAAAAGGTCATCCTTTTCATGAATAGCACTAATTAATTCATTCAATTTTTCTTTTTGTTCCATGTTAAGGTTGGCAAAAAGGGTACGCAAATTATTTTCCTCATCACTAGCATTATCATCACTAGAGGATTCATATTTAGTGGAGGATTGAGATTTAACCTTCTTCTTTTTGCCGTCCTTTGCCATGAGGCACTTGTGGCCGACGTTGGGAAGAGGAGTCCCTTGGTGACGGCGATGTTGGCGGCGTCCTCGTCGTCGGAGGAGGAGTCGGTGGAGCTCTCGTCGGAGTTCCACTCGCGGCACACGTGGGCATCGCCGCCCTTCTTCTTGTGGTACCTCTTCTTTTCTCTCCTCTTGCCCTTCTTGTCGTTATCCCTGTCACTGTCACTTGATAATGGACATTTAGCAATAAAGTGACCGGGCTTACCACACTTGTAGCAAACCTTCTTGGAACGGGATTTGTAGTCCTTCCCCTTCCGTTGCTTAAGGATTTGGCGAAAGCTTTTGATGATTAAAGCCATCTCCTCATTGTCGAGCTTGGAGGCGTCAATTGGTTGTCTACTCGGTGTAGACTCCTCCTTCTTCTCCTCCGTCGCCTTAAATGTCACCGGTTGTGCTTCGGACGTGGAGGGTTCATCAAGCTCGTTGATCTTCTTTGAGCCTTTAATCATACATTCAAAGCTCACAAAATTCCCGATTACTTCCTCGGGAGTCATTAGTGTGTATCTAGGATTACCACGAATTAATTGAACTTGAGTGGGGTTAAGGAAAATAAGAGATCTTAGAATAACCTTAACCACCTCGTGGTCGTCCCACTTCTTACTCCCGAGGTTGCGCACTTGGTTCACCAAGGTTTTGAGCCGGTTGTACATATCTTGTGGCTCCTCCCCTTGGCAAAGACGGAAGCGACCGAGCTCCCCCTCGATCGTTTCCCGCTTGGTGATCTTGGTGAGTTCATCACCTTCGTGCGTGGTCTTGAGTAAGTCCCAAATCTCCTTCGCATTATTCAATCCTTGCACCTTGTTATATTCCTCTCTACTTAGAGAGCCGAGGAGAATGGTTGTGGCTTGGGAATTGAAGTGCTCGATTTGGGCTACTTCGTCCGTATCATAATCTTCATCCCCTACGGATGGTACGTGTACACCAAACTCAACAGCATCCCATATACTTTTGTGGAGTGAGGTTAGATGAAATCGCATTAAATCACTCCACCTAGCATAGTCTTCACCATCAAACATTGGTGGTTTGCCTAATGGGACGGAAAGTAAAGGTGTATGTTTAGAAATGCGAGTGTAGCGTAAGGGGATCTTACTATACTTCTTACGCTCTTGGCGCTTCGAAGTTACGGACGGCGCATCGGAGTCGGAGGTCGATGTTGATGAAGTGTCGGTCTCGTAGTAGACCACTTTCCTCATCCTTTTGTGCTTGTCGCCTCTCCGATGCGACTTGTGGGAAGAAGATTTCTCCTTCTTCTCTTTGTGGTGAGAAGAAGAAGATCTTTTATCCTTCCGTTTGGAGGAGTCCTTCTTCTTCTCTTTTCTCTTGGTGCGGGACACTTCCGATGAAGTGCTCCCGTGGCTCGTAGTGGGCTTGTCGCCGGTCTCCATCTCCCTCTTGGTGTGATCTCCCGACATCACTTCGAGCGGTTAGGCTCTAATGAAGCACCGGGCTCTGATACCAATTGAAAGTCGCCTAGAGGGGGGTGAATAGGGCGAAACTGAAATTCTCAAGAATAAACACAACTACGAGACGGGTTAGCGTTAGAAATATAATAGAGTCCGCGAGAGAGGGTGCAAAACAAATCGCAAGCGAATAAAGAGTGTGACACGTGGATTTGTTTTACCGAGGTTTGGTTCTCGCAAACCTACTCCCCGTTGAGGAGGCCACAAAGGCCGGGTCTCTTTCAACCCTTACCCTCTCTCAAGCGGTCCCTCGGACCGAGTGAGCTTTCTCTTCTCAATCACTTGGAACACAAAGTTCCCACAAGGATCACCACAAAATTGGTGTCTCTTGCCTCAATTACAAGTGAGTTTGATCGCAAGAAAGAATCAAGAAAGAAGAAAGCAATCCAAGCGCAAGAGCTCGAAAGAACACAAGCAAATCTCTCTCACTAATCACTAGGGCGTTGTGTGGAGTTTGGAGAGGATTTGATCACTTTGGTGTGTATAGAATTGAATGCTAGAGCTCTTGTAAGTAGTTGAGAAGTGGAAAACTTGGATGCAATGAATGGTGGGTGGTTGGGGGTATTTATAGCCCCAACCACCAAACTAGCCGTTTGGTGAGGCTGTCTGTCGAATGGCGCACCGGACAGTCCGGTGCACACCGGACATGTCCGGTGCGACAGCCACGTCACCAAAGCCATTGGGATTCAACCGCTGGAGCTCTGTCTTCTGGGCTCGCCTCGATGCCCGGTGGCGCACCAGACATGTACTGTAGAGTGTCCGGTG